>JAJJMB010011222.1:1295047-1489962 GCA_023531105.1 Papaver atlanticum | reverse complement strand
AACGAACTCTACTTATCACTTTTTACAACAACTTCAAATTCACATCACTGACATTCAACACGCTCGATGAATGAGCTTGCAGAAGGTGACCCAACTTTTGGAGCCTGCGGAGAAAATGAAGAGGAAGTGTTAGCAGAACGAATGGAAGGCAACCGCGGAATAGGCAGCACGCCAGCATCCCGCTTCATCTTCTTAGCCAGCCGATCAGCCCTCCATTCGTGAAGAGGTAAATTAATGTATTCTTCAAAGAGGAGCCCCCTAGGCTTCCAGCCAATAAGCGGGGAGGTCTAAAAGAATATGATACAAACAAATATAAAAGAAACTAAGGTAGGATTGGGCTGGGAACAAAGAAGGAGAAGGAAATAAAGATACCTTAGTAGGAGGAGACATGACGAGGGGGACTTCCAAGGGCTGCATTTCTGGAGGGCACCTTCTCTTCTTAAAACTCGATGAAGGAGGTATAGAAATACCTTTCCCATCCTCCCGAGAAGACTCATCACCCAGAAGGGGATCCCAGCTGGTAACAAGTGGATGAAGGGGTCAACCCTTGTTACTAGAAGAAAGCTTGTATTGGATGGCAACTTCACCACTTAGCTTTACGCGACCTGATGCATGCATTTCCTTGAAATCATCCTTGGTTAAATCCGGAGGAGCATATGGATCCTTGAGAAGAAGGTTTAGCACGTTCTTGTTGACACCATTGCGGTATCTGAGCCATTCATTAGTGACACTAACGGGCCTCCGAGACTAAGGTTGGAAGAAATCAAAATGACACTGTCGATCACTCATCCGAAGACCATCATTGAAGACGAAGCGATTAAAGCTATTTTGGATCTCTATCTCCTCGGATGAGGAAGGAGAAGGAGGATTAAAAGGAACCCCTTGATCAAAACCAAGCTGGCGAGCCACACAAACGGTGTTATATGCCTCATAAGAAAACTTCCCACCATAAAACCCGGGAAGACGACCTGGTAGGGTAGAGACAATGATATCAAAATCCTCGGATGAAAGCATATCCGCGGAAGACATCCTCCGTGGGGACTTGATAACGAAATTATAATGTAAAGATCCAGTGCGGCCATCTTGATAAGTGATAGGGTTGAACTCAGCTCCCTTGTCCATGAAATCTTTGAGCTTATCCTTAGCCAGAAAACCCTTCTTATGATAGAGAGCCATTCGAGGGTAAGATTGAGGCACTGTCACTAGTCGCTTGGAACCATCTTCCTGAGTAACTTCTTCTTGCCGCGAGAGAGCAAGGGGATTCAGCTGAGGGGGTATGTATAAGGTAAAGCGTTCCCAAGTCCATGCCTGGATAAAGTTGGCAGGGAAGTAAGTCTATACTTCATGAGATCCATCCACACGACGAATATCGCGCGCCAGTAGATCTAGATGATGATACAAATCGCTCAAGAACATGGGAGCAAGTGGGAACGATACACCACGAGACATCAACACCGCCATAGGGATGAGCTCATTCTTGATAGTATCCTGGGGACTGTACTCGAACACATTATGACACAACCAAAAGAGAAGAAAAGCCGCTAATTCTTCCCGATCCGATTCCCCTTCACGAGGAGGTACGCCCTCTCGTTCGCCGGAAAGCATAGGGGCCCAATATCTGATCCAGCAAGAGAAAGAAGCACGGCGCTGTCTGGACTTAGGTTTCTTACCGCTCTTGGTTATCCCAATCTCCTTTATATCATCAGATTCTTCAACAGCGGATGACCTCAGACGAGCAGCCTTGATAGCGGATGCCATAAGCTTTGAGGAAGATGAAATATTAGCCGGGGAACTATGTGCAGCGGATGCAATAGCCTTCCCTTTTCTCCTACTCCCCGAGTCCTCTGCTTCAGTCGGAGCCTCAATTTTGACCTCTCCTAGCAGTTGAAATGTTATGGAATTTGCTTTGACCACAATCAAATGATTGCGAAGAGCCCTATCGCTCTTATTCAAAGACTTATGAAGACAACAACCTTCAAAAACTATATCACCATGGACAGGAAGGCCAGTAAGCCCCACTATATCTTCCAAAATTGGGGTTGCCTCGCCCCAAGAGAATAAAAACGTGTGTGGATCGATTCCCCGGCGTGCACATAAGCGGAGCAAGCTATCATGATCCCGCCGGACGTATCTAAACTTCGAAGCCGGTATGGCGGCTTCTATGCCTAAGGAACGGATAATTCTCTCATGGTCCGGATTAGAACAAATATAACCTACCCATGATTCCCAGGCGGAAGGAGTCTCAGCGGACGGGCGTAACATGACTGTGGGAAAAACATAATCTCCCCTATGAACCGTTAAACGGGGCATCTCCTCAGAAGCAGGTATTGGAGGTACGTCCGCTTGAGGTCGGATAAGCCAATATGCTGATGCCGACGGAGGAAATGGATGAGGATTTAGCATACGAGAAATCCAGTTATCATCAGTCGGGAAAAGGGTAGAGCCATTATCCGCCGTAGGCGGCCGTAGCTTATCCTTCAATCGGGGATTACCCCTTATCTCATCTAATGTATATGATTCTGATCTGAGAGGCACGCCATGATCGGGAGATTCATTAGACATAGTGGGTAAGAAGAGGAATGAAGAAAGAGAAAGAGACGCAGTGAAAAGATGATTACTGAGAAGCGAGGTCCCCTCTATTTATAGGGAGGTAAAAGAAAGAGCGGTTACTAGATGAGCTAGCAACTGCAGCATCCCAAGGGTCGTGAATGTGAACCTCCCCAACTCTCCAGTCATAACCGTCAAACTTTCATCAACATGTGATAGTTGACACGGTCTTTGACCGGTCAAACAGTCAGAGGACTAATGTTGATACATGAAAATAATCAATCCTTAAAAGGGTAGCCCCTTAACCTGTTAAGGGTTCCTTTTAGATAGAGAGACTAGGGGACTAGGCCTAATCCATGAAGATGGGATAGTTCTAGTCCATCCAAGAGTATATTAGACTAGTTGGGCTTTGGTCAAAGAAGAAAGCCTCTTAGGGCTTGATAATAACTTAAGGAAAGGGAAATGGTAGTTTAGTAATATGTTAATCTTATGGGCATTTATCCATAAGATGGTCATTATAAAAGGGGAAAGAAGGCACACCTATGGAGATATCATTAATCCACCATTACCTCTCATAAACCCCTCTACACCTTGGGGTACTTTCTGTGATTAGGGCTAGTTCCTCCTTCCCACGTTTTACCCTATCAACAAGTACTTATAATGATTCATGTACCTTGCTTATCGTTCATTTCTACCTAACTTGATCTGTGTTTAAGGTTCTTATATGTTTAGGTATGAAAATAGTAGTTCGGGATGTTTGGCCTTCATGGTACACATACCAAGTATGCATACCATCATTTAAAATCAAAATCAAGGGGTTTTAGTACGCATACCCATTTGCATACTACTCCAGGTCACGAAAATTCGTTTGCAACCCGTATGCATGCTGGCATGTAGATGTCGATATTCGGTAAACATGTTTTGGCCGTAACTTCTTCGTCCAAACTCGGAATGACCTCATTCTTTTTGAATTCTCTTCCTATTTGAATTCTATTCAAAATGGAGATGAGAATTACTGAATTTGGATGAGTTAAGGTTGGTCTTTGTCCTGTCTCTTGTTTTTGAGTGTTTTGCTCCATTTCGTCACACTTGTTCCACTTCTCCTGGACTTGGGCACTTGGATTCTTGGAGTACTACTCGTTTAAGCTCATTCGTAGCTTTTACAAGAATGTTGTTGGTGAATCACAAAGAAGGAAGTTCAAGAATGAGCAGTAGTACGCATTGCTGTGGGATTCTTGAATGTTCACAATCATCTTATGTGAACTATGGTGCATGGTCATTAATGACTTTATATGTTCTTCTTTGTTAATAAAATATTTTTATACGCATTTGGTAGCTATTCTTCGTGTAAATCCGTGCGAAAAAGATTGATTCTACCCACTAAGGAAAAACCATCTTATATGTGCATTACGAGTTTGTCTTGATGTCTAGGAAACTTCTTATGAGAATTTATTCTTATGTTTTAAGAAGGATAACTAGGGTTTGAAATAGCTATTATTGTGAGTACACATAGCTATTTCCAACGATTTTCATCTTGCAATGTTTTTAGATTTATTTATTTAAATTCTAAAGTTTATTTGGAAGATGATTTTGTAGTATTAATCTTTATGGTTTCATATATTGCAACTTGTTATGGGATATGTGTGTTTGCGTCCGTGAACTATAATTATCCCATACATGGTCAAAAGTTAAGTCTTTCAAATGTCGGTATGCAAGTATTGATAAAAGATTGAATGAACTTTTGACAAACAAAAGTTAAGCCTATTATGTCATTATGCAAATATTGATGGAAGATAGGATGAACTTTTGTGTACAAAGATTATGTCTATTATACGTCATTGTGCAAATAGTGATGAAAGATAGAATGAATCTTTGTTTATTCCACAGTATTGATCTTCCCTAATCCATATTTTTTATGTATATACTGTGCGGCTCCGTAAGTTTTCTTATGTTGAGCATTTTCCAATTAGATTAATCATAGGTTCTCTTGTGGTTAATTTAGTTGAGTATTCCGGTTGAATTAATCATGGGTTCACTTGTGGTTAATTCAATTGAGTATTTTGGATACAAATTCATATTTTTATGTGATTTGTTAATGTCCAAAGAAATCCTTCTTTTCTCGTGAAAGTAAGGTCGCTCTTGTTGTTCTTTCGGGAATAACATTTTATGGGAGAGAGTTCTTAATTGAACTTGTGCTTAATTGCCAAATCTTTGTGGGGAGTGCGGCTGTGGTCCTGTGGAATATTATAGGGGTTATCTTGTATCTTTATAAACTCCTTGATGAATGCATTTAGTTTCGGCTATATAATTGCATCTAAAAAGTTTATATGTGCTTTCTTTTGGTCATGAACTGTCTCTATGGAAATTTCATTAGGATCCCACTAGTTTTCGTACCTTTGCAAATTTTATTGACAAAAAGGGGAAGAATTAATGTGTAGTTCACACTACAAATACATATGGTTTTCGGATCATTATGTAAGGGGGAGTGGTTTTCATGTGAGATGAAGTATTGACTAAGGGGGAGTGATACATATCACCATAGTATTGTTGTCAAAGTTGTGATACAATTGAACTTTGATGTTGTGTAATAATACTATGACACTGTGTAACAATGATTGAGAGCTTTTGTTTTCTCATTGTTATGGCTACGAATCTTCAACAACGGTGATGCTGATTTGAATATCTTTGAAATCATTGGAGTACTTGGAAGTGATGAAGATTTCGAGTAATGTTGAAGAACAAAGGAAATCATGCATGTGGAAGAGAAGCTGCAAAGTTTATTTATTTTCTATTCCATATGTGTTGATAGTTTTGTCACTAAAATTGACAAAGGGGGAGATTGTTAGAGCACTGCTCGGTCAAACTCGCAAGCATTGCTATCTCAAGCTTGTTGTAAAGTTTAGTTCCCAAAACTATAAGTCTTGATTTCTAGTCTACTTTTAGCTAAGTCTCGGACTAGGATAGAAAGTGTAGTTGAGCTCTAGACTCCACGGCGTTCATCATGCAAAGATGAAGAACTACTCAAGGAACTGGTGGATCTTCATCGACAAAAATGTATGTGGAGACTTGAACTTATCTATCACTCAAAAGTCTATATACTCTATCTCCCATCTTGAGACAAAAGTCGTATTGTTATATAGACTTCGATTATACATATGTGTTATTTCGAGCCGAGTTTAACTCGCTTATCTATTTCTCGAAATATGTATTGGTAAGCTTTCGCTTTGGCCAAGTTCATGTTTACAAGTGACGAAAGTCATGTCGATCATTTCAATATCTTGAAAATTGCTTTGATGAAAAATAGTGTGTGAATAACCTCTATTTAACATCCTCTAAGAATATTTCAATGATTGAAATGAGAGTTTAGAATATATAACCTTGAATGGATATAAACATTGTATGTGAACTCATACTTTTGTAAGTCCAAAATCCTTGAACCAAAGTATGCGTACTTGGCTGTTTAGAATGTCCGGAAACTAAGTCCGCGTACCCGTACGCGTACTGGCGGAAGTTCACATCCCGTGAATTTCTGCTGGAGTATGTGAACTAAAAACAAGCTCAATCCGTTTACTTAAGTATGCGTACCGGTATGCATACTTGAGTGGGTTATTTTCTAAAAACGGTTTATTTGTGAACTTAAACTTATATAAACTAAGGAATGCAATCTTTGCAAACCGTGGCTATAATGTTCATGAATCGATTCGAGTGAATTAAAATCGTTTTTGCTTCAATTGTGTTTTATATACTTCTATGAGATATAAGCAATTGAACAACTCTCTAACTAGTTCTTTTGAGTCATTTGAACTAGTTATGGTGAAGATGAATAAGGTTGATATGAAAGTGCTTATATGGCTAACCATTAGTTAACTACTGTTGAACCAACTAGGTGTACACGTTTAGGTACGGTTACTCAAACCTAAATGAAGTTACATTTCATATGTGTATAACAAGCTAAGTTCGATCTAACGGTTGAAAGATATTAGCTTGAATCTAATCAGGTTTTCATCTAACGGTGAATATTGAATGCTTTGTTACCAAGGTAACTTAGATTGCAAACCCTGATTTGGAGACTATATAAAGGAGAACTCTATGTCACAACCAAATTTCCGATAAAAACAAAATTTAAATGAGAAAACAAGGGAAGTAATTAAATTGTTATTAGCATACGTTAACGTAATCTAATATGCTTTGATGGTTTATAGTTTCTATAAACATTCCTAAGTTGAACAATATGCACCAAGAATCTTCATTTAGGAGATGACTGTGATTGCATCATACTTATTAGGATTATCAGGGTCGCCGACACCTTGTTAATGTGCAAACATTCAGTGGCTATTTTCATATTCCGTACTACTTATATTCACAACAAAACTCATATTCACAAGGTTGTTAGAGTCTGAATATGACACAAAGATGACGCAACAACAGAAGTAAACATCACCTCAAAGAAAAACAGATGCAACAAGAAACGGATAACTAATATGTACACCAGTTGACTACTAGGATGTGCTCAGTCGATCCACACGTAATATTCTCCTTCCTTTCCTTCACCTTCAGCTACTGTAATTTCACCTGGCACTAAACAAAATGCCCAATGAGTACAGACTAGTGGGAACTTATAGGTTAAAAGTGAAACTCGAATGTATCATTTAAAACAAGAAGAACAGAAAACAACAAAATGAGTATAATATAACAACAAATAAATCAAGGAGAACATGATGGAACAGAAATGAAAGTACACAATTCATTCTCATGAAGAGCCCACCCAAGCCATGAGTCTGGTATAATCAAAACACAATAAACACAAATAAGTGAAGTATGCATACGACTGGATCTCCCAAATAAATAGTATATATACTATCAAAACCGATGAATTACCGCCCTACTAAGTATATCGATACGGATGAATTACCGCCCTACTAACAACATTGCATAATAATATCGTAAACGGATGAATTACCGCCCTACTAGGTAATATAAACACGGATGAATTACCGCTCTACTACTTAATATTCAAACGGATAATTTACCGCCCTACTTGACTTACTAAGGAGCTATTGGGAGAAACAGACACTCCTCAGGGGATCACCAACCAATGCATACCACACAACACTCATCGATAAACAAGATACACTTGCACAAAAGAACACATCCAATAGTTCAAAAGTAAGGTTAACCAAAAATGTACAATTGCGAACAAATACACGCTTAACAGCTGCTAGGAATTCTGCCTAAATCCCCACCTCGTTTCCGTAAAGAAATCTTACATCCGTCAATCCCCTTCTTGAGTCCCCATCCCTTTAATCCTATATAGAAGCTTAAATCAGATTAGATTTCACCTTCCTTGTAAGCTCCTTTTAACTTAAATCAATTTAGGTTTATCAATTCAAGCTCCTAACTCCACAATTCACCTCTAAGAAGAAATCACGAGCTAGATTCTCAAGTTTTTCATATCTATTCCTGATCGAGAGAACATAAATAATAACCCTCTTCTTTTCCTCATTTCCCTTCTTTTATTTCCCTATAATTCTCTTTCATTGCTATTCCTATTTTGTCCCTGAACTATAGCTACAGGTGTTATCCTCAACAAAGAGACACCACTTTTTATTTCAAGACCCAACACAATACTAAGCCTTATTTTATTGCTATTTAAAAATTAAGTTGATTGAACCCTATCCAACCATACGACCTGACCTACCTGATTATAATCACAACATCGAAATGGTGATAACTAAGCTAATTGTCACACGACATAAGTAATACTAGCAAACTTATACGTATACGTATACGTATATAGATATTATTTTATTTATTTTTGATCCTCACACTCTAGCAACTGGGAAACCTAATCCCCACACCTCCTGTGTGATACTAGTTGTATAAGCTAGAGTCGATTTTCCTTTAACCTTAGGTTTCTTCCGAGAGGTTAACGACTTAAAGACTTCATTGGGATTGTGAAGCCAGACCCAACTATTTTCTCTGTAGTTGCGTGATCTGATTTTGTTGTTTCTATCTTAATCTTGATTGAGTGCAATCGTAAGATTGGCTTGAGATTAATTTCTCCGATAGGCAAGATAGAAAAGTAGTCACAAACATCTTCGTCTCATCGTTTGTGATTCCGCAATATCTTGTTTCGCTAGTTGATTAAGATTATTGTAAGGTGATTGATAATTCTAGGTTGTTCTTCGGGAATATAAGTCCGGGTTATCGATTGGTTCCTGTTCACCTTGATTTATCAAAAGACGGAACAAAACTCGTAGGTATTTCTGTGGGAGACAAATTTATCTATTCTTGTAGACTTTCTGTGTGATACAAATTTGTTTATTAAAATCTTCGACTTTGGGTCGTAGCAACTCTTAGTTGTGGGTGAGATCACCTAAGGGAATCAAGTGCGTAGTATCCTGCTGGGATCAGAGATGTAAGGAGCGCAACTGTACCTTGTATCAGTGTGAGATTGATTGGGGTTCAACTACAGTCCAGACCGAAGTTAGTTTGTAGTAGGCTAGTGTCTGTAGCGGCTTAATACAGTGTGTGTTCAATCTGGACTAGGTCCCGGGGTTTTTATGCATTTGCGGTTTCCTCGTTAACAAAACTTCTGGTGTCTGTGTTATTTCTTTTCCGCATTATATTTTGTTATATAATAGAAATATCACAGGTTGTGCGTAAGTTCAATCAAGTGGGAATCCAACCTTTGGTTGTTGATTAAATTGATTGACACTTGGATATTGGTTTTTGATACCGTCCAAGTTATTTCTTATATTCAATCGGGATCGCAAATTCCTATTTGTTTGATTGCGGATTGAATTGAGAAATTGAGATATAACTCTTTGATATACTTTTTATTAAGATTGAGTCTGACTGTCTAGTTGATTCTCTTAAAAGTATATTGGAGTTAGCCCATACAGATTGCTAAGCGAAATATTGGGTGAGGTTGTTAGACCCCAGCTTTTTCATTTATTGTTATTTTCTGATACATATATATAGGGGTAGGATCTGATGATATGATTAGAATGACATTATCATGACATCTTAGTGTCATTTTTTCTAAAAAATCTAAACGACCATGAATTTGAAGCTAAGATTTTGATGACATGTTCCTCATATAAAACTTTACATTCCTACCAAAAATGAGAGTATTCCGAAATACAAAACTTCACCATCCACAAATTTTAATTTCAACCGTTAATCTTCCACGGTTGATATTCAAAATGGTAGATGATGGTCTTATACATCTCGGAATGCTCTCATTTTCGGTTAGAGTGTAGAGACTTATAAGAAGAACATGTCAACAAAGAATTAGCTTCAAATTCATTACCGATCGGGTTTGTTTGAAAAAATGGCTCTAAAATATCAAGATTATGTCACTTTAACCATGTCAACGGATCCTTCCCTATATATATATATATATATATATATACATATAATATATATCAAATGAAAAATGACTCGAACATAATGCAAAAAATAAAGGAAAAAAAGAAGAGCAAATTTAAAGCTAATTTTATTAATATATTGAGAATTCGATAAGAATCTTTGTGTCTCGCAACTCTAGAGAGCAATGATAATAGAAGATAAACACTGAACGAGAGTTATTGCTTCATTACTCTTAATCAAAGTAGCCCTTTCCCGGGTGAACGCCGTCTAATATGTGGTTGCCGCACACAGTACGTACTAATATTTCTTTTGCTGATTCGCTCTTGGTTGGATCATCTTCCATCTCTTTGCCATATTCTTCTATCCCTAAGGATTTCAATGAAACCGTGCTGTTTATATGAGGAATCGTATCAAAAGTCACACCGTACTCTACAATACTTCTTAAATCTTTAGTTTGAGGGTCATAGCAACATAGAGTGTGGAAATTAGACCATAATAAAAGTTTGTTATTCTTCGTAAAGGCAAGAGGCTCAAAAAAGTTGCTCGTATGGCCAAACCACGGCATATTATAATCTAGGCTCCATCTCCATGACTCACAGTTCTTTTCTATCAGACTGCAATTATTTTGTGTATTCTTGAGTGTCCATATCTCCACCTTTTCGCCTTTCTTTGAGCGAACAATGCAGAGATATCCTCTCATTACCTTCAATTGATAATCTTTCATTGTTTTACCTTGTAGAAATGGTGCTCTTGGGAGCATATAGAACTTTTCGCTTGCTAAATCCAAAGCCAAAATATTATTTTCACAATCAACCCTGAAGTAAAGAATTTCGTTGGCAAGGACACCTGGGTAAGAGTCCACGCAGTGTTCTATCTCCCCAATTTCTCTCCATCCACTGGAGTCGCCAAGAGTGTATATCTGGACAAATCCTTTACCTCGACAGACAGGATAGTAAATTCTAACGACCTTGTACACATCAAGTGTACGAAGGTAACCGAATCCACCTGCCATATCTTGAACCTTCTTGTCGACATTTGGAAGATAGACGTATTCTCCCGTGACGGGATTGCATATGTAGATAGGATCTCTGAATCCACATGGAAATCCAGATAAACAAACCAGGCCGTTGCAAGAACCAACCATCTCGTAGTCTATAGGATTACCATTAACAATTGGAATATGGCTGATCTTCTTAACTGTTGTTTTAAGAGTACCGCAGTCACCAATAAGCTCGTCAAAGTCTCCATAGTAGAATCCAAGTTGTTTATCCTCTGTTGACCGAACCAAGAAGAGAACACCTACCTTTACATCACTGAGAAGTGTTTTCCATTCCTTGCATACTAGTTTGCATGTTAATACTGAATCAGGAGTCACACGGGAAAGAATTTCCGATATGATATCCTTGGGAAGGACCTCCATCAGATGTCAGACTGCTTGGTGATGTTATGTTGATAATCGATCACTTTGGTGAAAGTTTCTTATGTATTTATAGAGCCTGTGTATACGAGAAGGGTTCGAACAATCCAACCTTGAATAAGGAAAAAAATTGGTCAACAATCCTTGTTAGAGTTGGACTACAAAAATCTACAATTATATTTTCCAACGTGCCAAAAAGTAACTTAAACTCGGTGGCCACCACCAGTACCATGCCAAAAAAGTATTGTGGTACTAATGCCGTTTATGGTCCGAACCCAACGCCGCTTATGGTCTCACACATTTTTGGAGGTACTTTTCGCGTTCTTGGAGAAAAAAATATATCTGCACTGCCAAGCCACCTAGATAGGGTAGCGTAAACCACTTTTTTTTGTTGGAATGCCGCCTCTAAAAATAATCCTACTAGGAATTGCAAGTTATGGAGTTTCTGGGATATTACCGGATTATTTGTGTACTTTGAATCGTGTGGTCTTGGAATAGCCTTATGTGGTTGAAATTCTTGCTCTGAAATATATGGTTCGGAATCGAAACTTTGATATACAGAGCGGAGCAATCCACCGATGATACGAAATTCAAGAAATTAAATATCAAATAAAGTGGTAAAATGTATAAATAATATGCTAGTCAATGATATTTGCCACAAATATGTAATATACACTTTATGTTGAAGGATCTCATCCTACACCGACTGACACTTATTTCCTCCATCTTTGGTTCCAGTCACATTCTTGAAAGATTAAAAAATTTACATGATCACACACCACTTTTCTTGACTGACAGGCGATGGTAAGGTTTCCCTCATTGCTGACATGGCTTCGAAAAATTGTGTACACGATGCTGAAGCGACTGGGATCGATCGGAGCATTTCCTTTTGCCGAGCATTCTCAACAGAAGATAGGCCATTTCTGAAGCTAAAACATTTTTGACCTCTCGAGTCAATTAAGGTTCCGAATCAAGTTCATGATAGGGGATGGTGTTGATGATCAAAAGCAATTTATCCCGATATGGAAAATGCCAGGTTTGTGCAAAGCATACCTCCCAGACTGATGGTGACTCCCTGAAGTTCCGGCTCCATTGGAGATCTGGAGCAGATGCTAACGCCCCATGCTCGCAGCCTTGTGCAAGAGTTCTGAGAATTGTTTCCGACTAATTCAGATAAAAATAGTTAATTCTATTACCTATTACCAACTTGCTCTGTTTAAGAAATCAACGGTCATTTATGATAAAACACTAGAATTCACATTCTGACCCAACCAGTTTGCACAGTTTGAGCTTTATTACAGAAACAACATCTAGCTTAACTATCAGGTAATGGCGTAACCCAGCATGCCTAAATTAAGGTGGCATGTTAGTTGAAAATACACAGACAATTGTTCGGGATTTATAATAGACTAACCTGAAACTCTGCTTATACTAGAATGCAGTCTAGTGAATACCATTCTTGTAGTCGAGCATTGTCTTTTAGAACTGGGGCAATAAGTGCACACATCATCGAGCAAATAAACATCAGGACTAAGAGCCTGAATGAACCCCAGACTTGGTCCCATTAAATTTCAAATCAAGTGCCAAAACAACAATTACAAAAGGGAATCTAAACTTCTAATTTTTGATCAGAAAGAGGGTAAGACGAAAATCCTGGTTCATAAGGCGACCTCCAATGAAGATGGATAAAACATAAAAACTCCATCACTTGCTTGAACAGCCAACTGAACCTACAAGACTCAGACGAAGCTCATAAAGCCAATACAGAAACTCATTCAGTTAACGAATTACTCTAGAACTGAAAATTTTAAGGGTGCACAAAACAAAGCTTCACTAGTGGGTGACTAATTAACGCTTCTATGGAATCTTCAATAAGCAATAGGACACACACTTGAGTTCTAGGACTCGAAGAACAAACTAAACTAAACATCAGGTTGCTTGCTCATAAATTTTCAGTCCCTCGATATCGTGCAAGCACTGAGGCTATGATACCGGAATCACCCCTTTCAGTTAAAACCAAATGCCTTCATTTGAAGCCAAAACTCATCTTGGAGAACATACATGTTCAAAAAGGAGGCTGAGATAGCCTCCTTTGGCTCAAACTATCAATTTGAGAAGGCTCACTTAATTCACTGCTCTCATCCACGAGGATGACCCACTCAGAGTTTGAAGTAGAAAGGTCTCCCTCATTGCTGACATGGCTTCGGAAAATTGTCTATATGATACTAAAGCAACTGGGATTGGTCGAAGCATTTCCTTTTATCGAGCAATCTCAACAGAAGTTAAGACATTTCTGAAGCTAAAACATTTTTTATTAATCAAGTCAATTAAGGTTCTGAATCAGGTTCATGATAGGTGATGGTGTTAATGAATCCTGAAATGGAAATTGCCAGATATGTCGAAAACATACCCCCGAGACTGATGGTGGCTCCCTGAAGTTTTGGCTCCATTGGAGATCTGGAGCAGATGTTGTTAACGCCCCATACTTGCTCGCAGCCTTGTGCAAGAGTTCTGAAAATTGTTTCTGCACTAATTCAAATACAAACAGTCAATTCTAATGCCTACTACCAACTTGCTATGTGCTCTGTTTATGAAGTCAGGGGTCATTTATGATAATTGATAAAATACCCGATTTCACATTCTGACACTACCAGCTTGCACATTTTAAGCTTCATTACAGAAACAACATCTAGTTTAACTATTAGGTAACGGCACAACCCAGCATGCCACAGTTAATGTGGCAAATTAGTTGATTTCATTATACAGACAAATGTTTGGCATGCACTCAAAATCCATTCTGAAACAAAACTGGTGGATGCTCACTGGACCAGCTTATTTAGATCTTTAGGATTATAATAGAGTAACCTGAAACTCTGCTTCTACTGAAATGCAGTCTAGTGAATATGATTGTAGTATCCAAGAAATGATGCGATCCTGCCATACGAAAGCACCAAACTTTGATACACGACTGGAAAGTGTAATAGCATAAAGGGCCACAGGACAGAAAAAGACTCTATTCATGGTATCAACTGAGCTTGAATTTTGGAATCTACGACCATCAATTTACAATAGCACATCAATTTAAAATGGAATCCAAATTTTAGTTTTTAATCAAAAATTCCTGGTTATTAAGGTGACCCCCAATGCAGATGGCTAAAACATAAAAACTCCATCACTTGCTTGAATAGCTTGGCTGAACCTACACGACTAGGATGGAACTCAAACTCATTCAGCTAACGGATTACTCTAGAACTAGAGATTTTAAGGATGTACAAACAAACGTCATTGGTGAATAACTAATTAAAGCTTCCATGGAATCCTTAACAAGCAATAAGACTCACACTTTGAGTTATAGGAGTCGAAAAACAAACTAAACTAAAGATCAGGTTGCTTGCTCATAACTGAGGTCACCACCACTTTCATGGGAGTAAGTAACAACCACTAGAGAATATTCAGTTAAAACCTAAGGCCTTCATTTGAAGCCAAAACTCATCCTGGAGAACATACAAGTTCAAAATAGAACTTCTCTACATTTCAAAGATTAAATGTACACAAAGAGAGATTTAATGTTGCACATTCCTTATACATCTTTTAAGGTAAGCCACATTCTTATCTTCCTAAACACTAAGATAATCTAGAAACCCACAAACAAAGGTGGAGGCATATCATGAAAAAACATAAGTTACCTCCATGTAATAGATGAACGAACTGATTTTTAGGGAAAGAAAATGACATAGAAATAAGAACATTATAGAGTATCAATCTTCATAGTACCTCTTTTAGACCCTTCAATTTCCACTTGCAAGTCTGCTATCAAATCATCACTCCTTTCACCAGTAGACAAGGTCTGTAGATCTTACAAGGTACAAATCCGGACCACTCTTCACTCATTTAGACAACAGGCGAACTCGACATTCTCTTCCAACAATTCACCACTTTTCCATTTCGAAACCTAAATAGGAGTAAAATTTTGAGCATTGTCAATTTCAGAGCTCCTCTCTCCCTTTTTGAGGTTTGACCGAATGAGAAAACTTTGACTAATTTATTTATATTTATATTTTTAACTAAAACTATAAACGGTGAGGATTAAATAATGGAGTAGCGTTATAGATATTTTTCCGCGGTCCGCGGTGTACGTATCGTGAAGAATGACATAAACAGAGCAGCTCTCTGTTTTCAATCAAATCACACTAAAAAAACAGAGCAACTCTCTGAAAAGAAAACATTCTCCTCAAACCTCCAAAACCAATTCTTTCTAAACCCAGAACCTTACAAACCCTAATTAGTTTACAGGGAATTTCAATTTCAGTACTTTCCTTCCATTCGGGAGCAATCAGTCATTAGTTTCTTTTGGTGAATTAAATCTTGATCAAAATGTCAAATCTTGCAGGAATTGTTGAATTATCTGACCCACATTCTTTCAACATCAAACGAAATTTCTTAGTAACAATCCTTTTCAATGGTGTGGAAACAAAAATTGAAACTTTCTTGACCAGCAACCAGGAAATTGTTTCAGATTTTATCACTGAGTTTACAAGTTCTGTTAGCAAGAACCAGAGCATTGCTTTGGAATTCCACAGCATTGTTACTGGCACATTGGGTACATTGCAGCTTTTTTATGGAAAAAAGTGTCTGATTTATCGATTATGAAACCAGGGGGTATACCAGGAACGTTTACCAGAGGTTTTAGTGAACTTATTCAAGAATAATGATGTTGAGATCCTCTACAGATCAGGAGATGAAAATGGTGGTATCTTTGATGCGATTCGTTCTTTGAGGAGTGCTTATAATGGATTAGAATTTTCATGTTCCAGAAGGGTGGGAAAAGGTGATTGTGGCAAGTTGGATATGCTTATTCAAAAGCAGGAAGTTTCAGTGAAAAAGGGTTCCCGGAACTGGACAGGGGACAATCTTGAAGAATCCAATGTTTTGCTGGCCGTACTAAATGTTTCCAAAACATCCCAATTGGAATAGAGGGAAACTTTATGAGGTTTGAAGATGATTTAGGTATTCTTGTTCATAAAAATAGTTTATGGTTGATAGGAAGCGAAATTGGTCCTTCACGAAATTGGTAGACATTTTTTAGTATTCAAGCTTACTTCACCATCATTTTCTTGTGTAGGATGGTTGTTGTTTTATTGGGTTTTTTTCTTCCTCATGAACCCTCCTCTTTACTGTAACATGCAGATAAAATTCAATTGGAAGTGAATAGTTTATGTCGCCTATGTTCTTGTTTTTACTTTTTTTTTATTATGATCTAATTCTAACCCCTAGAGCAAAAGCTATTCCCAAACGAAACTGTTTTTTGCTCGAATTATGGGTCTGATTGATTTTCGCCTGGTCTGCAGTGAAGGATAAGGTCATACAAGCGGTGTAGGTTAAGGAAACTGTTTTTTTTCTGTTGTTTATGTGTTCCTTTTTCTGTTTCAGCTGAATGTAAATTTCTGTGCTGTGCTGTCCTGTCATGTCCTTCAATTCTAGTTTGAAATCTCAACTCTTCTTCACCTTTAATAAATTCACCATTACCACTATGTTATCACTCAGTGCTCTTAGTCATTAGCTTTTCTTAAAGCAAATATTACAGCAAGTCAGAACTGTGTGGAGAAATCAAGGAGGTTCTTCTTCTATTTTATTTAAACCTTCAATTTGTGCTTTCAAATCTATATCTGAAAGCTTAATGCATAAATCCCTTTATCAGTACCTCTGACTAATTAAAGCATTTGGGCACCCGCGAGTCAAACCCCAAATGTCTTATCTGATGCATGCGATCTTATTATTCTTCACCCTAAAGTGGCCACATCCCAGGAATTGATGTTTCTATTCCTCTCTTTCTGGAGATTTTCGTAGGCCATCTATTCTAGTTCTAGTGTATGTGTATAATGATTCCGCAACATTGGATTAATGATTACCAAATAGAGTACTCTCTTAAGTTGGTGGTATGCGATCACTGTCATCTAATTGTCCAATTACACTGTGTTGGGTATATGCAACCTGCAATTCTCTGCTGCCACGCATAGTCTGACCCACACTACGCCTCCGCAAATACGAGTACTTCAAATTTGTTCTTGGAGTATCACACTGCATGCCAATTACATAATGCTAAGAGAATCAAAAGTGTGGTTTTAACCTCGAATAATGTTTCTGCTCGAGCAAAAGCTTCGCAACCAACCTCCTCTACTGACCGGCTCGTCGTTCTGTCAAATAGCAGCTTTAGCCGGAAACAAAGTTAGGAAATTACTCTTCCTCATTTTCATACGATACCCAATCGGTATGTAATACGGATTTAAGAATATGGAATGTTTGTTCTGTGAATCTGTGATTGCGGACCGTGTTAGTTGAAGAAGTTATTTGGGAATAATTCTGTATGGAAGATGTTATGGGTTAAATTTAAGGTCTTTCAAGGTAAACAGTTCAGGGCCAACATTTGGTTTTCCATGGTTGCCTGAACACCATAATCAACGGAAATAAATGGTGTGTTCCTAATTTGCGCGGTTCAGTAACAGTTTATCCCAAGAACTTCAATAACCTACGCGCTAATCCAGTTGGCATGTTTTCTCGGTAATAGAAAAAACGAGGGAATAGGTTCTTCTATGATGGAGTATTCAACAAAGTGCATAAGTGATGTAAGCTATAGTCCATATTCAGATAATTTTTCATGAAAGAACCAATTGTAGGAGGCTTCCGAGCTGAAATCGTGACCGGGTTTTCGTGTAACAATATATGGTAGTCATAATCGACCTCCTGCATGGGCATGGCTAACATATCTGTATCCATGTGAGGGAGTTTCTTATATTGGTATATTGCATTCGAGAAATCATTAACTGATTCTATTTCAGATGTTTTATGTGTACTGCGCATTCCTGCATAAATTGCTCTTATACTATGTCCGTTTCAGAAAAAGTGATCATTTTTTCCATAAAAATAAAAACAATTAATTTAAAGCTAAGTTTATTAATTTTTAGAGAATCTTTGTGTCTAATTCTAATATAGAGAGCCATAATAGGAGATAGTCACCTAATCTAATTTAAAAAAACATCTGCAAGGGAATTTTTGCTTCATAACTCATCCTTGCTTGGGTGAACGCTGCCTAAAATGTGGTTGTCGTATATCGTACATATTGGCAGCTCTAGTATTCCTTCTGCTGATTCTCTCTTGCTTGGATCATCTTCGATCTCTTTGACACATTCTTCCATACCTAAGGATTTCAATGAAAAGGTAGTGTTTATATGAGGGATCATATCAAAAATCACATCGTACTCAACAATGCTTCTTAAATTTTTAGTTTGAGGATCATATCAACATAAAGTGGTTACATGACACCAGACTAAAAGTTTGTTACTCTTTGTGAAAGCGAGAGGCTCGTAAAAGCCGTTTGTTACTCTTTGTGAAAGCGAGAGGCTCGTAAAAGCCGCTCGTATGGTCAAACCACGGCATACTGTAATCTAGGCTCCATATCCCGGAATTGCAATTCTTTTCTTTCAGGCTGCAATAATTTTGTGTATTCTTAAATAACCAAATATCCACTTTTTCACCTTTCGTTGAATGAACAATACAAAGATACCCTCTTATCACCTTTAGTTGATAGGTTTTCCTTGTAATTCATCCGTTGAGACATGGTGGTGTTGGGAGAAGACAGAACTCTTCGCTTGCTAACTCCAAAGCCAAAATATTCTTTCTGCAAGTATCCATATAATAGAGAGTTTCGTTGGCAAGGACACCTGGTGTAGCGGTCAGGGCGTGTTCTATCTCCCCAATTTCTCTCCATCTACTGCAGTTGCCAAGAGTGTATATCTGGACAAATCCTTTACCTGGATAGTCAGGGTAGTAAATTCTAACTACCTTGTACTCATTAAATTTACGAAGGTAACCGAATCCACCTGCTATATTCTCAACCTTCCTGTCGACATCTGGAAGATAGACGTATTCTCTGGTGACGGGATTGCATATGTAGATAGGATCTGTGAATCCACATGGAAATCCAGGTTTAACATAGGGTACAGATAAACAAACCAGACCGTTGCAAGAACCAACCATCTCGTAGTGGAAAGGATCACCCGCAACAATTGGAAGATGGCTGATCTTCTTAACTGTTGTTTTAAAAGTACTGCAGTCACCAATAAGCTCATCGAAGTCGCCGAAGTATATTCCAAGTTGTTTATCCGATGGAACCAAAAAAAGAACACCTACCTTTATATTACTGAGAAGTGATTCCCATGCCCTGCATACTAGTTTGCATGTTAATACTGAATCAGGAGTCACACGGGAAAGAATTTCTGATATGATATCCTTGGGAAGGACCTCCATCAAATCGGTGAACAGTAACAACAAAAAAGGAAAACAAATACTTGGTCTCAAACAACGATTCTGCTTTGTGATGTGAAAATTTCGAGTATTTATAGAGCATGTACGAGGAGGGGTTTCATAATCCAACTCCGAATAAGAAAATAAATTGGTCAACAATCTGATAAAGTTCGGCCACAAACGCGACCAAGGATGGCTTGGCAGAGTTGGCACAGCAATATTAGCCCGTCTGCTAGGTTCGGGTGTGGGGTTACTTGTTTCTATTTACACCATAGTCCTGTAATAACTTTTGTCGTAGAGTGTCTTGTAGACGGTTATATACCGAGTTAGAGTATTTGTCTTTGGATATCGAAAGTTTTCTTTCTTTCTTCGTTTTGACACGATCGGCTGGGTTTAAGGGAAACGAACTAAACGAATGGAAAATAAAAAGACTACAAAACCAAAAAAGAAAAATAACTATCTATAGTAGACCTTATGGCTATCATCCTCCTCAACAATTTTCCTCGGTGGATATTGAAAGTTTAATCAAGCCTTATCCTTAGTTTCTGGTCTGTCTGCCCCTCCCTGGTAAGAATCCTAACAAGATTCTTATCACAATCCTCGTTAGAGCATCTCCAATGAGACATTGTAACTATCCTAAATTTAAGGAAAAGTGAGATTATTAATGATTTAACCAAAAAATCATCTCCAATAGAAACATGAAAGTTGATGTGTATGGCTTTTATGTAGACATCCTCAAGGTTATTCTCCGGTGTCAGAGGTTCCCTTAGAGATGTAAACATCCTAGTCACAATTATGTAAGGATATAATGGCATGGATTAAAAATCTGAGTTTGATTAATGGTTAAAAAGTTCCAGACTAAAATAAAAGCTTTTATGGTTGGAGATGTTTCTTTTTGATCACCTCCTTAAATTAAGGGAATTTAGACTTTACATCTGTGAAAAAGTATTTATACATAGGATCCACACCAAATTACCATTGGATATGCTCTTGGAGTTGGACTACAATAATGTTTTCCAACGTGCCAAAATAATTTAAACCTAGGAGGCCACCAGTCCCACTGTTAAGTCTAGGGACTATTACTCTAAGGTGTTAAAAAAAAGAAGAAAAAAACATATTTGGGGTATACTCATGGTTACATGGGACTGATTTTGGCTAAGGGGTATTTTTTTGGGATAAAATATTAATACTTCCCTTTACCCTAATAAAAAAGGAAAAAAAAAAAAACTAAAAACCTAAATCATTTTATGTTTTGTTATCCCCTTCAATCTAAACTGCCGACTCCTCTCTCCGCATTGATTGCATAATGGGTTGCCGATTGAGTTGTCGGCATAGGTATTTAGATTGAAATCTATGTCAAATCTTCTGTTGGTATAGAAATTAGGTTGAATCGGCATAGGGTTGTAGTTTTATTGTTATGCCGACAAAGAAACCCTAATTTCTCAACCCCATATAACCAAATCCTAGTTTCTCAACCTCATATAACCGATCATGGAAGAAATCGAGCTTCATGAAGATGCCGTACAAATCAATCAAGAATCAGAAGATGAAGATATATGGCGTAACGCGGCGAGTGTCTGATCAATGGAAGAAAACCCAGATGTGGGCATTCAGGATCACCTTCTGCACCGCTAACAAAGAAACAACAGTTTCTTGAGTGATTTCTGTCTTTAAAGTCGTAAAAAGAAGGGACCCATTTTGATTTTCCTTCTCCACAGAACTTTCATCAAATACACTCCCTGCGAACTCAAATCTCTAAGCCAAGAGTTTGTCTTGATTAGTACTAAACTCGAAGGCGCCACAAAGTAACGGTTGTTGCAGCTAAAACAAACCAAATCAAACATGAACACATCAATAAATCAATGTTTGGTATAACAATAATTATATTCTTGTACTGCTAAGATTATATGCACCTTGAAGAATTAATGAACTTATCAGGAACTAATGGATGATGTTGAAGCGAAAAACAATCCATGAAAATGATAATTTACTACTTAATTTTTTTTAGGATAATCATGATTGGTTGATGTTGGTTCAGTGACTTCTAGGTAGAAATGTTTGGGGTATTTGGTTGTTGTTTTAGTTGGCATTGTCGAACACATAATGGGGGATACTCAAAGGTAATTTAGCTATTGCAAAAAAAAAAAAAAAATCGGATATGGGGTTTCGTCAAATTACTTCATAATATCTTTGTTTTTTTTATTATCCCCCAATTTGTGACAGTATCACCCAATTGTGCCTTCAAAAAAATAATCAGTCCCACCGTTATCAAACATGCCAAAAAAATTATAATATAAAACTCAGTTAGGTCCACAACGAACTTTATTCCCATTTAGCTTGGCCCGATAAAGGTTGTCCAATAATATTAAAAGATTATTAGCCTGTTTGGATACCAGAAACAGAAGTCAGAAGCAAAATCTTTTCAACGATTCTAGGCGTATCGCCTAACTAAACAAATTAAAATCCGCCCACTCACAGAAAAAGGGCCTCGCTCGCTGAGGGAATGCAGAGGGCTGGTTTTATGGGGCCTATCTGTGAGAAAGCGCATTTAATTTTGTCTAAATTCTCGGTATGTTTAGAATTTTTGAAATATTTTTGCTCCAAAAAAAGTTAAATTTTTGGTTTCCATACGTCATTCTAAAATTGTGTACCTAAACTAATTTCTGACTTTTTTGCTTCCAAAAGTCAAAAAGCAACTTCTAAAAGAGTGGTATCCAAACGCTAGTATAAGTTATCTCCTTAACCTAATGTTGTGACATGTGTCCAAATCCACCCGGTAGTTATCATCATCCCGAACTAACAAATACCTCTTGGGCTTCTTATTACTAACGGTGTCTCAACTAGTGGTGCCATTACGGCTTCTAGAATTTTTGCCTCTTGCTACTTCTTCAATGCGCAATCTGGATCTTTCCTTCCTTTGTTTAGAAATTATTCTGCTGGTTGCTGGTGGTGACAATCTGAAGGTGTATGCTTGATTGGCATCAAAACTCTTCTCACACTGCCCAAACTCGATTGATGTTAACTGTATTCGACACATGTACTAGTTGGGGGAACATGTTTCTCAATTGTCTCTGTAATTTCCTTACTTATTCCGTAAACTAAAAAACTTAATCTACAAATGAAATTTGTTCCAAAATCATCTCTGTTAATGTCTCTTGAATAGCATCCAGTTCTGCTCGGGCATTGTCCAACATTAAATCCTCCACCAACCATTCTTCCACAAACATCATTGGAGATACTTGCAAATCATGCTGAGAGGATGAGTATTGGAGTTTGAAAAATATCATGGCCATTAGACTTACTTGCACTCCTACTTAAATGATTTACATGGATCATTCTCTCTCGCTCATTGATATTCCTATTGTTGCTTCATTCATTTGATTTTTTATTCAATTTAAAATTGTCATTTATATCAACTTTTTGTAACTGACCCGATGAGTTGTCTTTATGCTTAACTGCAGTAATTGGCCTTTTGAGCTTCAAATGTGGACTGTTGGGCAGGATCTTGAGTCGTGACTTGGCTGACACCATTAGTGTCTAGCATTTCATCAGGGTCATTAGCATGTAAACTAGTGACCGACTTTGTTAGAGCATGGTTCGGTTGAACCCGTCAAGTGTTGATATGTCAAGGTTGGTTGTCATATTTTAGTATCAAAATTCATAAGTCGCTTAATTAGATTATTAGAGTCAACTTCGTTAGGTTAGATTAGGAAGTATAGAAATGCTGAGACATACAAGTATTACTCTGAAGACCTGAAGAATCCGAATACGTATCGACATCAACGATGACATCACCCTTTCACTTGAGGTTAATGATATTTTAATATTTGCCGTGAGAAGCCCGAACGGTCGTGGGACCATTTGACTATTTTGGTTTTTTTTTTTTGAGATTTGAGCAATACTGGAGATATATGGAAAATTTAGGTTTTTTGCTCAAACGATGGAATTTCAAGAGACGAGAGAAACAATAATAAAATAAGGAATTGGAGAGGTGTGGGACCGGCCGTGGCATGGTCGTCCGTCCGGTGGGCCCGATCCTGTGACGCTCTTCCTTATTTGTTTTTTATTATTATTTTTTCAACTTTCCAACTCAGTTGAGCGATTTGGAAAAATATGGAAAACTAGGTGTTTTGCTCAAACGAGAGAGTTTCAAGAGATCAGGAAAATATTTATAATAATAAAATAAGGAATTGGAGAGGCGTGGGACCGGCCACGGCCATGCCAGCCGGTGGGCCCGTCCATGACGCCTCTTCCTATTTTTTATCGTTATTCCTTAGCTCTCCCTATTTCCTCGTTCGTCCATATTTTTTGGTGCTCGTTTGTGCATTAATTATAAGTACACTCGCACCATTTTCTCAGGGCTTACTCGGTGGTGGCCCAAATGCCCAAAAAGTGAATATTTATTACCAATCCATGACATTCAGCTGAAAAAAGCCATGAAACGGAGTAATGAGATATTATGATAAAAATATATTATTTTCTAGGAATTCAATTGATGAATATTGCGACAAGAATTAATCAATTGATGTCTCTATACTAGCAGACAATCTGTCTAGGAACGTTATATTTATTCGAGACTTGAGGTATGAGATAGTAGAAGCATCATACTCGCTCTGAATGTTTATTCTATATAGTCAGGAAACGTTGCGACATCCTGAAGACGTTATCGCTATATACTAGTAGGTAATTTGTCTAGAATCCGTCCAATCATTTTTCGATTCTATATAAAAATGAATACTGAAATTGCTCAGTTGATGAATTACGATAGAATCTCAGTTGAGAGACTTTAATGACTGCATATTCATGTGTGTTCTGAGAGGTTTGTACGCACAGTCAGAGATCGTGATATGAGCTTTCACGTTTAATCCTAAAATACGAATTTCACATACGTGTCTGAAGCCAGTCAGAAATACACAAAATTATGATTTTACGATTTTAACCTTTGTCAAAAATCCACCATCAACACTTTCTATATTAGATCACGCAAGATATCGGATTTATAGGTTGATATCGAAAAGATTTTGGTGTACTTGGTACCCTCGTCATTTCATGTTTGTACCTCTGTTACACCATTACGTTGGTTTCTAGATGAGTTCTCTTGTATGGCATCCCTTAGCTTGGATTTAGTGTGCCGCTTGTTAGTCACCATGAGGCATGGTCCATACTCATAAGCACTCTCCCCCTTCTTGTTAAGTAGTAGAACTTTAGAAAAAAATTTAACATATTTATTGTAACTCTAATAGAGAAAAGAAAAACAAATACGAAATAATCTTACCGTTAAATAACATGGATTTTCTTCTTAGTATTTATGAACGACAATAAGATTATCCTCAAATTCTAGAGTTTGGACTAATAAAAGTTTTACAAGTAAGAACTGGCGATAGACTCAAGATAGTTAAATGCAAATTTTTGGCTAATAAATTTGGAAAATATATGATCAATTATAAAGACTAGGAACCAGATAAAAAAAATAACATAAAAAGGTTTGGAGGTTTAAATCTTTTAAACATCTGAACAAAGAGTTTTGTCATTTATGATATTTTTGAATTGTCATTTATGATATTTTTGTTTTAAAAATAAAGGAAATATGTTACCAAGCTAAAAGTTACATAAAGCAAAGAGTTTTGTCCGGATACAAGATGGGGGCTGCTGATTACAAGTACAGTGTAGATTGTATTTTTGAGCTAACTTTGCTAAAATATCAGTAGCCCCATTTATGGTACGATTTACATATTTACATAAAAAAATTCAGCAAACGAGAAAAATCGTTTGCACAATCATTAAATAAGATAATAATCTCTAGCTGATATTAGAAGAGTCACCATTTACAGTATTGACTAGTGAAATGACAAGGGTACCAAGTACACCACAATCTTTTCAATATCAACTTTTATGACAGGTACCTTGCATGATATAATATAGACAGAGACGGTCAAGAAGATTACAACCGCAAGGTATACACTTGGTATAAAACCGAACTTATATTTAGGGATCAATCCAAGTGTTTCGATTAACGTATAAGTGTATTTAGTGTAATTACAAATACAAGCTAATTGACGGGGAGGTGAAGTAAATAATACTACAATATTTTGTTAACGAGGAAATCGCAAACGCAGATAACTATACCTTTATCTCTACTTGATGAAGATGCTAAGTTGTGAAACTTAGTAGAAACTTATCAAAAAGTTGTTATATTATATTTAGTCGTGATAACTCTTTTGTGTAGCTCATTAAGATCCCTTTTCTTTCACCTTTGCCAATTTTGTTGACAAAAGGGGAGAATTTTTTAATAGTATTCTACTATATCATTGGCTTCTCAGAGCATTATGTAAGAGGGAGTGAGTTGCAAGTTTTAGGTTTTACTTATTATGCAAAATAAACAAGTAAGGACTAAAGGGAAGAACATATCACCGCAGTATTACTTCAAAGTTTTGGTATGGACTTTGAGGTAAGTAAAAAATACTATAAACGAATCTGACAACCACTAAGTAGATTGAATTGTCATTCTAGAAAATCTCTAAACGAGTATTCCATAAGTTGTTGTCGTTATGGATCTTCAATAATAAAGGTGTTGAAACTATCATAAGAAGAACCATAGAAGAACTTGAAGTACGAAGAATTCAAGTAGATGTTGAAGATTCAACAAATCAAGCGTTATGAAAATTGAGCTGAAAGGTTTATTTTATTGAATCCATATGTATTGATAGTTTTGTCACTAAAACCGACAAAGAGGGATATTGTTAGAGCATCCCTCGGCCGAACTCGAAAGATTTTCTGTAACACCCCGTGTTTTTAGCATGGCGCATGCGCAAAGATGCGTCATGGCCTGGGATGAAGCTTCATCCAAAGCTTCCGCTGCGTGATAAGATGTGTTAGAGCATTGCTCGGTTGAACCCACCAAGCGTTGGTATGTCAAGTTTGGTTTTCATATTTTAGTGAACCAAAACTAATTTAAAGAGTCGCTTGATTATTTACTAGAGTCAACTTCGTATAGGTTAGCTAGAAAGTTATTAGGATATGAGACATACAAGTATTACTCGAAGACTTGAAGAATGTGAAGAAGTAAAGAGCTACAACGACGACATCATCCTTCCTCTTGAGGTTAGTAATATTTTGATTTAAACTGTTTAATTCCTAACGTATCTTTCAGGTCGTGCTATATTGAAAACATAACTGCGAAGCTGTGAATGATTATAATCTAGTTAGACGTAGTATTAAGGAATTATAATACGAAGTATAACGCCTATCTTTTGAACTTTGTATATAAGACATCGACATAATCGTATGAATGCTATTGTGATTATGTATGGGTATGGGTGAATATTTCTTCCTAGGAAACAATGTTTTACATTTGTTTAAAGGAAGTACAATTCATAAACTTGTTTTGTGAATCGAAAGGGGAATCGCTAGGCTTATTGTATTGTTATTCATTGCAAATCTTTGGATTACCAATATATGTGTTTAGTATAACCGCTCATAACTTGTTTATGTATCTTGGTAAAACTATTCACAATGCCTGACTTATGTATCGGTATGACTTTTATTAGTGAAACCAATCTTAAGTAATCACCTGAGATGGTATGATCGATATTTGTAATTGGTGTGAGCATTCCTAGTCATTGGGTAACCGATCCTAGAACTTGGTGGGACTAATCACAAGATGTGTAATCGATCCTTGTAGTAGGTTAACAAGTTTTAGTAATTGGTGTAACCGATCCTATAACTTGTGCAACCGATCACAAGTAAGTACCATAAATAGTGGTAACCGATCCTGGTACTTAGTTATCCATTTTATGGAAACTAGTGTGACCAATCCTAGTAGCCACTTGGAGGTAGAACCGAACTTTGTGTTTGGTAGAACCGTTAAACCCATGAATGGTGATTGAATGCTTTTGATTAATCACATAGTTCTTGGAAATCAGATGAACCAATTCTAAACTCGTTTGGAAGTGTGGCAAATCGGTTCCAAGATTGTAAATATGAAAAATGATTTACAAAGTAAAGATGTCGACATACTTTGAACATGTGCAGTAATTCTTATCTATTATTGTTCAAAGATATTCCTTAATAACTAAAGGAGAATCCCGGATCGAAATAAATTGAGAATCTTTTGATTAAGGTTTTTAGTTTTATATGCTTTTAATTTCCAGCAATTAAATGCATATCTTTAGAAGATAAAAATTGGTAATGTGCATTTACTAATTGGAGATTTTCTACTGAGATTTCGGTCAATATTTGGACAGAGCATTTCCATGAATTATGAAAACCGATTTTGGCTTTATTGCATATCTTTGAGAATATTCGGTTTTGGAGATTCCTTTGTGTCCAAACTTCCTTGGTCTATAAATATTGAAGTTTGCATTTCGAGCAAACTAATCCTAAGAGCCAGCAAAACTACCTAGTTGTGTTTTTACTGGTGGAGCCGTCTATTCGGAGAGGAAAGTACCCTAATTAGGCGAAATCCCTTACGACCGCTCGTTTTAAAGACTTCTTTGGGATTGAGAAGCTCTACGAGTACCGTTGGTGGGAAACTAGATAATTACAGTTTATTATTAGTTTTCAATTGATTTGATTGACTAACGGTTGTTGAACTTTGATTGCACCTAGTTTGTTTTTGCTTGAGAATCTTCTCTTTTGATATAAGATTCACTCAAACTAGATCGAAGTATCGACGGGGATCTTTAGACTGTTTGTAGATCTAAAGACGTCTTGTGATAATCCATCGTTAACAGACTCCGTTCTGTGTGTGATTGATCGCAATAGATTCAAGTTGTTTGTGTGCAGGTGTTTATTGAAGATCTAAGAAGATTTGAAGATAAAGAAGATTTCTTATTTGAGTTCATAATCTTTGGTGTGCACAAAACTTGATCGGCTGGGGATCCAACATTAATCGGTTTATCTTTGTGATAACCTTGATTGATTAGTTAAGTAGATCGGCATCAATACATTTCTTTGTGATTAAGAGTATTGATTGCATAAGTCTAGACGATTACTTTGGTAGTTGTTTAAGAGACAGATCTAAGAACCTGACAAAGGAGTTTATTGGGATAAACGGAAGATCCTTTTGTCAAACTCATATCACGTTGTTTGTTAAGAGTTGTTACCGAACAGATTTGTTGTTCCTTTACTGTTTGGAATACGAACCAAAGGAATTGTTCCAAGTGCGTGACTTATTTCAAGTTGGAGGCGCAGGGATACTGAGGGAACTAGGTGAACTATAGGTTTAGTTGCTTGGTCTCAACTATACGAAGTTGGTTTATATTTTGTATAGCGGCTTAATTATGAGAGTATTCAATTCTGGACAAGGTCCCGGGGGTTTTCTGCATTTGCGGTTTCCTCGTTAACAAAATCTTGCTGTGCCTTTTACTTTTCTATTTTCGCAATTATAATTGTTTTTATTATAATTAGAAGTAAAATACACAAACGTTAATTCCTAATTACTTGATAGCAATCCTATAGTGTTTGGTTAAGTCCGAACCTATTATCAAGTAATCATACTTCGTTGTTGTATTGTCTCGATCTTGTATCCATTGTCAATCACCCAAGTTATCTTGTTGTCGTATTGTCTCTTGTATCCATAGACGATCGCACGAAGTGTGAACCGATTCGTTGTATTGTCTCGACTCATTCCATAGACAATCACTTTCGGAGAAAGAACTTATAGGTGGAAAAGTTTTAGATTGAGGTATATTTGAGTACCCTCGTCTTTTCAATATGCACATTGGCCTAGAGCCAATGCGGTGTCAAAATGGCACATTGCGTTGGGCATATTGGCTCAAGGACAATAACGCGCCAAAGTGGCGCATTATGTTGGGCATATTGGCCAAGGACAATATGGCATTAAGAGGGTATAAGCTGTAACCTATATTATCCAAAGGGCAATCTCTCATCAAATGGTGCATTAGGCCAGTTGGGTAGATGGCCTTGAGAAAAGTTAGTGCTAACGTAGCACATCACCATGTCATTGGCCTATGGCCAATATCGCATCACTGTGTTGCATCATGCAAGAGCAGGCTGGCTTAGGAAATGTTCAACCATCATGGTCGGACATTATAATTGGCATATGGGCCAGAACTAAATGTACAACTATTATGGCCGGTTATTCAGATAAGCATGGGAACGACCATGAAGAGTGAAGCAAGTACCTCAAAAGTGGACTTGGTGAATGTCATTCTCCTCCCCTATTTTAAGTTGTAAAAATGTCTTTAAAACATATATAGGGAGGGGTAGTTGGTTGAAGGTGCATATGCGGACCATGCACCAAGTAAGCTTCACAGCTTAGACAGAAGAGCATAAATGATGCTTAGGCCTCATTTAAAGCTGTGTAGCCTTGCCAATAGGGCATATGATGCGAAGGCATCACTATGCCATGCCGCAGACTAAATATGCATCACTTGGATGCATTTTGATGGAACATCCTATACGGATTAGGCTATTATCATTATTGTTTGGCCACGGTCTTACAACACGAGTTGACTTAAGTTGCTGTCCATTCGAGGATGAACTACGGTCAGTGATTAATCCCTTAAGAGTGGGGAGGGGTACGTAGGAATCCGCAATGAGTTGTAGCATTTATGGTCCAGCATATTGTCACTCATATCATCTAATTTATAGATAATTGCCGCATATTGGCCTCTCATATCATCTGGCTCGGCATTACAATGCAAGAGATGATTGTGGCCATACTTGATGAGGCAAGTTGCATTCCATTCCTTGGATGCTCATACTTCCTATCAAGGCGTTCGATGTAAGCATGCACCAATGGCGCATTGGGCATCGCCAGGAAAGTAATCTACAACAAGATGCAACTCAGTGAAGCTTGCATAAGCCTAAGGAAGGTAAGGCATGAGCCTGATTGATACACCCTTGGAACGAGAAAGACCAGTGCATGCTTTCAGCAGTTCCCAAGCTAAGTAAAGAAGCTAGAAATAGGTTGTAATGGCGTATGCGTAAGTTCAAGGCATGTTCAATTCCTAGAAAGGACTCAAAGGCCAGTGATGCGTTAAATAATGCATCGGCATTAGCCTCTACAGATTTAAACTCTTTGCAGAACAAGGGTGAGTTGGAACGGTGTGGACGCTAAGTTAGTTGCATCATGCATAACGAGCATGCTTGCAAGGGAAAGTGAATATACATTTTCCTAGTTTTAAGGCCCGCTTAATAGCATCAGAGTGGCGCATCGGGGAAGTTATGGCCTGCGTGCCCTGGCGCGCTAGGCGTAATTTTCCTGTCTGTCACATTTGTTATCTCAAGATTGTTGTCAATGTTAGATGTACAAAACTATATCTTGATTTCTAGACTACTAAAGCCAAGTATCGGACTAGGTTTAAGGAATGGTAGTTGAGTATTAGACATTATTGAATAACCCTCAAAGATTGAAGAACAAACTAAGACATTTGAGAGAACTTCATCAACAAAGAGGTATGTGAAGACTGGCCGATCTTATTTACTCACCGCATTTACCATTCTATCTGATGAGACTTTGTCGTATGATATTTGTATACTTAATATTGCAAAAAAAACAAAAAAAAAAAATTTGAGTTCAAGCTTGTCTTCATTAAACTCTCGAAATATGATTCAAGCAATGGATGTTCATATATCCTTAGGAATCTTAGTCAGAACAATTTACTGTTTACAAGTTATTTTTGTTTCAAGTTCATCATTTGGAAATTGCCCAAGTAACAGTGCATATTATCCATGTCCATTGGAAATTTCGCAAATTAATTATGAAAGACTTAGAACTACTTGGCCCAAGGCACACATACTTGTATGTAAAACCTAAGTCAATCTGAATTCTGGGTACTGTACAAGTTTGTAAACCCAGTTTGCGAACCCTTTACATCTGCGTTATGGAATAGGGGTAGGTTTGCAAACCCTTTGAATATGACTTCGCGAATCACCAAGGTTTGCGAACCCCTTGAGCTTGAATCCACGAAATTCCAGTGGTTTCAAACCTATACTGTTCCAGTATTGGCTGAAGTACACGAACTATTCTATACGACTAAGTTCGTTTTTTCCAAAAGTTTCATAGACACTTCTACGACAACTTTAGTCACAAAATCAATTTGGGCTTGTGGATTATTGTTTAGTCTTGAGTGTTACTGAACATAGCTAAGTGGTTGTAAGTTCAAAGGTATACTTGCCGCTATGGACTATCATTGTACAGGTTTCCAGAAGCATGGATCATAATGCATATTCTTTTGTGTAATTTCAAGGCGCAATTTTCACATACTCGTATGAATTCTTAATAAGAAAACTTGTAAAGTGTTTTCTTTGATCTCAAGCTAACCTTAGCTTGAATTCAAATGTACCTAGACCCCTGAAAACATATAAAACTTGCGACTGGATTTCTTAATCCCTTGCATGCATATGTCTCAGTTGCAAAGATAGAGTCTCCCTCTATAACATATGTCTTTCACATAACTGTATTCTAGGTGATGAATCTGAAGACTTCACTCAAGGATTTGTGAAGTCCGCTCAGACTATCTTTTACCTGATAGTTCGTGTATCAAGATCTTGCTCTTATTAATCCTTGAGGTTTTTTAAACTTCGGATCAGGAACGAGATAGATAGAAATCACAAAGTTCTCTTCGTCTAAGATTTTGTGATTCCTCAAGATAGATATCTAAACTCTTCTTTGATTCGTTTGGATTGTTCTTGAGATGTGGTTAGTATATAGGATTCTCAACTAAGTGAGTGTGAATGTTCCCGATTCGCGAGGTTTGCTGGACTTTGTCTACTACAAACAAATTTTCAAACCTAAGATTAAAACATATCAAAATGGAAATTAAATAGGCTTGTTTATAAGATGCAGATAAGTATCAAAAATCTTCATTTAGGTTTTTTTTTTTTTTTTTTTTGACACGATCAGTGCGGGAATTGAACCCGCAACCTATAGGTTGGGAGCCCAACCCCTGGCCAACTGGGATAATGCCAGTTGGTTAAAATCTTCATTTAAGTTGAAGCTACTCTTAGGATGTAAAGGATGTCAGCTAAGGGAATCTGAAATTTCGAGGGTACCAAGTACACCACAATCTTTTCGTTACATATAAGATCGATAACTTGTGTGAATGCCTATGGACAAAGAAGTCGATACAGTATAACAACAATATAATCACTTGATAATAGTTATGGTACAAGACCGATTTAACTATAGGATCAATATCAAGTGCCTGGATAACGTACAAGTGCAATTTACTTTATTATAACTAAAAAATTATAATGCGAACGTAAAGTAAATGACACATTAAGATTTTGTTAACGAGGAAACCGCAAATGCAAAAATACCCCGGGACCTAGTCCAGTTTTGAATACTCTCATAATTAAGCCACTATATACAAAGACACTGCCAACTTCGTATAGTTGAGACCAAGTAAACTACCCCTAGTTACCTAGTTTCCTCAGTATCCCTGCGCCTACAACTAACCTATCCTGCTCACGTTAATCCTAAGATAGAGTCCATTATCTTAAGTTGCCTCATCCTCTCTAAAGACTTTAAGCCCTCATACCTTTCGATCGTCTTCCAAACAATAAAGGACTAATTTGTTTGGTAACCGCTCTCCTATCTCAGAAAATCAATCAGAGATATGTATGTTGAGTGTGACAAAGGATTTTTAATTTAAAATAGATTAAATTCCTTTGTCGGGTTTTAGATCTTCCAAGATCTGGATTAAACAAGTTAACCAGATCGAGTCAAAAAGAACTACCAGATTCGGATACTGAAGAGTACCACCAAATGATAATTTTTCGATCTAAATTACGACTAGAAATAATAAATACATCAAAAGATAAACTAGATCTATTCGGATCCCAGACGATCAAGTTTTTGCAAGAAACAATTCACGAAGGTACAAAACCAACAAGAAAAATCTTCTTGTCTTTAATCTTCAATAGTCTTCTGTACCTGCACAATAACAAACTTGAATCCTGACTTATGATCGATCATGCACAGAACGGAGTCTGTTAACAATGGATGATCACGAGTCAACGTTAATCCCTTGATCTAGTTTGAGTGACCTTATGTCAGAAGAGAATGCTCTCAAGAATAATCAAACTAAGTGCAATCAAAAGTTAACAACCGTTAGTCAATCAAATCAATAATCGAAAACTAAAATAGAAATAAAATTTTAGTTTCCCACCAACGGTACTAGTAGACGCTTATTGATCCCAAAGAAGTCTTTAAGCTAGCGGACATAAGATATTTCTCCTAATTAGGTTACTCTCATCTCCAAGATAGTATTACGAGAATACTATTAGTCGGCTACACCAGAAACAACAAAGATGAAGTTTGCCTGGCTCGGGATAAGTTTGTAAGAAGAACAAACTTCACTATTTATAGACCAAGGTAACACCAAGGAATTTCCATAACCGAATATATTCTTAAGATATGCAATAAAGCGCCTAAATTCGGTTTTATGAATTCTAACCAATATCTAACTGTATAACCAAAATCTTCGTGGACAACTTAATATTAGCAAGCACTTAACTAATATATATTTCCAGATATATGTTTTGATTACTGGTAAAACAAAACATGTTAATTTCTGAAATCTCAAAAAGATTTTTTACTATTTCGGTATGGGATCTCACCTTGAGTGTTAAGGAATATCTTTGAACAAGAATTAATATTTTCGCACATGTTCAAATTACTCAGTATGTCTACATCTTGAATTTTCCTTTTTTGCAAACCCAATTTCCAAATCACACAAACCCTAAAGTGTACGTGACTTAGAGAAATCTGTTTTTCCTATTAGGACCAGTTCTAATATGACTCCTAAAGCAATCTAGGATCGGTTCTACCTTGACTCCCAATATAGGTAGGGATCAGTTCTACATTAACTCGCAACATAATCTAGGATTAGTTCTACCTTGATTCCCTATATAGGTTAGTATCGGTTTAACCTTACAATCTTCAATGAAAATCGGACCATCAATCCTTTTGATTTCCTTTCTATTAAGAAACAAGTTCGTACCTACCTCCTTAAACTCATGTAATTAAACATAGTTTTTTAGGTATGAAATCAAACCTATGTGCACTACACAATCTAGTAGCGAGTTACAAAGATAATGTCGATGTCGCAATATTTATGAATTCTAAAAGATAAGCACTATACTTCGTAATTCAATATACCAATATAAAGCACTTATCACAATTGATATATTTTTCCTTGACATTTTGATCACAATATGATGATCAAGTCTATTATACTAGAGTTTCACATATATAACTTTGCATGTTATGTTTTTAATCAGAAACGACTTGAAAGCTACGATATAAAAATGGAAAAAAGTCAAGTCATGTATTACTAACCTCAAGTGGAAGGATGAGATTATCGTCGTTGTCGATACGTCTTCGGAACGACTCTAGTAATCTAATCAAGCGACTTATGAGTTTTGATATTGAAATATGACAACCAACCTTGACATCCCAGCGCTTGGTGGGTTTAACCGAGAAATGCTCTAACAAAATCAAGTGCATAGAAAATCTTACGAGGTTCAAGTGACAAAAAAACATGACTGCAGCTGAATTGCTTAGATTTTTAACTCGATCTCAACTATATTCCTGTCCGAAGTCTGATAGTAGGTTAGTGTCTATGGAAGTTTAATACAGTGTGGTATTCAAAGCTGGACGAGGTTTCGGGGTTTTTCTGTAGATACAGTTTTCCTCTTTAATAAAACTTCTGGTGTCTTGTATTTTTCTTCTTCCACTATATTTTGTATCCTTTTAATAGGAATAACACAAGTAGTACATGAATCAATTTAGATAGTTTAAGTCCTTATTATTTGAGATCAAAAACAATTAAGACTTGTTCTTGTTGAGTTCATATCTTGAACGATAAATTTCAAGTTTAATACTTGCTAGAATTCGAATACGACTAGATTGATCTTGAATATTAATTTTTTAGATCGTCCAAGAACTCTTCGACATAATTAGGTACCCAGACGTTTGGTCTATAGATATTAATTGTGTGAAGGGAAGGAGAAAAACTCTACAACTCCATATACAATTTTCTTTTTTGATTTGACATACTTGTGATTGTGTTAGGTTTTTTCCATAAAAATTGCCGAACGAAAAAGTTGGTGGTGTACTTGGTACCGTCTCCTATTCAAGCATGATAGTTATGCTCCTTGTATCTTGCCAGTAAAGCAAATCAATATAACTAGCTAGTTTAGTTTGTAAAAATTCAAGGTTTTGGTTATTTGAAACCATGAAAACAATTTCTCTTTGGAATTAGGTCCAGCGGACACCAAATATTTGGACTCAAATCAAGAATCCAACCAGGAGGTTTGTGAATTTTGTTTGTTGGGCAATCAAATTTATTTTTTTCTCTCTCAAGACCTTTTCGGAATCTGCTCCGCAACATCCTGATGTCGAGGACCTAAATAATTATAATTCATCACTCTAGTTCATCAATACTGTAGAGAGTGTTGCATGATGCAACTTTCTAGTTAAATATATTACATCATACGTCTCGTAATGGAAGAGATCGATATTGAGATCGAGATCGAGGTTAGTTTAGGATATGTTCATTGGCCACTTTAAATTGTCCTTCAAAGCTTTAAGGATAAATATGAGGGAGGATTTTTAAAGAGGAGACGACAAAGAAAATAATCCATAATTGCGAAATCTATCCCAGAATTTATTAGCAGGAATATTGGCGCTGAAATCATCTTTTGGCCTTTACTAAGACAATGTCTTTCAACCAACTACTTTCTTTAATTTTCTACCCATCCCACAAAACGAACGGCATTGTGAATAACAACATGGCTATGAGACACCACTACACAATTACATATGTTAATCTTCATTTTCTTTTTAAATATGATTATTGAAATGAAAAGAAAAAAAACAAGTAAATATTATACTCCCTTGATCCTTTATATATAAAGGCCTTCTTTTTAAATATGATTACTGAAACGGAAAGAAAAAAAAAGTAAATATTATACTCCCTTCATCCCCTATATATAAATGCAGAGTGAACTATCGTGACAACAATAGAATCAATAAACTTTTTTTTTCTCTTCTCCCCTTCCTCTCTCCTAATAAAAAAAAAAACTTAGAACTTTTCCCCTCTTTTTGCTCATATCTAGTCCTTTTGGGCTAGATCTAAGCAAGGATTTATAGTTTTTTTTATGAATAAGAATAATCTAATTTGTGTTTTTAGGTTTTATTTTTTGGTGTTTTTGATGTCTATGGACACATTTCTTCGCTTTTTGGGCGATCGTTTCTTCGTATTTTAGACAATTTTCTCTTTGCTTTAATAGTGATTCTTCCAAATCTCCATGGTATTTCTTCGCTTGCTATTCTCGATTCATCAAGAACATCAAAGATTCTGCTCGGCGTCGCTTTGGATTCATCTTCAACAAGAGGGATTTAGGGCACCCGGATTCGTTTGGATCTACAAGATTTTAGGCAAAATACTCCATTTCATTTGGAGCATCTTTTATTGAAGAAGATAATCATTTTAAATGGTCGGAGTTGATTCCGGTTCACGCTATCATTCATCACTACTACATCTACAAAAATTGGATGTCTTTGCGGTTTATGGATCTTTCTCTTCGCGATGTACTTGCAATTGGTGCCGTCATTTGTATTTGTGTTTTGATTATTTTGTATTTTTGTGTTTTTGATAATCTTGTAATCATCATTTTGGTTTGAATGAATCAAAATGTGATTTCTACCAAGAGAAAAAATAAAATAAAATAAAGTAGAGTTTTGAATTTTGTAGTCTCATTACATAGGCAAAACACTAATTTCAAGATAGTTTTTTCTATTATGTGCCCTTATTTAATTGTGTTATGAATGAGATAAAGGTTAAAACAGGAAAATAAATAGAATTTCTGAAAAATCTAGATGATTTCCTAATCAAAGAGATTTTCCAAATCCCGCCTTTATATAAAGGAAAAATCAGGAGAAATATATTCCACAAGAACGAGCGAATTTAACATATGCGAGGTCACGGTTAGGTGTATTAAAATGAGCAGGAAGGCAATCTGAGGGGAAGTTAGTCATGTTAATAAAGTGGAAAGCCACTCAGATAATATAGTGCTAGAGAATCAGTTTTAGAGAATGTTGTTATTAAGTCACGGTAACAATGGTGCAGGCAATTAATGTAAAAACACGTGAGAAGAGAGAAAGAGCGTAGTGGTGCAAAAATTAATTGGTGGTTGCTTTTTGGTTTAGTGTCTGCTCCTCCGTCGATGTGGGATGTCCTCAACCATCCCACCTATTCCTCCGCCGATATTCACCACCTGTCAGGTGGTAGTGGGCTCTTCTATGAGAGGATTTGAGGGTTTTTCTTCTCCCTCTTTAGAGCTTCATGAATCTGCCACTCTGGTTAGTGGATCTGCATCTGAATCTTCATCAGGAGGTGGTGGTGCTTTCAAACCTCCTATGAGAAAATGGTCTTCTCTGTTTCCTAAGAAGAAAGTGGTTTCTTCTGAAGCTTCTATGGTGTTTCAATCTCCTCCAGTAGTTGATGGTGTAAAGTCTACTGTGATTTCAATGAGTAATTACCAAGAGGAGGTTGAGAAACATGAATATCTGGTTGTTGGGGTCTTGTGGGAAAGAGATTTGCTTATCCTTTGGTTAAAAAAACTTTTGAACGTGCATGGAAGACTAAAAGTAACTTTAATCTTACTCTCCATGGTGATTCTGCGTTTATTTTTGAATTTGATGATGAGGGTGATAGGACTTTTGCTCTAGAGTATGGTTCATTTTATATTTCAAATCAATTATTCTTAGTTCAACCATGGCATCCTGATTTGAAAACTAATATTGAAGAGATGGAATTTGTTCCTCTTTGGTTGAATTTGAGGAATGTTCCTCTATTTCTTTGGAATGCTAAAGGATTTAGTCAGATTGTAAGTTGTTTGGGTAGACCAATTATGATGGATAATCAAACCCTTAACCGTACCAGAATGATTTATGCCAGAGTTTGTGTTGAGGTTAATATTGTAAGTGAATTTCCATCTTCAATTCCTTTGATAATTTATGGAAAGAGGAAAAAATATATTGAAGTTGAGTACTCTTGGAAACCTCCAAGGTGTTTGTTCTGCAATACTTTTGGACATTCTCAGACTATGTGTATTAAGGCTAAATCTGCAAAGCAAGTTGCTGAATCTCAAGCTGCTTTAGTTTCTTCATCTCAAAATCCTAAGGAATTTTGGATATGTAAAGTTGTTCAACAGCCTCTTACGTCTAAAGGAACTAGAGATCCTAGTGATCAAGAGGATTTTCTTTGTAAAGATACTAGTGATGAAGAAATGCGTATTGGGGATATTTCAGCTCCTCCCATCAATCATTTTGTCCCTATTCAAGTTACCAATATGTTTTAAGCTTTAACTTATGAAGATTCTTCTAGGATTCTTAATGATATTACTTAGCAGGTGGTTGGTGCTGGTCATGTAAACAATTCTGGAGGTACAGTTAGTACTCTTATGGATGAGAGTCATACTACTTCTGTTAGGTCTCACTTTTTCAATAAGTCCAACTCTAATATCTCTATTCCTTATGGCACTCCTTCGACTTCAAGTAAGATCTATTGATCCTAAGAAAATCAGTAGAGGTAAGAAACCTAACCCCGCCCCCCCCCCCCTCTTAAATAAAATGTTTATAGCAGCAGCATGGAATGTAAGGGGCTTAAATGACTCTTATAAACAAGCTGAGGTTAGTAGATTGGTTAGAGATAATAATGTGTCTATTTTAGGCATTCTTGAAACTCGTGTTAAGAGTTGTAATAAAGATTCTATTATAAAAATTTTGTTAGAGCACTGCTCGGTCAAACTCGCAAGCATTGCTATCTCAAGCTTTTTGTCAAGTTTAGTTTCCAAAACTATAAGTCTTGATTTCTAGTCTACTTATAGTTAAGTCTCGGATTAGGATACTAAGTTTAGTTGAGCTTTAGACTTCACGGCGTTCATCGATTGAAGACGAAGAACTATTAAGGGGAGCTTGTGGAACTTCATCAACAAAAGGTATGTGGAGACTTGAACTCATCTATCACTCAAAAGTCTATCTACCCTATCTTCTATTTGAAACAAAATTCGTATAGCTATATAGGCTTCGATTATACACATTTGATATTTCGAGCTGAGTTTAACTCGTTTACATATTTATCGAAATATATGTTGGTAAGCTTTCGCTTTAGCCAAGTTCATCTTATATTCTTGACGAAAGTCAAAAGATGATCATGTGAAAATCGCCTTGTAACATCTTACATGATTTGTGTGAGAGAGTCATTTGATGTAGACTCGGAATGTTTCGTATTGATCATTTGATCACTTGAAAATTGCTTTGAAGCTAATAGTTTGTGTGAGACAGCTATTGTCATCTTCCGAGAATGTTTCAATGATTGAAATGAGAGTTTTGAACAAATAACTATGATTGGATATATCACAGTATGCGTACTTGCATATGTGTTGTCCAAGTCCGGGAACCATGGTATGCATACCCGTATGCGTACTGGTTGGTTATGGAAGTCTAGGAACTTAGTATGCATACCGGTATGCGTACTGGCGTGAATTTCATGTTCCGGAAATTCAACTGAGTTTTGGAAGGTATCCGTACCCGTTCGCATACTGGCGAACCCAAACTTGGTTCATCCACTTAAGTATGCGTACCCGTTCGCATACTTGAGTAGGTTATGTTCTAAAATCGATTTGTTCATGAACTAATACATTTATTTAATAAGGAATGCAATCTTTTGCGAACCGTGGCTATAATGTTCATGAATTAATTCGAGTGAATCAAAATCGATTATGCTTCAATTGTGTCTTGTATACTTCTATGAGAATATAAACAATTGAACAACTCTAGAACTAGTTTCATTTGAGTCATTTGAACTAGTTATGGTTAAGATGAATATGGTTGATATGAAAGTGTTCATATGGTTAACTTTGGTTAACTATTGTTGATCCAACAAGGTGTACACGTTTAGGTACGGTTACCCATATCTAAATGAAGTCACTTTTCATTTGTGTGTAACAAGCTAAGTTCGATCTAACGGTTGAAAGATATTAGCTTGAGTCTAATCAGGTTTTCATCTAACGGTGAATACTGAATGCTTTTTTACCAAGGTAACATTGATTGCAAACCCTGATTTGAAGACTTTATAAATGAGAACTCTAGCAACTGGGAAACCTAATCCCCACACCTCCTGTGTGATACTTGTTGCGACTAGAGTCGATTCTCCTCTAACCTTAGGTTTTTCACGAAACCCTGTAGGTTAACGACTTGAAGACTTCATTAGGATTGTGAAGCTAGACCAAACTATTTTCTCTGTAGTTGTGTGTTCTGATCTTGCTTTTTTCTATCGTATTGAGTACTATCTTCTCTAAGATTTGCTCGAGATTTATTCTCCAATAGGCAAGATAAAAAGTAGTCACAAACATCTTCGTCTCATCGTTTGTGATTCCACAATATCTTATTTCGCTACCATACGATTAATATTATTGTGAGGTGATTGATATTTCTAGGCTGTTCTTCGAGAATATAAGTCCGGTATATCAATTGGTTCATGTTCACCTTGATTTATCAAAAGACGGAACAAAAACTTCTAGGTATTTTCTGTGGGAGATAGATTTATCTATTCAATAGACTTTTCTATGTGAGACAGATTGGTTTATCAAGTCTTCGACTTTGGGTCGTAGCAACTCTTAGTTGTGGGTGAGATCAGATAAGGGAATCAAGTGCGTAGAGTCCTGCTAGGATTCAGAGGCGTAAGGAACGCGACTATACCTAGATCAGTATGAGATTGGTTAGGGCTCAACTACATTCCAGCCCGAAGTTAACTTGTAGTAGGCTAGTATCTGTAGCGGCTTAATACAGTGTGATGTTCAAATCTGGACTAGGTACCGGGGTTTTTCTGCATTTGCGGTTTCCTCGTTAACAAAATTTCTGGTGTCTGTGTTATTTCTTTTCCGCATTATATTTTCTATATAATTGAAATATCACAGGTTGTGCGTAAGTTCAATAAATTGTGAATCCGACCTTTGGGTTGTTGATTAAATTGATTTACACTTGGATATTGGTTTTTGATACCGTCCAAGTTATTTCTGATATTCAATCGGGCTCGCAAATTCCTATTTGTTTGATTTCAGATTGAATTGAGAAATGGAGATATAACTCTTGGATATACTTTTCTTAAGATTGAGTCTGACTGTCTAGTTGATTCTCTTGAAATTATATTGGAGTTAGTTCATACAGATTGCTAAGCGAAATATTGGGTGTGGTTGTTAGACCCCCGCTTTTTCAAAAATAAATAGTGCTTAGCACTTTATAGATAATTATGTTCATAATGATTTTGGTAGGATTTGGGTTGGTTGGGATCCAAAAGAAGTTAACATTACTGTCCTTCATACTTGTTCTCAAATAATTTTTCTGGAAGTTTCTATTTCTAGGAAGCTTAATTTTGTTATTTCTTTTATCTATGGCTTTAATGAGGATGCTCAAAGACTCTCTCTCTATGGAATGGCATTAAGGCTTTTGCTAGTATTAATACTAAACCTTGGATACTCCTGGGAGACTTTAACTCTACATTATACTTCAATGATAAGATTGGTGGTGCCTCTGTTACTTCCAGTCAATGTTTTATTTTTCAGGATTTTATTCATGAGGCTAATTTGATGAATCTTCCCTATTATGGTTGTTTTTATACTTGGTAGAATCAACAACAAGGTGCTGTAGGATTGGTTCAAAGATTGATAGGATTCTTGTTAATTTGGAATGGATTGAGATGTTTGATAACTCTAAAGATGAATTTTTAACTCAAGGTATCTCTGATCATTCCCCTAGTGTTGAAACTATTTTTGATAAGAGGAAACATGGTCCTTCTCCTTTCAGGTTTTATAACTTTGTCACTGATGATCCTTAGTTTCTGGAGGCTGTCATAAATGCTTAGAAGGACCATGTTGTTGTCAATCCTATGTGTGTCCTTGTGTCTAAACTTAAGAGAGTTGAAAAAGTTCTTATCAAATGGAAGAAGTTTAAAATGAAACACCTTTCTGTTCAAACTCTTGCTGGTAAGAAGGAGTTGGTTGTTGTCCAAGAGAATATTCAAAAAGATCCTCTTTGTCTTATGAATGCTAAGAAGGAAACAGAAGTTGTTATTAAGTACTCTACTTTAACTATATATGAAGAATCTATGTTGAAACAAAAGACTAGAGTACATTGGATTGATCTGAGTGATTATAATAACTCTTTTTCCCCTTAATTCTCTAAAAGAAAGAAGATCCAGAAATATTATTCTTAACTCTACATTCTTTGTCTGGTGAGCTTTTAGAGGATGATTGCTCTATTTCCAAAGAATGTACTGATTTTTATTCTCAGTTATTTGATGAGTTTAAGACTTAGGAGAATGATGATAATATCTTTGAAGATTTACAGTTTAATAAGGTGTTGGATAATGATACTTCTTTACAGCTTATCAAGGATGTTTCTAGAGATGAAATTGTTCTAGCACTTTCTACTATTGGTTCCAGTAAAGCTCCTGGCCCTGATGGGTTCACTACACCAAATTCCCGGATTCGTAACAGCAGTTCGTAACGGCTTTGTGGCCGTTACAAAATTCCCATTACTAATTTTTTATAAAATCGTAACAGTGCTAAGCCGTTACGAAATTTTTTATAGGCGTGCCAGTCACACGCTTGGTCACACTTGGGTCGTAACACCTTTAGAATGTGCGTGTGCCATTCACATACGTGCTATTGTGTTTCATCTACACCGTTTATGCCTAAACTAATATCTCTACCATTCATTTTATTCTCGAGATGCGTCTTAATCATAAAATTTCTATCTAACCCTAGTCCTATCTCTCGAAGGTCTCGAATGGATTTCTTTTCTTTTTTCTTCAGACGAAAATCTCGAGCCAGAGAGGCGAAAAACAGAAACCTCTTTCCCTTCTCAGTTTCTTCCGTCGATCTTTGGATCAAACCTCTTTCTCTTCTCTTCTTTTCTGTTTTATCTCCTTCTTTTCGAAAATCATAGAGAAAGTAGAAATTAGGGTTTCAATCTCTATTTTATGACAAATCTGAATCAATGGCGGTTGATGGGTTTCGGAGAAATTAGGGTTGGATTTCGGTGAGAAGGGTATTGGTTCCTCTTTACTTCAAGGTATTGATAAATCTAAATAGCTTTTATCTTTCTTCCAAGGCTAGAAATTCGATCTATAGGTTTTTTTTCCTGTTTTGAATCTTAATCTTCTTTTTCTTCTTTGTTTTCTGATGATTGGTGAAGCAGATGTAAGAGTGGGGTGTTGTGATCGATAGATTCTGATGCTGTGAAGAACATAGGATTAGAATTCAGATTTCTGCTGCTGATTCATGGCGAGAAAGAGATGAAGAACTGAAGATTAAATAGGGATTTCTTCTGGTGATTGAGTTACAGAGATGGGTTCAATTGATTTTAGGGGTTTGAACTGATTTGGATTGAGCAACTGATGATGATTTAGGGTTTGTAGAAGATGGATCTATGCTCGATTCGTGAGAAGAAGAATTGGCAGTTTATGTTTGCAATTGGGTCATTCTCAGATTTCGGTTAAATCTTAAACCCTAGCTTCTATTTCTTGAATTTTGTTTTGAGACAATGAGATCGCAGGGGTGGCTACCTTTCTTTGACAGTGCTTATCAGGTATACTCAAGCTTACCTGGATTTCAACAATTGTTTCATGTCAAGTTGTTTGATTTTGAATAATAATTGTTTCATGTTAAATTTTTTATAACATAAGTCATGATGACAATTCCATATGGGCATTTACTGAAAAATATTTTCGGAAACAGGTTATGACAGCAAGACAAAGGGTTTCGTTTGAGTATCACGGTAGCAATTACATCTTCACAGTTAATCAGGCTGCTGTAGAGGGGGAAGAGAAATCGAACAACCTCGAGAGAGGGATGATACCAAGTGAAACATATTTTTTCTTTGAAGCATCCAATGCGAGTGGTATCAAGGTCGTGTTTCATTTCCCTCGTAACATGCCTGTTTTTTTATTCTTCTCTACTATTTAATTTAGTAAGTTGTCTTCTGATTGTTTTTACACTTTTTATGCATCTGGATAAGTTATTAAACTATTGTATTTACATGGAGATATGCAGATTGTCAACCAACATGAAGCCGCCAGCAGCAACATTATCCGGCATAAGGAGTTCAATCTCCAGTCACTAGGTATAGATGTCTAAGTACAGAATTTGCTGATATCTTCCAAAGAGCATTTGCTTCCCTTGTTTTTCCTGCCCATGTGACCAATAAGCAATCTCCGCTTAGACGAAATTAGTCTTTTCTTATTTAACTGGTTATATGGGCCTCCTGGTACTGGAAAGACCCTTATGGCTCGTCAAATTGGTCAAATGTTAAATGGAAAGGACCCAAAGGTATATAGTTGACTCTCTTGCTTCCTCTTTTATTTTTTTATTTTTTTCGTACTTATATATAGACTTGAAGGATAACATATTTTGTTTGAACAATGTGGAGATTTTAAAATTATTTCTATTGTTCTTTGGCTTTCAGAAAAAGTATTATGAATAGTTTTTGCGTTTCGTTTCAATGTTAATCTATATGTTAAACCTACAAATCCTTAAATTGATTTTTATGTATACTCTAGATTGTGAACGGGCCTGAAGTGTTAAGCAAATTTGTCGGAGAGACTGAGAAGAACATTAGGGATTTATTTTCTGATGCCGAGAATGACCAAAGGACTCTAGGTGAGAAAGGAATTATATATAGCAAGTGTACTTAAAGTTTGTCCGTGACAGTGAATAATTCTTCACTTTCTGCTTTCAGGGGATCAAAGTGAGCTGCATGTTATCATATTTGATGAGATCGATGCTATCTGTAAGGTAGGGAGCTCACAAACCTGTAGATTGTCTTTTCTTTCTATTACTTATACATGACTTGTCACCTTAAGGCAAACTTGATAGCAGCAGATCCTCTAACTTTAGGCCACTTGTTTTCTTGTTTTCTGCATTTGGTATATGCATTATGCAGTTGATTGGCTTCTCAGTCTAGTCAATTAAATAAGCAAATTTGAGTGAAACTAAGCATATCATATGCCTTTGGTATATGCATTATGAACTTGAAGGTGTTGTTAAAAGTGTCATATCATATGCCTTGAACAGGCAACTAACCCTAGAAGATCTTACCAAGACATTGGATGAGGAGAGTATAAAAGTAAACATGGATGACTTTCTGCATGCTCTTCAGGAAATCATTCCTGCTCTCAAGGCGTGCACTGTCAAAGTATCTCAGGAAAACTGCAGCGGTGGGATGATGCTCTCAAGGCGTGCACTGTCAAAGTATCTCAGGAAGCCAGTCTCTATGTCAGTTTGGATGTTACATGGCATTCTTACCCTACCGGTCACCGTTTGAGATTGTATCATTTTCTTCTGTCATTTTGATGTTTAACTTAACTATTTTCCTTACAGGTCAATGATGGTCGGTTAAGGACAACTTCCAAGGAGTACTAAAGAAAGATTGGGCATAGTGGATGAGGCATTTTGTTATTGAGCTTCTTAAAGAATCCCCATCTCCATCTTTTTTTCCTTGCCTTATATGCGAGGCTTGCGCAATTGCAGGTGGTACCTAAATGTTTTATAAAATTTCTTTTGGTTTCTGTCCATCTACTTTTGGTCCTGAGAATTGACTTTGTAATTGCAGACTTTGTGAATTGCTGGGCACAGCTGACGATAAATTTTTATGAGAAGCTTCTAGTACCTGGTCTCAAAGTGGATGGGTGAAAGTGAGAATCGATTCTTTAAGTGGCCAGCGCGGGGAAGGAAATGAGAGTGAAGCTTCTCGACGGATCAAAACAGAACTTCTTGTACAGATGCAGGTCTTTGTGATGCTAATTTGTGAAATATTAACTCTTTTCTAGTTTAATATAAGGGTATGTGATTGTTGGGCCTGACCTAATTATGTTGCTGTTAACGATTTAGAATTTGAATTTTTGTTGAAGATGCTATACATGTGTTGGTTGCAGTTCCACTTGAAGCTGTGGTACTTGATTATGTACATTGATGTCTTCAATGGTGAAAACGGCCGAGGTCCAGTTTTTGTAAGAAACTTGTTAGACATTGGCCGTTTTCGTCTTTGAAGACATCATTGTAAATGGTTTTTTTGTAATAAGTTGCTGGAAATTGACACCATCATGCTGCAAGCCTGCAAGGATAAATTCACAACTTGCTGTGTTACAGAAATTTTATGTTCAAAGACGAAATTTTGTGTTCAAGGATAAATTCATTACTTCCAACATCTAAGTTTACTTGTCATAATAATGCAGCCTGTTGTATTTTGCAGGATTGCCTACATCGAATTTTCTGATGCCCAAGCTTTCAACAAAAGCAAGCCTGCAAAGGATATAAAGCTTAGTTGTGGTTATTTGAATGATGCTCTATTTCATCAGAGAGGGTGGAGAACAAAGCAGCTAAGATTTGTAAGTTCCATGTATTCAAGTTTTGTAGGCAGTTAGTAAGTTTCTATGTGTTCCCTTAGAAATTTGGAACCTTCCATGTATTCCCTTAGAAATTTGGTACTTAGAGACATTTCAGTTCTTTTGTAATTTATATCTGTTCAGTTCTTTTGTAATATAAATCTGATATGAATGTGATATGAATAGATTGAAGAAATTGTTGTCGAGTGTGGATGATGAATGTATGCAGGTATTGAATTTAGAATTCTGGCTTATTTCCGGCAGAAAATGAACTGCCAGTCAGCCTTGACCTGGTCAATATTGACCAATTTTGACCAGGTCAAGGTTGACTGGCAGTAAAAAAAATTCTTTTACGAAAAAAATTAGCAACGGCTAGGAACTGTTTCAACTTGCCACGTAGTAACGGCCAGAGCACGTTTCTAATGTGCCACGTAGTACCGGCTCGAGGATGTTACGACCATGTTGTTACAAAAAATTCGTAAAGGCGCTCAGCTGTTACTACGTGTCATTTCGTAAAGGCCTTAAGCTGTTACTAACGCCATTACAACCAAGAATTCGTAACGGCTGTATTGCCTTTACGAAAAAAATGTAACACCCACTTTTGAAACAGGCGGAAACCGTTACAACCCCGATTCGTAACGGCTTAATTCTTTTACGAATCCTAGAATTTGGTGTAGTGGTTTTCTAGCCACTTTTTCAAGGTTTGTTGGCAAGTTGTTGGTGATGACTTTGTGGCTGCTATCAAGAATTTCTTCATAAAGTCTAAACTCTTAAAGGAAGTTAACAACACTTTCATTACTCTAGTGGCTAAGTGTGAAAATCCCTCTCAGGTATCTGATTATAGACAATTGCTTGTTGCAATGTTATTTATTAGTGCATAACTGAAATTATATCTCTTAGAATGAAGCTACGTATGAAGGAGTTGATAAGTGAAAATCAATCTGCTTTTATCTCTGGTAGAGTTATTCAAGATAACATCCTTGTTTCTCATGAGCTTGTCAGAAACTATCATAGAGTTTCAGGTCCTCCCAGATACTCTCTTATGATTGATTTAAAGAAAGCCTATGATACTGTTAGCTGGAATGCTGTGATACAATCCTTGAATAAAATATGATTTCCTTACCAATTCATTCATTGGATTTTTTTCGTCTTTCCACAACAAAATATTTTGTTCTGATAAATGGTTCTCCTTATGGATTTTTTGGAGTTGGAAGGGGTTTGAGTAAAAGTTGTCCTCTTTATCCTCATCTTTTTGTTATTGTTATGGAAATCCTGAACATTATAATTCAGAATCAAGTGAAGACTGGAGATTTCGGATTTCATCCTAGATGCTCTTTGACTCAGCTCACTCATTTTTGTTTTGCTGATGATGTTCTTGTCTTCTTCAAAGGTAATCTTCCTTCTGCCTTGTATATTAATGATTGTATTGAGAAATTTAGTAATTGCACTGGGTTAGAGATGAATAAATAGAAGTCAATTCTATTTTCTTCCTCCATTGAACCTAATATTCTTGATCAGATTGTTCAATATTTGGATTGTTCTGTTGGTAGCCTCCCTATTAGATTCTGGTTATGCCTTTATTAACTACTAGACTTTCTTACTCTGATTGCATTCCTCTTATTTCCAAAGTCACTTCCAGAATGAAGTCTTTGAAAGCTAAGAATCTTGTTTTTCCTGGTAGAGTTATGTTCATTAAATCTGTTCTCACATGAATGGTCTATTTTTGGTTATCTTTTTTTATTTTTACTAAGAGGGTTATCAAAGAGCTTAACATAATTTTCAAAATATTTTTATGGGATGGGTCTAATTTGGGGAAGAAACAAAATCCCATTGGATGGAATGTCATTTGTCTTCCTTATACTGAAGGTGCGCTTGGTGTCTTAGACTTAGCTTCTACTAATATTGTTGCAAATCTTAAGCACATCTGGCATATTGTTTGTGGTGCTCAGAATATTTGGACTCATTGGGTTCAAAGGAATTTAATCAAAAATAAGGATTTTTTTTTTTTTGCTTAATCATACGTATTTTATTAACAAAAAATAACTAAAAGTTGGTACAAAAAATCTGTCTAGACAGGCCCAGAACAGATAAAACTAAAAACAGTCACAAAAAGAAAACTTGATAAAATTTTAAAGCCCAGGTCATGATAAGGCCCATTTAAATTTTGGCAAAATCAAAAATATGATTTACTTTCACATTCCAGAGCTACCAAAAACAATGGTTTCTCTTCACATATCATCACTTCTCCTCTTCTGAGTAATGCACCTCTCTTAGCCATTTTATTCGCTGAGAAGTTTATTTCTCTAAAAGAATGTCTAAGAGAAATACTATGCATTCTTGCCAGTATTCTTTTCCATCTATTCATTACCATCCAAGGTACTTTCCCTGAACTGAAAGCTTTCAACAATGCATGTGAATCCAAGCTAAAACAAACATTTAAGAAATTTCTTCTAATATCCCATTCACCTGCACAAATTAGAGCCATCACCTCTGCAATATAATTAGTGGCCAACCCCAAACCTCCAGCTACTGCACCAAGATACCCACCATTACTATCTCTTCCAACAAATCCATACCCAGAAATACCATGATTTCCTTTAGAAGCTCCATCACAGCATATAAGTACTTGATTGTTTGCAGGAAATCTAAAAATGCATTCTTTCACTTCAGATGTAATAACCTTAACACCTTTGATACCAAATGTAGTCATTATACTCATATCATAAGTAGAACCTATGATTTTACCCTTCATTCTTATACTGCTTTCTTTTGTAAATTGCATTATTCTCTGTTTAAATTTCTCCAAACTTGGTTGTTCCTCATAATAGCATCTTCTATTTCTAGTAAACCAGAGTTCCACCATTACAGTGAAGGCACTTATATACCAAACTTCTCTCACAGCTGAGCTTTTCTTTTGGGCACACTTCATACTTCCATAAAGTTAGAAGGATTCAAAAATTTAAACATTCCACCAAGCCAGTGCCAGATTTTCTCACTAAAATCACAATACCACAGTATGTGATCCATTGTATCCTGCCCATTCCCACATAAATAACATTTGGAAACTGTTTGAAATCCTTTCTTTCTATAATTCTCCTCAGTTGCACAAGCTCCTCTAAGAATTTTCCACAAATTAATTGAAATTTTAGGATGTATTGTGGAATTCCATACCTGCTTTGCCCAAGTAATACATGGATATTTCTTCCTGATGAGTTGCACTTCACTTTTCACTGAAAATTCACCAGATAAATCAGATGTCTATATGAGCTTGTCCTTCCCACCTACTTCCTTTTTGCACATCATTTATAACCCATTTTAATCCTGGCCAGATTGAGGATTTTTTATGGTATGTTATCCATGCACCATTTTTATCCTTAAATTTTGCATTCATAAAACCACTCTACTTCTTCTGTTTTCATCTTCCAAAGTAGTTTCATGAGAAGTGCTTTATTCACAGTATCAAATCTTCTAATTCCAAGTCCACCTTCAGTTATTGGAGCACAAATTTCATTAAACTTCACTGTAATAAGCTTCTTAACTGCAGGATCTCCATACCATAGAAAATTTCTTACAATTTTTTCACATTCTTTAATGACAGTTTTAGGCCATTTGTGCACAGACATGTTGTATACAGGTATACTGCATAACACTGACTTCACCAAAGTTAATCTATCAGAGAAGGATAACATTTTGCCCATCCAGCCATCTAGCATTTTATGGATTGTCTCCACCATCCCCCATACTTGATAACTCTTTACTCTCCCTGGACATAATATCACTCCCAAGTATTTGTCAGGAAATTTAGAAAGTTCCATTTGTAAGCTTTCAGCTATAAACTTCTTCCTGCTTTCAGTTACTCCACCAACAAAACACTTACTCTTCATTTTGTTTATCACTTGTCCAGATGCATTTTGATATTTCATTAGAAGCTTCATTAAATTCTCCAGAGATTTTTTTTGTCCATTGCTGAACACAAAAATATCATCTGCAAAAAGAAGATGTGAGGGTTGACAACCATTTCTGTTAACTATTGGTACAATCTTTCCTTCATGTACAGATTTGGAAATACTTCTGCTCAGAACTTCTTCAGCTATCACAAATAAAACTGGTGACAAGGGATCACCTTGTCTAAGCCCTCTTCCCACATTAAAAAATCCACAAGGTCCTCCATTTACTAATACTGAAATTTTAGCAGACTCAAACAGGATTCTTAGCCATCTAATTCCAACTTTAGAGAAACCAAAGTGTTTTAAAGTTTCAAAAAGGAAATCCCAACTCAATAAGTCATATGCTTGTGTAATGTCTAAGTTCAAACCTACATTCCATCCTCTTCTCTTTATATCTAATCCATTCACCATCTCAGAAGCTAGAACAATTTTTTCATGGATATTTCTGCCTTTAATAAAAGCCCCCTGCTGACAATATACTACTTTCTCAATCAAAGAGCTAATTCTTGATGTTATAATTCTTGTAATAATTTTGAAGCTGAAATTAGCAAGTCCTATAGGTCTAAATTGTTCTGCTTTTTTTGCACCTTGGACTTTAGGAAGTAGAAATAAGAAATTTGAATTCATACCTATTGGAATAAACCTGCACCTCCAACAGTATTGAAGAGCATTAATTAAATCTTGGCCAACAATATTCTAGGAAAATCTGTAAAAACTCCCAGGAAATCCATCAGGACCTGGTGAACTATTTGCATCCATTCCAAAGACAGCTTCTTTGATTTCTACAGAAGAAGGAATTGCATCTAGAAAGCTGTTGTCTTCCTCTGATATTACCTTTGGAATCACCTCAAAAATACTTTCATCCAAGCTAACTGATTGATATTCAAAATTTTTTTTGAAAATGTTTAACTAAAGTATCAGCTATTTGAGATTGATTAGTCACCATATTTCCAGTTTCATCCTCCAGCTCAGTGATGTTATTATAAGCTTTTCTAATCTTCATATAAGTATGAAAGAAAGAAGTATTTGCTCCACCCTCTTTTACCCATTTTATTCTAGCCTTAGCTCTCATAAGTTCATTAAATTGTTGAAAAACTACTTCTTGCTTCCCTCAAGCAGTTATTAAATGATTCAGTAGCTCAACATTCTCAGGATCTGCATCAGAAATCAGTTCTTCCTTTTCCACCTCTTCTTCAGCTTGTGTCATTTTTACTCTTAAATCCCCAAAAATCTCCCAGTTCCACTTTTTAACAAAATCTTTGAACCTTTTTAGTTTGGCCATAAACACAAAAGCAGGATTACCATTTATATTTTCTTCCCAAGAGCTTTGAATCACTTTTAGAAAGTCAGGATGAGAAGCCCATACAGCTTGGTATCTGAAAGGAATATTATTTGGTTTAGGAACTCCCACTGTATTTCCCATTATGGGACCATGATCAGAAGTCCCTCTAACACCCACCTTATATTGCCATCCATCAAATTTTTCCAACCATTTGACATTAAAGAAAGCTTTATCTAAATCACACAAAATTCTCTTCTTCCCAACTCTGTTGTTGCACCATGAGTATTGTATACCAGATTTAGGGGCTTGTATTAGATTACAAATGTTTAAACAATCTCTAAAATCTTGCATAGCAATTCTTAAAGGTCTTCTACCACCAACTTTTTCATCACTACTCAAAACTACATTAAAATCACCAATTACAAGCCAAGGGAAATCCATTTCATGAATCTTCTCCAACTCATCCCATAATTCTCTTCTATCCACAGTTAAGCAAGCTGCATGAATTCCAGTTACAAGTACTTCTCCAACTTTAACTGTTATTGCTTGTTTTGTTGTTGATATAACATTAGGGGTAGAGAGAGAAGAATTCCAGAATAACCAAATATTAGCCTTACTACCATCACAAGTATTATGAATTATCATTTGATTCATACCAGGCAGCCTCAAATTCTTAACATAATTCCATGAAGTCTTAATTTTAGGTTCAGCTATCTAGAGTAGAGAAGGATTAAATTTTTTCACTAAATTTCTAAGTTTATCTTTGGCTCTCATTCTCTTCAAGCCTCTGATATTCCATAACATGACTCTCATTGATGTGAGATATTTTGAGAAGTTCCGGGACTCCTCACTCCTTTATTATTCTTAACTAAATTCCTTAAAGGTTTCTTTCTAGTTGGTAAAATAGAGGTATTACCATAATTTTTACCTTTAACTGCCTTGCTCAATTCAGTTGTACTTGTCACAGCTTTTTCTTTATTCACACTTATCTGTTCTTCAACCATATCAACAAACACATTAAATTTACTTGGAGACCCAAGTGCAGTAAATTTTTGTACTTCAGCTCCACTGTCATTTATTTGTGTCACTAAATTTTCATCCTCTTTTCCACTCATAGAAGTATTAGTATTCTCCAGATTAGAAGGAATATTGTTTGCTATATGAAGTAGTTTTTCAACAGATAATTCAGGGAATTCCTTTTGAGAATTAATATCACCAAAGAAAATAGAAGATTGACTTTTACCACTGGTAGTTAGTGGAGATATAACAGCATCAATGTTTTCATTATCACTTAACAAATCCTCATGAATTAATAACTCTTTCTCTTTTGGAGGAATACAGTGATCTTGAACAGAATTACTAGAACTTCCCTTCTCAACTACATTTGATGATTTTGGGGTTGAGCAGATATCAAAACCAATATGTGGTTGTTGCTTCTTCCCTTCTTGCTTCCAAATCTTCTTTTGTACTATATTGGGATTTACATCAACAGCTTCACTGTGTACTGTCTCTTTTCTCATCATTCTGCATTCAGTAACCAAATGTCCCACCACCTTGCAATGACTACAGAAGCCTGGTAATTTAGGAATTTGTATTTCTTGCTCAAAACTACCATATTTAGATTTCACTAAAACATGATGAGGTACTGTGTTTGCTAAATCCACTTCAACAAGAACACTAGCATAGTACCCTACTTCCCTTTTAAGAGTTATTTCATCTAACTTAATAGCTCTTCCAATGGCATCACCCAATGACATAAGAATTTTTTCCTTCCAATACTCAATTCCCAAGCCTGGAAAATTTACCCAAACAAAAGCAGAAGTAGATTTCTGAGCAGCAGGATTGCAATTATGTTCCCAGAGCCTCAATTTAAGTATATGAGATTCCACTTTCCAAAACCCATTCCAAATATATTTCATATCAACTTCATTTGTTAGCTTAATGATGAAAAAACCTTTGCCCAGAGGAATCAATTGATAGTTACCTGATGTTTACCACTGTTTTTTCAGAGATTCTTCAGCAACAGCAAATTTCATCTTAACAAAATCCAGTCTCCCAATTAAACGAAATTTCCATTCATCTAGACTTTCATCAATATCCTCATTTGGGATATATAGAGATGGAACTACTGAAGGAATTACACTCTCAACTCTCTTCTCGTTAGATCCAGACGAAAAGAAACTAAAATTATTATTATTCATCATCGATCCAGATTGCATCGAGTTCAATAAAAATTATCAGAAACTTAATAGAAAAACTTATTCAGACCGAATGTAAGAAAGATCAACACCAATCATTGAAATTATTTGTTGAATTCACCTGAATTAATGATGAAGATGCTCAGAAAACGAAAAAAATTGAAGAAAAAAATCACCGATTCCGTCGCTGAGTCGCAGAGCAGAACTCAGTCCAAGTCTGAAATAAGGATTTTTGGCAGCTTAAAACCCCTCAAGATGCCTCTTGGTGTTGGAGAAGAATAGAACTTAGAGATGATGCTAAAGCTCAAATTGGTTATGTGATTGGAGATGGATCTAAGGCCAATTTTTTGGATGATTTCTGGCATCTAAAAGGCAAGATCACTGATTGGGTGGATTCTGATGTTGTTAGCTCTCTTTTTCCAGTTGATGACTATATTAGTGAAGGTACTTGGAACTTTTCTCCCTATGAAGATGATAGATTTCATGAAGCAATTGCTTAAATCTCTTCTGTGGATTTTAATTTGGCTGAGTCTGATACCATTATATGGAAGGCCAATGCTCATGGAGATTTTAATTTGAGGGACATTTATAAGGCAATGTATGTTCATAGAGAGCATGTTCAGTGGCATTCTCTTATTTGGTTTAAACTCCAAATTCCTAGACATTCTTTTATTTCCTGGATTGTTCTTAATGGAAGACTCAAGACAAGAGATAAACTGAAGTAGTGGGGTATTATTGAGAATTCCATTGTGTTGTTTGTTAGAATGGGAATGAAAATGAGCTCATCTCTTTCACTCTTGCCAGTTTGCTTCTATCATTTGGCAGGGATTACTTATCAAGATGGGCTATAATAGAATGAGTTCAAATTCTTGGGATGAAGAAATTTCTTGGTGCATTGATTATTTTTCTGGTTCTAATCTTGTCATCTCTATCAAGAAATTTGTCTTCACAGGGTTTATTTACCAAATTCGGAGGGAAAGGAATAACATAATCTTTTCTTCTAAGAAATGTTCTTCCTTTCAAGTTAATACTCAAATTATTCAGGATATTCAACTAAAGCTAAGTGCTCATCCCATGTCTGTTTGTGACACTACTTGTCATAGAAACTTTATCCAAAATTGGAATATAGAGTGTTCGTTACTGCTAATACTGTGATTCCTTGTTAGTGGATTGGTCCAGAAGGGGGAGGACATTATGATAAATATTGATGGCTCAAAGAAGGATCATTCTGGTGGTTTTGGGGCAATGTTAAGAGATATGTTTGGTGATATTATTGATTTTTCTGTGTTTCTGTTATTGACAAATAAGAGTCCTAAGCCACCTTGGAACATGCTTCAAATTTGGAGAAGAGTTAAAACTCTTGTTCAATGTTTCAGGTCAGTTAAATTTGGTCACTACTTTAGGGGAAAAAATAGAGCAGCTGACTTTTTGTCTAGCAAGCATCATTGTTCAGATAAGAGAAAGATCAGTTTTGTGATGAGTTCAAACAGATTATCTTAGAGAATAAGAATAGGAAAGTCTATTTTAGAGTTGTATAGTTTTATTTTCTTGCTTTTTTGGTTTTGTTTTTTGTTTTAGACTGGTTTAGCCTATGTCTATTTTGTTGTTTGAGCTTTAGTCCTGTTGAATGTATTAAAATAAAAATAAAAAACAATGGTGCAGACGCCTTATTATAAATTAAGGCAAAATTTCATGCAAGTTGTTTTCATAGCCACTTCTACAAACTCAGTGAAATCTATCCTTATGAAAAAAGGAATCAACGAGTAAGAAAAGAGTTGCACCTTGACAATTGAAAATTTTGAAACTAAACGATCAATTTCGCATACTGAGGCGAGTAATCTTTTAAGACGTTTAATGCTCTGTATAATGTTGTGACATAAAATGGCATATGCCTCCAACATTCAACAATACCTCGATATTTTTCACAGCACTTCAATTAACATAGAACCAACACGAAACCTGTAACACAAAACTCTCTTACAGACTCTCCAAATGAACTCAGTGAAAGTTGATAAATTTCAAGTTTTCCCATTATACACAAAAAATGGTTTTTTCTATGTTTTAAATGGGGAAGAGAATGGGTCCAAGAGCATAGCTCAGCGGTATCCATCAACTCCAATAACGAGGAAGTCAGGGGTTCAATCCCCGTCGCCGTAAAGGTTTGTAATAGATTAGTTGTATAGTGCGTTTAGCAGTGAGGCTAGTCCAACTGGTTGGGTTCGGGTAGGGGCTTGGGTCCGGCTTTCGCGTAACAAAAAAAAAATGGGGAAGACAATTTATAATAGAAATTGACGTTTAGTCCCATATTAGTTGGGATTTAGACAGTCTAGTCCATGCCTTCCAAGCCCAGTACTCGCTAGTCCAAATTCCCCCCGGCACAGACAATTTAGTCCAAAATGGACGAGTTAGTCCAAATTTTTCCCGATCCAGAAATTCAGCCTTTTTTTTATTACCCTAAATACCCTGTTCACTTTTACGCATACAGATTAAAAGAGAGAGAGTTTATAAATTTAACATTTGAGATCTTTGGCGAGTGATGTAGACGATTTGGATTTTTGTTCTTCATGATTTCTCGTCTTAGAGAGAGAGATTATGAGTTCTTCATCTGATTTTCTTCTGCTACTGCTACTAATTCACTAATCTTCATCACTTAATTCGATTTTTTCAAATGTCATCAACTACTCGATAAATAGATCTGGTAAGTTCTCTTATTATTTTGACTTCTTTGGATTTTTTTTGTGAAATTCTACGGCTATTTGTTCACTTTAAGCTAATTAATCAAGAGATATGAATAGTTGTATCTAAGAAATTTGGATTGAGACTTCTCTGGTTCGTTTATTGTAATTATTAATGGATGACAACGACTCTACATGCGAAAATCAATAGGAGAAAACTTGATAAACTTAATTTAGTTAAAATCTGGTGAAATTTAGATGAATCTTCTATTGAAGAACACCAATCTGATACCATTCCATCACTTTTCTCATCTGAATTTGATCATACTTAAATTTCGACTTCCAAAAATAGAGACCTCGATGTTTCTGTTCGTCGACAAGCAATCCGTATGATTTTTAAATTGCTAATTTGAGTTTTGTGACTTTGATTTTCTTATGTCGGATTTTGAATTTGATTCTATTTTGTATTGAAAATGTAGTTCTCGTGCAATTCCTACCCCTTCATACCTTATTTAGCTGTGAATACCTCCATCGGTTCATCTCTAGACAAGAGTTGCCTGTAATGTGAAAATTTTTGGTGTTTAATTTGAACTAGTTTTCTTGTATACTTCTCGATTCAATCAGTTGAGGAGGATCTAATAAAGTTTGATGTTAATTGCAGCATGGAAAACCATGGATAATAAAGTTACTTTGCATATTGGCAAAAAATGAAACAAAAAGATTTATCTGTTACTGAATGTCTTACCATTCCCACATCATGAGTTGTTCTAGTGAAATTCTTTTGTCAAGTACCAGTGGTCTTATTAGCTTTAAGTTTATTTTTTTGTTGGTTACGTTTCTCTTAGTTTTTCTTATTATTTTTCTTTATGCTAAATTTATGTGCTTTGTTGCAGACATTTAAAAATACCATTTAGGAGAAAGCAAAATGGTTACTCAACATGCTAAAAGGTACAGAACAATTTCAATCGAATTCCACTTCTTTATTTTTATTTACGTATAATGCAAAATTACATTTTGATTCTCTTTCATCCTATAATTCTTTGTCACTGATTAATTTCTTTATGTTTGTTTAAATGGTGTGTATTTTACATATTTGTTATTAAGTTAGGGAAATACTTCTTCTTTTTAGTTTGGTCACAAAGTTGAGTTAGACATTGATCTCTTGGAGTTAAATCAGTTTAATCTGCGATCAATTTTATCCTAGCATTAAACATTCTATACTGATATCGCAAAGACACATTAGCTTGTTTTTTTTCTTTGATTTTTGGTTAATATTGATGCCGAGAAATCAGTTCCAAATTATGATGTCCCTCAGTTTAAACAGGTGATTAATGACTATGAGATTATGAGAAAGTAACAATGTCACTTTAGGATCAAAGAGGTCCCTTAGATTTAAAGAATTACTCGCGTTCTCCGTGTGAGCACTGTCGAATAGGCATAGAGTATAACTAATGTGTGCATCTTTTTGGTTCACGTTATCTTTATCCCACACTGTTACGCACAATATACAGTGTTGCTGAACGTTTTCTTTTGGTTGGTGTTTTATTTGGTAGACCTAATCTAATCATGACAAGACTATAAATGTGAAATATCTTATGGTCACCTGCTCTATGCTTCCAAAATGTTCACATTTCAAAAATGCTACTCGCATTTGTTCGATTGCAATTTTAATCTTATTGAGTTTGGTCCATTTTAGCTGCACATATAGGCTAAGAAAATAAACAAATAAAATTGAGCCCTACTGCAAGCTTGCAAAGCGTAGGTCGTTATGAAGCCATTTTTTTTTACTCATTCGACCTAACAATTGTACAGGTTGATCTGTCTTGAATCATTATCTAATTCACATGATTCTTATCTAATGTGTACATAGGTGTACACCTATTAATTAATTAGTACTTGTGTTGCTTAAATAGTTTTACACATGTTTTTTCTTAATTAATGTGTATATTTCTTAATGTGTACAGAGGTGTACACCTGTTGATATTTGATGTGCACATAGTTGTACACCTGCAGATGTTAACATGCACATAGTTGTATCCCTGTTGATTGTTAATGAGTGCACATGTTGATCAGATGTCAGTATAGCTTCCAATGGATAATCTCTAGGTACTCTTCTGAACGTGTGGTTCTGTTACTATTTTGGTTTATTAGACTAACCTCTTGAACTTGTAGCTCCAACAGGGAAATCCTGAGCATCTTTCTTTGACTTGTATTTTAGTGAACTAATACTGAGAAAACAATTTTCGGTGCTTGCTTTCTTTAATACAATGATGAGCATAATAATTGTTTGATTGCTTCTTTTCTTTGACACTTTCTGTTATTTGTTTCCTTCGGAAATATTTTCTAAAGCTTAAATTGTCAAGTTTAAATAACTCAAGTAAAAAATTTGTGGTGATTCTTGTCGCAGGGTTCCAAGAACGTAAAATGGAAGCTTAAAGTTAGAAATATTTCTTTTGAGGTTATCTCTACAACTATATCTTACTTTTCCCACATGTTTCTTGTCTGCAAAAGCCCCTTAACTCAAATATACCTTAAACTATTTTTTATAATTATAATAGGCTGGTCTCCTTGGTATGATCTTAGTCAGTCTTAATTACATAATCCTCAGAAGAATGATATTGTGCAAGTCTAGTGTGATCTTATTTGATGCAATAATAGATGCTTTTCTAGTTGTGGATCGTTGCAGAGTTTCCGATTTAGGTTGACATGGTTAATTTCTTGGCATTCAGGTTACCATCCTTTTATAAGTGTACATATTGGTGCACCTGTAATAAGTGTACAAATTGGTGCACCTGTAATACAAGTGTACATATCGGTGCACCTTTGATAAGATGAGTGCAGGTGGATTTCACTGTCATTCTCAACCTAGAAACAAGCCTATTTTTGGAACTGAGATGGTGGATTTCACTACCATTCTCATCCTAGAAACAAGCCTGTTTTATTTTCCTGGCCAAATATGTTGTGTTGGCTGTGCATGGTACCTAAGAAAGCCAAGAGGTGAGACACTACTATGCTGAGCATCTTAGGTTGGTAGAATTTTGTCATAGTAGAGGTAGATTTAATGGGTTTTTTTTTTTACTGTTTTTGTTTAATACTGTTGAGTAGTAATCAACGATTAAAGATGCTTAGATTTTGGAAATCTCTATACTCCGTTCAAGTTGTAGTTATTTTTTTTGTGTCGAGTGATACTGTTTATTCCTTTATGGTAAAATGGATGTCACAATGCGCACATAATTGTACACATCTTGATTCTTAATGTGTACATAATTGTACACATTGATTCTTAATGTGTACATAGTTATACACCCGTTCGTTAATGTGCACATAATTGTGCACCTTTTGATCGTTAAGATTTTGTGCAACCTAGGGTACTAAACACTTGGTTCTTGGGTAAGATTTCATGTGGCCTATCTGGGGTCTTATATGGAGCCATAAAGTTGTTTTGTTAATTTTGATGTGTTGCTATCAGCCCGCCTTCATGCTTAGTATTTCTTTACTAACTTCGTTAGTACAATTACAAGCCACATACCAACAGATGAGATTAGAACCATACACCGTGCATACTACCTTCCAGTACGCAGGAACTGAATGAAAGTGTCATCGACTGCAATAAGGCATTGTTTTCTACAACTGGCCTGCATACTACAATTCACTAGGTATTTTTCGTATGATCTTATTTACATGAATTGGATAAGCTCAGAGGATGAGTTGAAGATGATAAAGGAGGTTGTGAGCACATTTGCCTTTGGAAGTGATCTCACCTTGTGATGTTATGCTTGCAGCCCAAGATGACGAAGACGACTCGATAGTGGTCAGGATGACGAAGACGACTCTGAGTGCTGCATCTATTACGCCTCCAAGGTGGACGCTCAATTTGAGCTATGTTTCCATAGATCCTGCATTGGATGCATAACCAGGCACCTTCTCAACTTCCAAAGATGTTTCTTTTTGCAATGCAATAGTATTTGAGGTGATTAAGGTTGATCTCAAAACACTGTAACAACATGTTCTCTTTTTTTCTTTTTCTTTTTGTCTTCTTGCATACCTTATAATAACCATCATTATTCATAATCATCCTAAGAATGTTTTTTAAGCTAATGTACATAGTTGTACACATGTTGATAGTGTACATAAATGTACACTTGTTGATTGTTAATGTGCACATAAATGTACACATCTTTGATTCTTATGCTCTCTGGCTCTGCACCTTATAATGGTGAAAACATTCTCACTTTTTCCAGTGCCTCTCTTGTTCGACGCAGTCCTAGTCCTAGGAAGATGAGTGCATCTCCTTGCAGGACTCCTCCATCTAGGGGTGAAAGCCCTGATAGACACAGTCATGAAAGTCCTAGAAAAAGGAGTCGATCTCATCGTGAACCTGCTCGTTCTCGTAGCCCGTTACAACAGAATTTTGAGGCTAATGTAAGTTGTCTGACCACATTTTTGTTTTTTAATCTGTGAAACTAGAATTAGTAATTAAGCATGTTAGGCTCGACTTATATTGCATGACTGATGTAGGGTTTATATAATGGACAAGTCGCATCCTTTGAGTAGGCGTGTTGTTTAAAATGCGGTGGGTGTTTGCATTTTCTCTTCAAAGTACAGGTGTACAACTATGTACACATGTTGACTGTTAACGTGTACATTGATTATAAGAAACTTCTTTCATTAAAAGTTTATTTGAAAATATTTTCTTGGTACTACTGAATCAAGAACGTCTTTAGGTGAGCATGTTCGGTTGCTTAGCGTTATTACTCTCCCAATCTTGCTTTTTTTTTTTTTTTTTTAGATTCTGAAGTTTTGGTTATAGCCATAGGAGATTTCTTTTAACAAAGATTGAGATTTTAAAACAATCCATATGATATTGTAAAGATTGAGTTTACAGATTTTGGGTAAAGTGACAAATGTGAAAACGATCTTTGAAAATACAAGAGATTGGTTTGGCTTGCTGGTTTGCATCACTGAGATCTAATGTTTGTTGGATAATGTATAACAGTTGTCTAATGTCGACGACTTCGATCTCTTCTTTGTTCGTCATTCTATTTATTATTGGAAATATCGGAAGCCTAAATTAGGCAATAGATAATGACTGGCATTCCTATGAATGTAACTTTTACCTGGAGCCTAGATTTGACTTGCATTCATCTCTTTGATGATTAGAGAAGATGAGTAGTGCCTCTGGTGCTGAACTGAAGGTGTGATTACACCATCTTAAGTTGTTGTTTTTCGATATCATGAGATGATTTTAATAGCATGCTTGTCATGTGTTTAGGTACTTTTCGAGGGAGCTTAAGAACATGGTGTAGAAACTAGTGACCTTGTCTACTCAATTTCTAGATTTTTGTAGATGTACATTTTTAAACACTAGTGTAAACTAAGATTTTTAAAAAATAAAAATTATATAGTCATGGGTACTCTTTTCGTAGATAACGAAAAGTGCTTTCCGAATATATAAAATTTGCGAATTTTGGACAAATGGTTCGAAAGATAAATCATGTTTTAATTATTTTTATATTATTTAAAATTGTTGATATCTTCATGTGTCATTTTGGACTAAACTGTAAATATTTGGACTAAATTGTAAATCAGGAAGGTTATATATGTATTTTTCATATTTTAAATATCTTTTTAGGGTTGTCAATGGAAGCTAACGAAACGGATACTGGCTCAGCCGGTTCCGTTAGGTTAACTTTTATCGGATATCGGATATCCGATAACTTCCGACGGAAATCTAAAAATCAAATCCGATTCCGTTACGTTAAGGTTATCGGATATCGGATATTTTTCCGATAATTTCCGTTATCTACTCATGATACAAAAAACTTCCAATAATTTCCGATAATTTCCGTTAATATTTGATAATTTCCGATATTTACTTAGGAGAGACGTAATCAAATGGCTAAAGAGTAAACCTAAAGGGTATTAGGTATCGAAAATTTCCGAAAATTTTATGATATAGTTATACACTAATGGTATCGGATATTAACCTAACGGAAACTCCCTTAACCGGTACCGTTACGTTAATAGACAGATATCCGTTACGTTAAGGTTATCGGGTATCGGATAACCGTTATGTCGGATATTAACCTAACGGAATCCGGATATTCGGAAACGGCTACCGGATATCGGATATCCATTGACAACCCTAATCTTTTGGACTAGATTGTACCTAGTTAACTCGGGATAGACTAATCTATACTTTTTGACGTGTTTTTGGACTAAATCGTTTTTTCCCCAAATTTATATCTATTGACACAATGACGGTTAGGATTCAATTGGTTCTGAATTTTGGATGACATCCGTTCACTGTTCAAATTAAAGTTTTGTTACTTAATAATCCATTATGTTTAGTCTGCTCCATAAGGTCGCGACTGTTCTTTCTTAAATTGAACATTAACCATCCATTTCCATCTTGTTTTTCCAACTAAACTTTATATGTTTAGTGCCAACTTCCATTCACTTAGAAAATAGTCTTGAATGGTTTGACGCTTTTTAAATTTGATTATAGAAAAGCAAAGAGAAAACAAGTAAATGTTACAATATACATTCCACAAGAAAAAGAGCAAACATGTGTGAGGCACTCAAATGGGGAGCCTGTCTTGTTTATTAACAAATAATCATGAACCCCTGGAATCTAAGATACATTGGTTCTTTCTGTGGCAGGGAATTCAAATGGTTCAGGAAAGATATCCCTAGAGAACTTCTTGTTTGAAGATGAACGATCATACACACCGTACTGCACACTTCCTTGAGATCCAGCAGTAAAAGATTGTTTGAAACTGCTGCCTTCTCTGTTGCCTCCTTGACTCGGAGTGGACACAATATCTGACGAACTTTCACGCCAACTACCAAATAAAGCTGCATTCCATGACCCCCTTGATGAAGCAGCTTTTATAAGCCTTGCAGAGTTAGAGTTATCTTCTCTCACCACTTTCAATGGGTTTTCCAGAGCTTGAAGGATATATCTCATCAAAGGACGTTTGGAAGGCTTAGGGTTAAGACAAGATCTAGCCACAACCGCCATAGCCCACACCTCCTCCAAGAGATCTTCATCTACAATGAGAGAAGGATCCACAATCTTGGTCACCAGTTCTCGCTCATATATACTGATGTAGGGCAGTGTTTGTTCCAACCACTCATTTGTGTTGGTATCACTTGATGCACTGATCCCCATCTTACCAGTTACCAGTTCAAGCAAAATCTTCCCAAAGCAGTAAACATCATAAGCACAGGTTGCTGACGGTGAGCCTGGAAGCATTTTGAAACAAAAAGTAAGAAAAGCACAATGTAAATACATATACCGGAAAACAGTTGCGCAGTTATCACAAATTGACATATCCTAATCCTTGAGCATAACCATGTCTGAGTCTGCTGAAGGGTGTGGGTTTTTTTAGTCTTTTGCAGTTACCAAGTCTGGGGGATTGGAATTTCATTTCTACATAGCCTAAAGAGGGCCTACTAAATTCAGCTCACTGCCTCTTTGCAGCATGGTGTCCTATGTTTCCTCTCTCAGGCTTATCTCCGTAGTTTGTCTTTTTTTTTATTAGAAGGATCTACTTGACCAGTTAGTCAGGAAAGGCAAATATGATAGTATTTCTTAAGAATAGAAAGGTACATACTTGAGGCGCCCTGTTCAGAAGTCCTGCACATCATTAAGAAAAAAGCTATGTTAGAATTATCACGATAAATATGAATGTGAGATATGAGTAACTTCAGCTTTGCGATTATAGAAGTATACAAATAATGTAAATTTGGTGCTTGCATTACTCAGTGTTGGATAATCATCAAAAGAACAGCAAAGAAGTCCTAACTTTCTAAATTACATTACTTTCATACTCTTGTCTTTTACATATGTTCATTTAGACCTGAGAGCTGAGAAGACCTGTATAGTTGCATAATGACATTTTAGCAACTGACTTTCGAAAGCAGTATATGAGTGTTGTAACTTGTAAACTAGGATGAACATTGACATTTGTCAACTTCCTCTCACATCTATTCAAAGTTATCCTTAACATGCTTTTGGCCAAGGCTAAAGGTAGACGGTTCTCTATTCTCCCTAAAATGTATGAATAGTTTCTTTTGAGGTATCAAACAATTCTTGCAAGTCCAAAATTCAAAACAATATCTTGATATGCCAAATTAAAGTTTAGAAATTTAAAAAGATGAAGCCTAACCAGCAGCATTTCCATTTTTTTAAGACCAAAATTATCAGGAAGTGCCCAAAATGTTACCATCCTATGAGACATATTCTGTACTATGAAATGACTGGTCAAGGAAATAAGTACTTACTGAGGCAGCCGCAGTAACCTGGAGATGACATTCTGCTGATTATCCCCTCCTTGTGTGCATACATCACTCAAGCTCCCGAGACGCACTTCAAATTTATCATCTAGAAGGATGCTGCTTGCTTGAACATCCCTTTAACCAACAACAAAGGAGTTTCACATTTAAGAATCAACTAAAGAAACACATAACTAGTTAAAATACTTCTAGGCATTAAGTATTCCTTTGGGTACCTGTGAACTATAGGAGAACTACATTCATGATGCAAGAAAGATAGACCCTCTGCCGCCCCTATTGCAATTTTCAGTCTCGTTATCCAATCAAGAGACTGCATACTGCCATCTTCATTTTTCATACTTTTGTACAGTGAATTAGACAAGTCCCCGTTTGGCATATATTTGTAAACCAAAAGCTTCTCGTGTTCATTATCTAAACAGCGTCCCAAGAATGGGACCAATCTGGTATGTGAAGCCCTGCTGAATAATTCCATCTCAACCATGTGTGAATCCTTCTTGGCCAAACGCACATCAATCTTCTTCACGACTACAGGAGAACCATTTTCCAGCACACCTCGAAAGAGTTCCCCAGAGTGTCCATGTTTGATGAGGTTCAAGTCACTAAAGTCACCAGTTGCCTTTTGTAGCTCTTCATGTGTAAACGTCTCTCCCAAATTCGCGTAATTAATAGAAACCCCCGCAGCTGGAGGTGAGCCGCTCTCTGCTCCTGCGGGGACAGGACTAACACCTCTCCCCCTTTGATCAGGAGCGCCCCTTCTGAATATGCATAAGCACAGTACCAGCAACCCAATCAAAACAAGAATAAAACCAAGACTTGCAAATACTCCCACCAATACATATCTGAGACGTTTATCGCTTTTACTCGCACCTCCTGGTGTTGGCAAAGGTTGTTCTGTAGGTAGCCCAAAATTGTCGAATGTCAAGTTTCTAGAAGCATAAAATGATGAACAGTCCTCCAATCTTTTCTGACTTTCCACCTTTTGAAGGCAATTGCCCTTGAGAGAAGAATTCCTATCGGCGCCTTCTGAAACCCTGCCTTGAAAATAATTATCAGCCATATCCATAAAAGTGAACATCCTGAATTCAGAAGCTAAATTCCCATAAAACTGATTGTGTGAGAGGTTGAATACTGCAGCACTGGCATTAGCACTAGAACTCAGATTAGGTAGTACACCAGAAAAATCATTGTAGGAGATGTCGAGTAAGAGTAATTCCGGTATTGACCACAACAAATCAGGAATGGAACCAGACAATGAATTGTTCCTCAGGACCACAAACTGCAATTGAGTGAGGGTGGGAAACAAATTATCAGGCAATGAACCAGTTAGAGCATTGTCCCCAACCATCATTTTCTGCAAACTCCTCAACCCTCTCAAATCCGACGGCAACGACCCAGACAAAGAATTGAACCCAATATCAAGGTCAACCAAGCTAGATAAATCTCCAAGCTGTGCAGGAATAGAAGAAGAGAACCCATTTCTAGACAGATTCAAAACTCGAAGATTGGGAAAGGTACCAAGACTAGGAGGAATTGGTCCGGTGATAGTATTTGAAGAAATGTCGAAAACTGTAAGATCCCAAATAGATTGAAATGAAGCTGGAATGAACCCAGTAAATGAATTTCGAGAAAGATCGAAAACCGAAAGACTTGATAACTGGCCCAAACTAGTTGGAATTACACCATTAAGATTATTACCAGAGAGATTCAGAACAGTAAGATTGCCTAAATTTCCAAGAGAAGCAGGGATGCTACCAGTTAAAGAACAAAACTGAAGATCAAGAACTCTTAAAGATAAAAGCTTTTCTCCAAACCAAGCTGGAATTGGTCCAGGCAAAGAAAACCCAGAAGCATTAAAAGTATCTAAAAATGTGAAATTTGTTAGAGCATTAACAGAGAATTGAGGATTTAATCGACCAACACGAGTTCTTCGGAGACCTGAAAGATTAATCCCAATGACTCTAAAATCTTGTATTCGACATGTAATTCCTTTCCATGAAGTACAAGGATCAACTTTTCTAGGCCATTCTTTAGCTCTCAATCCTAATGAAGACCTTAAGCTAAATAACCCAGCTTGTTCAATGTTTGAACTTAGCTGACCAAATGCATATTGATCATGATGAAAAAGTATAAAACATAAAACCACCACAAAACCCAGTATACTCCTCTGATCCATCATCATGATTCTGCTCCAAATTTTATCTATTCATCATCATCATCATCATGCTTAAAGAAAAATGAAGATTTCGAAAAAAATTCTTGGGAAGGAGTAAAAAAAAATAAAAAAAATGTTACCTTTCGAACAACAAGCCGCAGCTCTGAGATTCTGGGGTTTTGTAAAAATCTCTTTAATCCATATAGAGGTTTTTGTTTTGTTATCTTTGTTTTTCCTTGAAACAGTTAATCTCTGTCGGGATGATTGAAGAGAGGGAGAGTAAAAAATAAGAAATGAAAGAGTAGAGAGAGAAAGATGTGATGACTGGTAAGGGTTTGGTTTGGTGTGATTTATCTATCACTCTCTCTTGTCTTTAATTCTTTATATTCAAAGCTACTCTTATTATTATTTGATTAAAGAATTTTTGATTGCTGTTGGTTTCGTTTTGAACAACTGCTGCCATTAATGAAGAAGAAGAATAGAGCTAAACAGTGTGTCTCATATTCTGAGGTGCCTCTCTGTTTTTGTGTGTGCCACTAAGTTGAGTGCAACATATTCTGGGAAATCATAATTGGCTTCAGAAAAATCAGTATTTAAGACCGACAGCAAACAGTAGGCAATAAACAATGATGTTTTTACTAGTAGTAGAACACCCATCATCACAACTGTTTCAACTGCAAGAGAAGAGCCGGAAATAATTATTACGTACGACTAGTTTGAATTGAATGAAAATTTCATAAACATAACTTTTTCTATGAGATTCATCAGTAATTTTTGATTAAAATTACTATTGCCGGTAGTAACTAGGCAATATATCGATTTCATTTTACCTTATGCATCGATTTTTCGCAAATATTATGTATCCTAGTCGGCTTCTATGATTCATTAATGGTCCAAGTAGTACTACTGATATTATTGCCTAACTTTAGTGGGTGCGGTATAAACAGTGTGTGGACTGAGGACTCGATCAACAAAAACAGTGGCTCAATTGCTTAGAGCCCATCGCTGGGGTAGTGGGGGTTGACTTCTCATCTCGTTGACTTTAAAAAGGCTACAATCCAAGTTTACATCCACAAAGGAACGGGCAAAGGTGTTCATACCTACAAAACTAGTTTGACCCGGAAATGCATATTGTGTATGATGCAAGTGAAAAGTGATGCTTGTTTCACGTTTTGAATTGTATATGATCTGAACGAATCCCGATTTCACACGTCTCGCGTAATTATATGACCAAGTATATTTTTCAATGAGCATGTTTCATGGACAATGAGGTATCCCCTCTAGGTTAGAACAAATTTTAGCGTGCTGTGTTGCGCAGAATATTACAGTGTTGTGCAGAATATTACAGGACTCTTAAGGTTCTAAAAGGTGCAAGTCTACTTTCTTGTCATCATGAATTCAAATTTCAAATACTTATGGTTATGGACTTCACTTGATCTTGACAATAATAATGGAATCAAAGAAAGACATACTTTCTTTAAGAGCAGTGCTATCCCACACGATTTTGCGGGATGGTTTCCCGTAAAGTAAAGGCGCTTCTTTACCATTAGATCATGTTAAAACCTAGATCTAACAGCCTTGAACCCTTTAGGGGAAATGGTGGGTCATTTCTTGAAAATGGTGGGTCCTTTTCTGAAAGTGATAGGTGAATGTGAATCTAACCGTTGATTAGATCATCCAACGGTAAAGAAACCGCTTTTACGGGAAACCATCCCGCAAAGTCGTGTGGGATAAGATTTGTCTTTATTTAATGTGAGTTTTGATCGGCAACAAATGTATTTAACTATTTTTGAACAGTTGCCAGAGAATGAGATGGAATCGTCGTCCACGTTGAATTCTTGGGGTAGTTGGTTGGATCATTTAATATTCATGATTCTTGTGTACCAATAAACCCCATTATTGTTACCTGAAATCATATTGCTATATTTGACCATCGGTCCACCATTGCACAAGAAACGAGGCAGAATCCTTGTGCCGTATATAAACAGCAACTTTCTGTCAAGTCTGCTTCCCCGGGACAAATATTGAACCGCATTTGCAAAGTACATAATCAATGCTGGTCGGCGTTAAATGATCAAAATCAGCACTTCGCCTATGCCCTGAATTTGAATTTCAAAACCACCGGATGATCATATGTGATCTGCAAAAAGACATGAGAGGAATGGATAAAATGAAGGCGGCTTCACGAACCAGAGTCTTGCCCCTCATGCCAACCAAAACCAGAGCAAGAGACAAGGCAAGTCCCGGCTTATGAAATCAATTTTGCGTAAGAATGACGTTGGCGTTAAGATGAAACACTAAGGTACAAATTGTACAATCAGAGTTTATCTTTAGCAATAAGGATAGAGGAGAATTAATACATGATTGGTGAGACTTGAGAGTGATTAGTTCTCCTTTCAAACTGTGGAGTCACTTTCATGCTTAAGCCACAAAAAAGTTGCGTGCCCACCATCACTATAACCAAGCTTTGACATTTCAAAATAACAGAATAAATGGACTTCAGATAATGAAAGATACAAAAAGGCAAATTTAATTATAACTAGAGATATTTTTGTAGAGGGGCAGCTAAGAAAAAAGATGCCGACGGAACACGAAAATATGAACCGGTGTTTCTTAATGGCACTGATGTGGGGCACTTTCATGAAAGAACTTGTTGGCTCACACACCCAAGTAGGGCTGCACAATAACCGCACAGAACCGCGAAACCGCGCCGAAACCGTTCATCTAACGGTCGGTTACGGTTTGAGAAATCATAACCGTAGGATCTATGGTTCGGTCCACGGTTTTGGCACAAAAACCGCACCGCACCGACCGTAAGAACCGATTATTAGTAACCATTGATTTTCTCTAATCTGAACCCTCCATCTATACTATATAACCCTAGTTGAACCCTAGGAATTTTCATTCTCTTAATCTCTTCTTCTGTTCTTCTGCTTGCCTCTAACTCACAGCCGCACCACCACTCATCACCATCACCCTCCAAGAAGATTAGAACCACCATAATCACCCTTTTCTTCTTCTTTGATTACATCTTCTTCTTCTCTCTTCTCCACTTCAAACTACACCAACAGTACCTGCAACACCACCATCACCGACACCAACTGCACCATCATCGCCAGCGCCACCACCTGCTACATCAACACCACCACCTCTCGATTGGTGAAAGATTGAAGAATAATTAGGTGTTTATAGGGGTTGATGGGTATATCAAAATTTTAAGTTTTCTTTTCTTGAGGAGATAGAAATTAGAATGGAATTGAGATTCTTTAAGTAGATTTCTCTGTGTCGGTTGGGATTCCTAATTTTTTTTTTTTTTTAATAATCTTATTGTGTTTTCTAATTGCATGATTTAGAATGAAGTTTCTAAATTGGTCATCAATGTTATGTGATATGATGGATGTCCTAGTTGTATCATTTTGGTTTCATGGTAAGAGGGAGTAGTTGCAGACTGGAATTTTTTCATTGTTTTGAAATAATAGTTGTATGATTGAGTATACAGCCTCTTGTGTAAGGTTGAATATATATTAAAAGTTTGTGTATGAATGGTAAATTACAGATAGTTGAATGTTTGATTCTTTTTCTTCCTCTTGGATCGGTTAAAAACCGTAGAAACCGGCAAAAAACCTAGCCGACTTGGATCGGTTGAAAACCGAACCGAAGACCGAACACTTCGGCTATGGTTTCAAATGTGAAAACCGCACTATACAAGGCTATGTCAGCAGTTTTAACCAAAAACCGAACCGACCGAATCGTGTGCAGGCCTACACCCAAGGATGTAAGCTATTCTAAATACCGTCCGTAAGTGTTGGCTTGGTTTTGATTTTGATTTCGTGTTGTAGCATTGCTATATTTAAGATTAAGGGATAAAGAACCAAATGCTATTAACAAATAAATACAGAAAAATTAAGCTAACCAATTTGAGGTCAACACAATTTACAGTACAGTAATAAAAATTCAAGTTTTCAAGTCACCTGTACCACGCATCTTCTTGCACATGACAAGAGTTTTGCGGTCTTGTTTAGCCGTCATTCCTTTGACATTAGTCAAGGTTCTTTATTCATCTTCCTAGATGAGTTTTTTCTCCCCTACTCAGGGCGTTTTTTATATCACTCTCTAGTGATTTATTTTTCTTCTTTACAGTAGCCTTGTTCTGCTTCCTCCCCTTCTTCTGAGATTATGGTTTCGCTAGTTTCTCCCTTGTGGTATATGGCTTCTACATCGGAGAATGTTGAAGAGTTTGAAGGGTTGCTGAATAAACTGAAAGACAACATTGAAGAACCTCAGACGTATGAATATGAAGATGAGGATGATCCAGTAGAGACTCATAAAGTACATAATAAGAGTCTCGTGTTCAAGATGATCTCAAGTAAAGAGTATAACCTTCTTATCCTTACAGAGGTGGCAACAAAAGCTTAGAGACCATCTGGTGCTCTAAAACTAACAGATCTGGGTAGCGGTATCTACAAAGTCAAGTTTGATCTTCTCTGTGATTTGGAGGCAGCCTTACAAGGATCTCAATGGTCTATTAGAGACGAGTTAATGATAATGGAACGCTGTCATGAAGATTTACTCATTGAGTATGAGTTTAAATTTGTTTCTTTCTGGATGCATGTTTATGGGTTACCGATTAGTATGATGAATGATCATAAGGTATTTAACATTATGAAGAAGATAGGTTCATCTGAACCTATAGATCCACAGATGGCAGCTGAATGGGGGAAATATGCTAGAGTCAGAGTATGTCTGGATATTACAAAACCCATTCCAAAAGACATGGTGATAACGTTGAAGACTAAGAAGAAAATAACTATCACCTTCAGGTACGAGAAATTACCAAGACCGTGTTTCTACTGTGGATTTTTTGGCCATGTGATGAAACAATGTCCCCACTTATCAAAAAAATTAGAAGAAGATCAGTCATTATCCACAGAGGAGATTGCTTTTAAGATGATTGATAAATCCATGGCTAGATATACAGAAGAAATTCATGCTTTCTACAAAGCTGATCCAGGTGTGTTCAATCCTAAGTCGAACAGAGCAGTCATGAGAAAAGTTTCAGAGCTATCTCAGCAGCCGTCGATTCGAGTAGCAGAAATGAACGATCAGATGGAAGCCACAAGGCGGGTCCAGATGAATCTGGTTGCTTTACAGGTATGTGAATCAAATGGTTAGAATGGAATCAATAGTCTCTCTCTGCAATCCAACGTCCCTGATGGTACCACTACAGTAGTTGTAGATAAAGGGAAAGGTAGTGTAATTGAGACAACTCCACTAAACAAATCAAGAGATGGTGCCAGCATAAAAGTGGTAGACGGAATGGGGATTGAAACTTCCAAAAAAGATGGCAGTAATGACATCATAGTAACAACCTGCGTAACAAACAAATTCGACTCTGCAAAGATAGTTGGGGTGGCAGATGTCAGGAAAGAGTCATTGGCTGATCCAAGAAAACACCCTGTGAGGAAAGATAAAGCTCCAAACAAATCTTCTCTGCCAGCTGACAATGTTACCATTGTTAGTAAGTTCACTCAACCCACGTCAAGAACCATCAGTAAGTCTTGTTTACCTCATTTAATTCTAGAAATAGAGATTACAGATGCAAGCCCGGTTTAGAGTAACCCATACCCACCAGGCGTGCAATCCTTACCCAAATCCGATGATTTTTCAACCCCTAAGAAATCACCCCCCAATTTAAATAACCCAATTTTCCCAATTTAAACCTAATTCGTATAACTTTGATACTGAAGAGAACCTATCATCTTCTTCTACATCCCACTCAGAGTCATACCAAAATAAAAAGAAGAAGAGAGGGTGGAAAAGATTAGCCAGGGCTTCAACTGAGAATTCACAAAAGTGCTATGATGAAGGAACTACAAGCGGTGCGAAGAGAGCAGCTTGTCCGATGGATATTGATGTTCCTGCTAAGAAGTTTATTCAATCAATCTCTCCTAAAATGGGTGTGGTGACTGCCCAAAATCAGCCACAGAATCGATGTTAATCCTCTCTTGGAACTGCTGAGGATTGAGAAACATCTCGACAGTCCGTAATCTGAAGGCGTTTCTCAGAGTGTGCAAACCTCAAATTGCATTTCTTACTTAAATTTTAATGGGTGAGTCAAATTCTCAGAAGCTCTATAATTCGTTGGGTTTTGATAACTTCAATTATGTTCCTGCGATAGGTAGAAGTGGTGGTAATGCGATTCTTTGGAACAATGATGTGGATATGGAGGTGATAAAGGATGATAAGAATGTGGTGCACTGTAAAATCCATAGTATGATTAGAGATGATTGGGACCTTTTGTGAGTCTATGGACCCCCTTAACACCATCTTAGAAATAAATTTTGGGATAATCTCTCAAATTATGTTGCTCAAATCTCTAACCCCTGGTGTATCTTGGGAGACCTAAATGATATTAACAATATCAATGAGAAGCAAGGAGGTAGCCAGAAGATGAATCCTGCTAATTCTGAGTTCAAGAATTTTATTCATAGTAGAGGGCTGATTGATATGGGATTTATTGGTCCAGCATTTACTTGGACAAATGGAGCCACTATGGAAGAACCAATTTTTGAAAGATTGGATAGAGCTCTTTGTACTCCAGATTGGATGTTCATGTTTCAAAATAATGGTGTGCTGCATCTTCAAAGACTCAGTAGTGACCATGCTCCGATCCTCATCAATACTGACAGAGTTAACAAAAGAAATAGAAAATTCTCAAGCAAATTTGAATATTTTTGGGTTGAGCACCCTGAATTCAATGATGTGGTTCATAATTCATGGACTTCAAATAACTTGAGTATTGTTGATAAACTCAATAATGTGGGCAGAGACTTAAACAAATGGAGCAAAAAAGAGTTTGGAAATATCTTCAGAGCTGTTGAAGACTCAAAACAACAACTACTAAGAGTGCAAATGGACTCTCATATTAGAGACACAAGACAGGAGGAGAAAGATTTATGTCAAAGGATTGACTATCTAAACCTATTGTAGCAAAGATATTTTGAGCAGCGGAGCAAGGTGAACTGGATACCCAACATTGATAAAAAAAATACTCGCGTCTTTCACTTCTCAATCATCCAAAGAATGAGGAAAAACCAAATTGAAGTTGTTAAGTCTGTTGTTGGCAATTGGATTACTGAAAATTCTGAGGTGATAAATTGTCTTGTAAGTCACTTCACTAATATTTTCAAGAGAGATCCCAATGAAGACAATCATCCCATTCAATTCCAAGATGCTACCAAGATTGACATTTTCCACAACAATAATATATCCAAAGCTCCTACTAATGAAGAAGTTTGGAACACTATAAAGCGGATGAGAAGTCTGAAATCCCCTGGCCCGGATGGCATGCCTGTTCTCTTCTACAAAAGATGTTTGGAGTTTACCGGTGAAGATGTTACCAATACTGTCAAGGAGGGCTTCAACAATGACACTTTACCTCTAGGTTTGAATCATACCAATATAGTACTGATTCCTAAGGTAAAAAAAACCCGATTCTCCCCTCAGACTATAGGCCAATTGCTCTCACAAACATTTTATATAAAGTCGTCACTAAGATTATTGCTCAACAGTGAAAACCCCATTTAGATAACTTAGTTGATAAAGCCCAGTCTGCATTTATCCCAGGAAGGCTTATTGTTGATAACATTGTGACTGCAAAGGAAATTCTCCATTCCATGGCTCACTCTAGATCAGTTATTGGAGCTTTTGTTCTAAAATTATATATCAGTAAGGCTTATGATAAAATAAGCTGGAGATTTCTTAGTCACTGCCTTAGGAATTTCGACATTGTTGGTAAAACTCATGAACTGATTATGTAATGTATATCTACTCCTTCTTTCTCTATTGTTGTAAATGGTCAGGCGAATGGCTATTTTGTAAGCGAAAGAGGGTTGAGACAAGGTTGTCCCTTGTCCCCATACTTATTCATTCTATGCTCTCAAGGGCTCTCCTGGTTGATGAGAACTATGGAAGATAATGCCATGTACAATGGATATAGGCTATGTAAGAATGCACTTGCTATCTCTCACCTTATGTTCACAGATGATCTTTTGCTGTTTGGTACTCTCGACAATAAGACGGTGCAGACACTGACGAATATTTTGAATACCTATGCTGGCTGGTCTGGGCAAAAGGCAAATATGCAAAAGTCTGTTGTTATTTTTAGCAAGGGGGTCACTGAAGACAGAAGAATTGAAATGGATAGAAATCTGGCAGTTAAGCAGATGGAGATTAGTGACAAATATCTTGGTCACTAACTCCTTAAACCGGGCCACCAATCTGCATCCTATGAGTTTGTTAATGACAAATTTGATGATAAACCGGCAGGATGGAAGGGAACTAACTTTACGCATGCAGGGAGAACAATTATGATCAAGCATGTCCTAGGACTCATCCCACCTTATTTCATGGCTACCTCACTCATTCCTAAAAAGAACCTGGCTATTATGACAAGAACGATGAGGAACTTTTGGTGGGGCCACTCGAGAGACACTAAGAAGATGCATTTTATTAACTGGGATCACCTGGAACTCACAAAAGAGCAAGGAGGCTTAGGAATCAGACCTCTGCTGAACCTAAATAAGGCAATGATTGCTAAATTGGTGTGGAAATTTCTTGCAGACCCTGATTTCCCTTGGGCCAAACTAATGCATGCTAAATACCTGAAGACGAGTACTTTTTGGGAGGCCAAGAAACCAGCCATTTGTTCATCTACATGGAGTTCTATGTTAAAATGCAGAGATGAGATGCGAAATGGATGTTGTTGGAAGGTTGGTAATGGAGCAAATATCAACATTTGGGATGATCCCTGGGTTCCGAATCTACTAATGAAAGCCCATGTCTGTAACAGCAATGTCCCAGCTAATGCAAGTAAAGTGAAAGATCTGATAATCCAAGATGAACACAGATGGGATGAAGAAAGCTGCAGCAGCTATTCACCCAGCATGTAGTTACGAAGATTATGGAGATTCATCTTTCCTCATGTGAGATCAACTCAAGGGACAAATTGTTATGGACTCCTCATCCCACAGGTGAGTTTTCTGCCAAATCTTACCTAAAAATGTTAGCTGATAGACAACCCACTACCTCTGCAAGCTCAGAATTTCCATGGAAGAGGTTATGGAAGTTGAAAAATATTGCCCCTAAAATCCAGATGTTCATATGGAGGATTCTAAAGAATGGGTTAGCTGTTGCCAATAATTTGCTGAGACACATGGGATTAATGGTGATTACAGATTGTGTAACAATGAGATCAAAACAGTCGATCATCTCTTCATTCACTGCCAAGCAACTCAGGCCGCTCTCCTTGCCTCTCCCATGAATCTCAGGACTGGTTTGAGACCAACTGACACGGTCCAAGACTGCATATCAAGCTGGCTCATGGAAGGTGGTGATTATTCGAAAATGAAGATGGGGGCTTGTATGTTCTGGGCAATTTGGAAGACCAGAAACAACATTGTATTCAATAGGGGCAAGTTTGATATTCAGGTCATCATCAAAGAAGCTTGGTACTGGTTCAACCTGGAAGCTAATACTGGTGAGTCCAACACTATACCCTCTGAAGCTGTTTTCTTAGATTCGCAAAAGAATGTGTGGGAACCTCCTACAACCAACACAATTAAGATCAACTTTGATGGTGCTGCTGGAGTTAAAGGCTTTGCGTGTAGTGCTATTGCGAGAGACAACAATGCAGAATTTCAAGGCTGTCAAAGTTGTGAGCTTAATTTTACCACTGCAGTTGAGGCAGAAGCATATTGTGCTTTATTGGATACAGAGCTGGCTATTAGACAGGGATGGTGCAATGTTGTGATCGAAGGAGATGCGCTAAACATCATCAACACGCTAAAATATCCACACCTTCCCTTCCCTTGGCGGATCCAGTACACAGTTAGCAGAATCAGGGATTGCTTAAACAAGTTTAACTCCATCGAGTTCAAGTTTGTCAAAAAGGAGGCCTATAATGTGGCTCACTCCTTAGCAGCTCACGCTATTTCTACCCACACTTCGGATGTGTGGTTATCTTCCCCTCCTTGTATCGCTTCTCTCATTGAGAGTGAAGCATATCTTTCTCTGTAGGTTTTTTTGTGTTTTTTTCCTCTTTTCTTTTTTGTCTCTCCTTTCAAAATAAATAAAATGGTTTTCAAGTCACCATGTAGATAATTTTTCAAGTTTGGTTCAGGGACTCTACAGTTTAAAAACATAATTCATTGAACGACAATTCAAGCAGTTTTTCGAGTACATTAACAGGGGATTTTGATATTTGACTATTTGAGGATCACCCTAGATATACCGTTACAAACCAAAGACGCTTTCAACTAACTAAATTATTGTTACAAGTAACAGGGAAAAAACAAAGAAGAAAAGTCATATTTCATTTCACATCTAAATTTTAAGATTATCTATTCCAAGGTCACGACATTGGCATTATTTAGCGAAACCTAAGTGACATCAATATCCCATCCTTTGGTTCATTGACTGATTCTTCTAATAAGACGCAAGAAAGATGATTGCAATGTTGAGGTGACCTTTCTAACATATTACACGCACAACTGTCCATCTTTTAGCTATATCTTTAATGAGGAAGGATCCGTTCACATTTTTAACAGAGTTAGCCGTGTCGAATACATGGCACACATGTAGTAACAAGGAATACTTATGTATCGAGTACCTAGCATGGTTACATTACACCTAATGTAGATATAAAGTACTAAAGAATACTGATAAGGAATGGCATACCTTCACCAAAAAATCAAAAGGATGCAGCAAAAGGGAAATGATAGCAGGATGGATTTTCTGGAATTACACAACAGAGTTCTTCTAAGAGCTAGCAGTCTTAAGGAGCGTCACTTCTGGACAAATACATTGGATTCATATGTTGTCTCGGCCGTGCCGCTTCAGCATCTATGGTGCAAGAAAACATAGGAGTAAAATATATATTGCAATTTTTTTTGTCATAAAAATATTAAACAAGGGAAATTTGAAATTAAACTAAACAATATGAAGAGGAGAATCATCCTAAATATTCCAATTGTACATTGTTTCTGCAAAGCTGTTAAGTAAGCAGTTGACTACTTAAGCTAAACCTCACTTCTAGCTATAAAATATGTCTTCAATAGACAACTAGTAGGGATTGAAATATTAATTAGACAATATACAATAAGAAAATTTTACTAAGAAAAATAATATCAGTTCAATGATTCAATCAAGTACCTAAGAAAATCATAACCGTCGTAGCATTATGACTCTCAATCACCGATTAAAGATTATTTTTCCAATTTAGACCCATGAAAAAATAGACTCTTACTCCTGTTCCTGTAATTATCATAACCTATTAGCTAAAAGGGAAATGTATATGTGACAAAATGCTCTTCTACAGTTAAATGGGGATGGCAAACATTCGTCTCTATAGCATGAAGAAAGTAACTTAATCTGACCAAGTATACATGAATAAATCAATGTGATACGGGGTTGAATTTCATAAATCGTGTAGTGAACCAACTTCCACAAAATTGAAGAAGCATGGGAGACTTGTTCACTATTTTCTCCAATTAGAACAACAAAAAAAGAGAAACTCACAGTGACAGCCTATTATAAAACAACTCAACAGCATCAAAATATATGATATGGTAGCGCACTCAACATAACCTATGCTCGAGTTTATATATGTAAAAAAAAACGGTGTTGCACTTGTTGGACTTCTTCTGCGTTCCTTGAGTACCAGCACCTGGGCTCAATTATTCCATCCATGTGGGCTTCCTTGCGTATTGAGATTATTTGATTAACTTCAACCTTATATGGAGGCATACAAGGTAACGATAAAATAGGTAGTAAAATCAATAATCCCTCATCATCATATTTTTATCATAACAGTAATACCCTTATTTCATCAGTGAAATGATAATAATTAGAATTTAATATCCTTGCATTTTTAGGGGTGACCAAGAAAGAATTAGGGGCGACTAATAAAATAAAATAGGGTCGCTAAGAAGTTGGATAAACCCACCTCTTATCTCTCATTTTTTTAATGGCTAATCAGCCCTTAATAATCGGTAGATAATATGGATAATCGGTAGTTAAGTTCTATATAGCTAGTGTTGGGAAAACTATTTGAGTTATTTAGTGTTAAGTTTTACATAATTGGTAGGGTAGTAAATTATTTAACTTCTGATTGTGTTAGTCGTCCCTAAATAAAATTTCTCCAAACTTGAAAATTTTGTAATTTTTCATATTTCATAATCGGTAGTTGATATATTCACTAATCTTTCAATAATAGAATACTTTATCTACCGATTATACTCTTTTGTTCCTATAGAGAAGCACAATCGGTAGTTTCATGATGTTTATTATCTGTCGATTGTACAATCGGTAGTTTCTTAATGTACCTTAACTACCGATTGTAGTGGTAGACCCAAATTCAATTTTTTCGAAAACCAACGGAATTTTGAATTTTTCTATTTTCATAATCGGTAGTTTCGTGATGTTTATTATCTGCCGATTGTAAAATCGGTAGTTTTTTAATGTACCTTATCTACCAATTGTGGTAGTGGCTCCAAATTCAAATTCTTCAAAAACCAACAGAATTTGGAATTTCTCGATTTTCATAATCGGTAGTTTCGTGATATTTATTATCTGCCGATTGTAAAATCGGTAGTTTTTTAATGTACCTTATCTACCGATTGTGGTAGTAGCCCAAATTCAACTTTTTTTAAAACCAGCAGAATTAGTTTCGTGACATTTATTATCTACCGGTTATACAATCGGTAGTTTCGTAATGTTCCTTATATATCGATTGTGGTAGTAGTCCAAAATTCAAAATTTTCAAAAACCAGTGGAATTTTGAATTTCTCTATTTTCATAATCGGTAGTTTCGTGATGTTTATTATCTAGTTTCTTGATGTTTCCTTATATACCAATTGTGGCAGTAGTCCAAATTCAAATTTTTCAAAAACCAATGGAATTTTAATTTTCTCTATTTTCACAATCGGTAGACACGGGTGGATTACATCTACCTATTGTGTTTAAATTTTAGTACAGAAAAATTGAATTTTTTAACGCAAAAGTAATCGGTAGATAGGAATCTATTTTACCTACCGATTCCGGTTGATGTTCTTCATTTCTTAAGAACATCAACCATAATCGGTGGATAAAATCAACTTTAGACCTAACAATTATGTTTCTGCAACTGTTATCAATTTTTTGATTTCAAACAATCAAATCCTAATTTTGGATTACAACTATTATCATTTATCCGTTTTGTTTGTTTAACTCGAATTTCTTTTTGATGTTCTAAGTTTCAACTTTAACTTTAATGGATTTTGGGTTTTGATTTAAAACAATTAATCTTAAAATTTGTTTGATAACGATATTTGGTTTCAATCAAAATTAAAATGATGAAAAAAGAAAATTTAATCAGTAGAGTAAAGAAGGAGAAGAGGAATGTTATGATTACGAAAATAAAGGATATAGGTTTAGATTTGGTATAAAGGTGAAGGACAATATAGACAAATTCTATTTTTAAGACATGCCTTAGCCACTTCCCATGGGTTGCTATAAAAAAGTCGCCCCTAATTCCTTTTTGGTCGCCCCTAAAAATGCCAGGTTTAATATTAATGATTGATGGTTATTATAGTTTTAGTTTTAAAGGGAATTATTCCTTTTTGAAAGATAATTAGGGTTTGTTAAAAAAGAAAAATAAATTAGGCTTTTGAGATCACATGAACTAAGAGATAATTAAGGTTTATCAATACATATGTAGACTTCTAATGAGGCTTAATGTCTTTGCTATAAATCAAATTCGTCAAAAAATTGAGTTTTTACAACCTAGATCAGTTGACCAGATGAACGGTTCGGATGATAACTTGTCAGCCGAACTTTTTTATATATAAAAAAAAAATATACCTATGTTCGGCTGACAAGTTATCAGCCGAACGTAGGGTGTTTTCCGTTTTCAAGAATAACCATAGCTTCGGATGATAACTTATCAGTTGAACCTAGGTATATTTTCAGAAAACATAGGTTCGACTAACAAGTTATAAGCCGATCTTCACTCTGAAAACATAGGTTCGGCTGACAAGCTATCAGCCAAACTTCACTCTGAAACTGACGAATTTAGGTTCGGTTAATTTGAACAAAATGTTAAACAGCCGAACTTAGTGTGTTTTTGCACAAATTGAAGTTCGGTTATCATTTTCATGTTTAATTATCAGACGAACTTTTTATCAGCACTTTCAAAATGAAGAGCAATGAGCAGTTTGACTAATAATTAGTTTCAATTTTCTTCCGAACTTTCCTGTGTAACACCTTTGTTTTTTAATTTAAACTTAATGTGTCAATCAAACCTATAAAATCAGACTTGGGTTTGTGGTAATTACTTTGTACATAACCTTACTCGAATTGATATCTTCTTCTTCTTCTTCTTCAATTCGCGGATTAGAAGAACAATTTGAATGATTACGATTCTTCGTGCAAATCAGTTTATTGTTGTGTTTAATAGACGACCAATATTTTATGAATCGAGGATGATGAAGTAAATAGTGATAAAGAAAAGGAACTCTTAGTTGCACAATGAAGTAAATAGTGATAAAATTGGTAGTCCAGTTCCGGTAGCGTGTTGACTTCTTAGACACCAGCCATGCTCGTTAAATGTCCTCTCTTGTTGTTTTTTTAAAAGAAAAGGGACCCGAGATAGCAGCAACACAGAACTGGTTTTGGGATTTTAGGGATATGTTTGTTTCTTCTTTCTCGGTTCCAACTAGTTCTCCCCTTTTCCTCTTCTCAAAAATTTCTCTCCGGAAGGTTTTTTTGAGGTTTACTCTTGAATATTGGTGGAGATGTTACTTGCATATCTGGGTTATTTCATAAAAAAATTGGGTATCATTAAAGTATTCCAATTTTGGTGAAGGTTGTGGAATTTATTTGGGGATATTTGAAAAGAGTTTTCAAAACAAAGGATGAATTTACAGTAGATTAGCAACTGGAGAAACAGATTCATCAAAAATTTGATGGAGGAGGGAATACCCAAAACTGGAAGTATGGTTTTTTTTTCGCCGGTAAAGGAAAACCTACCTTTGTTCGTCGCCACACATCATATTGGCATAGAGAAGCATGTTCCAAGGTATTCTTTTCTTGTTGTGTGTCCTTAAACCAGATGAATGCTTGATTTATCCGTTAAATAGAACACAATAGGGAAGGTATGAAGATTTTAACATTTTGTTTTCACTTTGTCTTCTTCTCTTCTTCTAACTACTCATTTTGGTTTTCTCTTCTCAATTAATTGGGGTATGAGTGAACCACATGGGAAAAAAATAGGAGAAATTAAGACATTACTATATTTCTTTAAAACATTACAAGGTAAATCATCAAGTCTTTTAATTGATTATCAAATTACCGAACATCATATTCTGACTTCTATGTTAAAATTAAAATTAAGAGCACAAATTGGATCGTTGATTATAATTATTATTTTTAGGGAATAATTTATTTTGCATAAGTTAATATGATAATATTTTAATAAATTATATTAATTGGACATAATGATTTATAGTATCCCTCTGGGCCTAAAAGGAAAGCAACCTCGGGATTTCAAAATAGAAGTAGAAACCAAAAACATGTTGAGTTACTAAAACTTCTTGCTGCATCTTTTGACATATGGCAAAAGATAATTGTGTTAACAAAGCAAACACATATTGAAACATATGGCAACATTCAAAGAGAAATAGTTGAAGTACTTGATTTTAAGTTTATTATTAGAGACTTTACTTCCTAAAATGCCCAGGAGGAGAATTTTACTCCTAGTCGGCAAATTTATTTATCGAGTTCATCTTTCTATTCTATTAAGCTTATAGTTATCATATAATGAAGTAAATACTAATTTATTTACCACTTTAAAAAATGATCTAACAACTTTTCTTTTATATATGCCCTAGTTTAGGGGGAATCGTTTCAGAACCAACTATAGGGCATGAACATCATAGGGCCGGCCCTGGCTATTAACTTATATACTTAAACTACTTATTCTACTTCCCCATACTTGTAAACTTTTTCTTGCTCCTGAAACATGACATCAGTAATATTAGTCCTCAATTATATCACTCATTCTGCTATCCGAGCATGTATGAGTTACGGTGCCAGTTCGCTACTCATAGTGTGAGGAAAAGATAAAGAAGGTGTTTCTTTTAGTATCAACTTTTACATGGTTAATAAAAACCATATCGACTGGCACTTACGTAAAATTGCTCAACCTTGTTGAAGAAGTGGATCATGCACATAGTAAGAAAAAAAAGAGGGCATAATTCGAAGGTTCTTTTTTTAACACGGGTAGATTTTTTTTAACAAAAAAGTTTATTACTTCACTACTACTATGAATATTGAAGGCATAAAAAGAACCAAACAAATACAACACCATCATAGAACTGTAATGGACGAGACATAGAAATACAAACCAATGTGAGATGAAAACCTTTATTACGTCATCACCCTTGGTTAGTTTTTTCTATTCCCTCTTCCTAACACAAACTTCCATCTAGGAGGGATCTCATTAGGAACACAGTTAAGAACCCAACACAATCAGAGTGCATAAATCTTATAAACATGGGTACCTGAGGAAGATGAGGCACCCACTGCATGTTAGAAATAGCCACAAAGAGTGGTAATTAGTCTAGGCATTAGTATGAGTTGTTTCAAATTACGGGAGTACTAGTACATACTATATTACAACAGGGCATTATAATGTAACTTCTTTAAAAGTTCAAGGAATCAAGCCAGAAATGAATGAAACCCCTTCTAAGGCGAGACCAACCCCCTTATTGACATTAAGAGTTTCCTTTTATAAATCAAATCACTTCCTTCCACTCTGTGAAACACAATTGAAGAATTCAGCTTTCTGCCTTATATGAAAGTTAACAAATTCCTTTACAGAGGTCTCTATGTAATAAGAAAAATGAACTAGACAAACAGATTCAGAGAGTTCCCAGTGATTGATATTTCAATCAACATCAATAACGGCCATCCCATTTCTGTATTACAGATTTCTCAATGGGCGAAACTCCTCCACAAAGATGGGATGATCCCCTGCTATCAAAGGAATGTCATTAATATATTTAGTCTCATTGGACCTCTCATGCTAATTTAGCTCATATATCCTATTTGTTCCCGACTTCCTCATTCACATGGCCTTATGGGACAGAATAAATGGAGAAACGTGCAAGCTACTATTACTATTACTAGTATGGCTGCAAAAACAACTATTTTCTCCTTGATTGGTCCCTAGAAGGACACATTGAAAGCTACATGCCATTGGCTCGATCTAATTCGTTCTAATTCATAATTCAGTGTTCTAAATCCTAATGGCACGAAGAATGTGGTTATACATGGAAAGGAAAACATACTCCTATTGATCGACATGAGTAATGAGCATATAAAGAATAAGCACTAATCGGCGTAAGTGGAAATGATTTTGATCTGCAAACCTGATAATAAGCAAGGCCGGCCCTGAGTTGGTTCTGAAACGATGCCCCCTAAACCGGGATATATATAAAAGAAAAATTGTTAGATCATTTTTTAAAACAATAAATAAATTAGTATTTACTTCATTAGATGATAATTATAACCTTAATAGAATAAAATATGAACTCGAAAAAATAAATTTACCGATTAGGAGTAAAATTCTCCTCCCGGGCATTTTAGGAAGTAAAGTCTCTAAAAATAAGCTTAAAATCAAGTACTTCGGCTATTTCTCTTTCACCGTTGTCATATGTTTCAATATGTGTTTGCTTCCTTAGCACAATTATCTTTTGCCATATGTCAAAAGATGCAGCAAGAAGTTTTACTAATTCAACATGTTTTTGGTTTCTACTTTTATTTATAAATCATGAGGTTGGTTTCCCTATAGGCTCGGAGGGATACTATAAATCATTATATCCAATTAATACAATTTATTAAAAACTTACCATTTTAACTCACGTGAAATAAATTATTCCCTAAAAAAATAATTATAATCAACAATCCATTCTATTTCTTAATTTTAATCTAAACATAGAAGTCGGAATATGATGATCAGTAATTTGATAATCAATTAAAAGACTTGATGATTTACCTTATAATGTTTTAAAGAAATATAGTAGTCTTAATTTCTCATGTTTTTTTCCCTATGTGGTTCACTCATATCCCAATTAATTGAGAAGAGAAAACCAAAAAGAGTAGTTAAAAGAAGAGAAGAAGACAAAGTGAAAACAAAATGTTAAAAACATCATACCTTCCCTACCGTGTTCTGTTAACACGTCACCTAGTAAAGCAATACCCATTTGAAGTTTTGAACTTTGTTTTAAATAGTCGATCACAGCAGGGTCTCACCGTAGATCACTCTGGGTAAATTCTGAAAGTTCTCTAAACAAACTAACTAATTAAGTGTTGACTTTAGTAGTGAAAAGGAAAACAAATTTTCTTTTTTAAGCCCCAAAAATATTTCTGCCCGAAGTTGTAGTTCGGGGTACTTCGGCTCAGGGCCGGCTCTGATAATAGGAGTTCTTCCCAAGGTGCAAGATAGACGCAGTGATAATCGTCATGGACACTACACAATTAGCACAACAGATTAGACATCTCTACAACCTTATAACAATGAAGGAAATCACACATTTTAAACAAGTGAATTGCACGATTCTTGCAGAAAATTTTCCAACAGAACTAGAAAATCATTGCAGTGAGCTGAGAATTTGAAAAATACAAATGATTTGTTCACCAATTTGTTAGCCACGGGATAATCTATCATAATCATGAATGAGAATTCGAAGTGAAAAATCTAGAATCCTAAGATTCCTAACCAACATGGTGCCAAGTTTCGTGTTCATAGTAAAATAAATTTCTAAGAAGAAAGGTATGGTGCACATAAAATAGGTTTCTTAGATCTTAGAAACGAAAAAAGTATCGATCTTACCTGAGAAACTTAACCAATTGACCAGACTTCGAAATTTCCATCTCCGATGAATACGTTGAAGCACAATGTTTCCATGGCGAGAACAAATGATATGGTCGTACGTGAAATCAGCTGAGAGAGAGACAGAGGCGTGAATCGTATGTATATGTTGAAACTGCACCATATATTAGTTGTATCTTTGAAAAGAGCGTTTAGATATCGAGTGTCAACCGAGTCAAAAAGCCAGAAATTTGTTCGGAAGTATATTTTAGAATTTAAAAGCAAACCTCTTTTGTTACTTTTAGAGATCAAAAGTTAATTTTGGAACACTGTTTCAAAGTGACTTCTTGAAATAACTGTAGTTGCCTAAAATCGGTGAGAGGTTAAAGTGAGATTCTAGGGTTTCTGAAAGTGAGTTACGGGAGGTTGAGCATGAACAGTCTTCGCCTAAAACACGCACAATGGATGTTCAGGAGAGGTTAGGGATGGTCTTAGGGAAGGAAGCAGATAAAGAGAGAGATCATAAAATTCTAGGGTTTGAAGAAGAATTGCTCTGAGAATTTATGAGAAAGTTGTGTCATCTTGGAGAAATAGAGAACCTATTTATAGCTGAATTTTCTAATCTCAGGTCGGTGAAGAAAATGATTGCTTTTCGTGCGGACAAATTCTCCCCGTATCTTCAGGAATAGATACAGATAAACTAGGTTGAGTTTATCTCATTATTCCACCGCCTTTACTCTCTTCTGCGGTGAGAAATATGTCGGGTATTTCTCACACATTCGGTAGACCGCAAGACCAAAACCCTAATTGATATCCTCCCATTTGTGTGAAGATGAGTCAGCCTTTGTGATGATTTTTTGAGAGAGACAGATATATATTCTCTTTAGCCGAGTTGGCCAAGATAGGGAGATATTCTTTGATTTGTGAGAATGACTAGGATGAGTCACGTGAAAAGGCATGGAATGCCTCATAAATTTGTGTAGAGTGTGAGATAAGATGAGGTTGATCTCCCTCTCTCTATGGCCGGTCACATATGTCACGTGGAGACCGTATTATTTCTTTTGGGTCCCTTTATTGAGCATACAGATCTCAAGAGAGCTTATCCACATTTTTGGATAGACATGTATAGTTAATGCTTAATTTACTAATCGTGAGTGTGTTTAAGAGGCTGAGAAATAGGCTTGAACCTTGGGTGAGGCGTGTGCCTAAGTTTTATGTGTGTTTAAAACTCTTCATATGATATGGATCAGTTCAGATGAGGCCACCTGAGATTTGGATGACGCGACTGAGGCTGTCAGAGATTTGGCCAACGGGTTTGATACCATTTGATATTTGGCAAACGGGATGGAGTTTGTTCGAGACTTGGCCAACGCGATGGAATCTCTCTGAAGTCAGTTGGGACATGTTTGGGAGAGAAAAGAAGGCTTGCACACCTGATAATATCTTTGTGAGACTTCGGCTCGCTTGTCTAAGACCAGCGTATCTTGCAGACATCTGTTAGAAATCAATTGTGTCCGTACTTACGGGGCTGACATGACCAGTGTATCTCAGAAGGATGTTCTAGGAATCTTTCTAAAGGGCCCAGAGGCAGAATAACTAGCGTATCTCATGGGGAATTCCTAGGAATTATTCGGAAGCCTCAGTAAGTCGAGTCAGAGCCTAGAGTATACATGACCAGTGTATCTCGCGATGATGTACTAGGAATCAGTCCTTGATCTCAAATAGGATGAGTCGTTCTTACAGGAGACAGGTATGTTTCCGCTCTGGGTCATAAGTCTGTCGGGTACGTTTTTACGCATCTACAAAGCCTACATTATAAGAAGTATTTCACGGGGATGTATACTAGGAATCATGGCATCACAATCATCTGCGTCTCGCGAAGACATGTTGGAATTGTAGTTGTTCTAGTTCATAAGTCTGCCGGGGACGTTTACGCTCTACGGAACCTACGTGACCAGCAGTATCTCTTCAAGGATGTGCGCTAGGAATCACGACATCACGACCAGCAGTGTATTGCGGGGACATATACTAGAAATCGTGGCTATGGGTGCCTTGAGGACCAAGGGCTTAATCTCTCCCGTGAGAGTTGAGTTTTGTCTATGGTCTTGAAAGGATACTTTTGCCCATTAACCAAATTTCACCATTTACATTAAGTCCCCTACTCAGAGTAGAACCTTGATTGTTATATGATGAGTATATAGATGGTGACGAATCGTTATGATGCGAAATTACAATCCTCTCGTTTTTTAGACTTGTAGAGTCCCCGGTTACGCAGATTGATGCATAGTATTGTTGAACTTGGAATTTTGTTTGGACCTGGAATCCTTCTAGGCTTTCACGTTGGTAGGGGTTAGTGACTTGAAAATGGAGTCTTGATGAAACAAAATTTCCGTATTGATGGAATGAAATTGTTAATCAGGGTTTATTCGTCTAAAATCCTAATTTTTTCTTTTTGTGCATCCTTGAGCTTCCAAGTTTGGACAGATGAGTATGCAGGGAAGAGAAAGTTTTTAAACGGTTTCTTGGCTAGACTTGATGTTGGTGAAGATCCGTGAGAAAATATAGTCACTTACTTTTGAATTTATGGAGTCCCTATCCCATGTAAATTCTGAATTCAAGCTTGTACTGTACATAAACCCTAATTTCTCTTTTGTTCGCGTCTAACTCCTTCAGACATTCCGGGGAGGCTTGCCGATGCTAGGAAGGTGTGCATATATGTTTTGGGGTCTGCACCTTATGTGATGAGAGCATGTTTAGTTCCTTGTACCAATCAGACACCTCTTTATTAGAGAAAATACCTACTTTGAAACTAACGTTATTTTCGTCAAAACACTTGTGAGCTTTATTTTTTTTATGGCATGAAAGATGCCGCGAGATTCCTTGGGCATGGCCACGAATTGAAAGAGAGAACGACATGTTTTTGATTCTGTTTTGGAAATCATGAACTTAATTTCCCGTTTTAGCCAAATTCTCCTTATTTTCTTTGAAATTCTGCATCCTTGCGTCTTGTGCCAATTCCATTCTTCTCTGAATCCTTAGAAAACTTAACATCCAGGTTTATGAGGTCGTGGGGATGATTAGAAGTGTATTTGGCCGTCCCCTGATGCGTTAGGTACTCCTTCTTTGAAAAAATACTCAAAATTGTGAATGAGGGTATTTTGGTCAAAATCTCTTATGAGCTCATTTTTGTTGAAGGGTTATGAGATAAAAAGGGTTGAGATAGGTGTATAGGAAATACCAAGTGAATGGGAAGAGGCTCGGCTCCCTCCCTTTTTGGAAAAATCCTCTTTTCGTCAAACTCTTGAAATTAGGGCTATTTTCGTCAAAACCTTAATTCTCTCCGACTTTGGTTCCTCCGAAAAAATTCCGAGAGAATAAGTGACGTCCCAATGGCCTAGGAGAGAATTCATACGCAAGGGGGAGGCTTGGCCACGTTCAGAGATATTTTAGAAGATGGGAAAGCCTAGGTTTCCTTATTTGAGCCAAATTCCTTTAATTTTCTCTTTTAGCTCTAATTCCTTTTCCTTTAGCTTTGAGAGCTTCCCTTTTGAAACAAAACTGAAAACATAAGTATTTCTGACATGTGCTAGGTTTATAAACTGGTCCACCCTATCCCACGAATTCTATTTGCACTGGAATTCCTTGTTTGAGCTGAATTCCTATTTCTGTTCGAAGTATAACTGGTATTGCAGGAAACCGGTTTAGTATACTTAATGTTTGAATTTAATTGTTGATCCATGAATTATAGTCGTGGAATGAATTTTCTGAAAATATTCCTCATGCTTAGATGATAGCTTTGTTCGTCTTTCAAAACGGTATTAATCTTCAAATTGATGATATAGAAGCTAATAGTTAATGATCTTGAGTTTGTTGATGTAGATACCCATCGTTCGTGGTTCATTGAGGCATCCTCGGTAAGTCTTGAATTTTATCTCTCTTTAATCATCTCTGATGCATACTACTTCGACCATCAAATGAATAGATGTAGTCGTATTTGTCAAGGATTCTCTTTGTTTAGGTGTTTCAATACTTCATATTTGGGACACTTAGGGAGAATGGATGTAAAATCTTCATACGAACTACGATTTGAGTCCCCGTCCCCAACTTTGAAAGAAAATATGATAGGATTTCTAATGCAAAAATAATGACTCGATTCCGAGTTCGTTTTGCCAATAAAATCCGTGTATACTTTTGACTTCAGAAATCCCATATAAATTTCAGGAGTTTTTCAGATTGCACTTACTTTGGTGTTTGGGCCACATGTCCTAGCTCGTTTGTCCGTTTGAGGCACCCTTTTGATATGTTGTTGGGAAGACATAGGGGAACATATTTTCTTCGGAAAGTAACCCGAAATTCCTTATGGATTGTCATCAGTTTTCAAGTCTTCGCGCAGGAATGTGCAAATGTTTGTTTTTCAAAAGGAGTCCTTGTTGCGTTTAAACTCTTGATGTATTGAGACTCTTAGGAAACGACCCCTTGGAGTGTTATGACCTAATTAACTTTCCTTAGCTTGTCCTTGGTCGTGAATTTGAACCCCTGGAGCCAAAACGCGTCTGTGGCGTCTTTATACGTTTTTACCCTTAGTTACGAAGAAAACATGTCTTCTCTTGATTCTTCATGGAAATATAAAACCATGTAACGAATATCCTTGAGGACGTGGATTAGGTTTATTGAAATAAGGGCAGGAATCTAGTCCTAAGGACAGGCTTCTTTTTTCATGAGACTCGGCGCAGACTTGTCGAGCAAAACCCTAGTCGTGCTTTATATACGTCTTCAACTCTTGTATTTTTGTTATACTTTGTCCAACTCCTTCCTTGTTTGTAGGCTCAAGTTATGAATACTATTCAAGAAAAATATGTTGATAATAGAGTGATGACCTTATCTTTTTTAGTGAATCAAGTGTGCAACAGTCTCCAATTATCTGTAACTCCGGTGTTGGAGAATCCGAAAGAGGTGAGGCATAGCGTATTGCCGGTTATCCTACTGTTGGTGTTGAATTTATTAGCCATATTGCACTTATGACTTCGGATGAGATACTCGTGGTGGATTTGGTGATATGAGGAGAATAACTACGAACGGTCTTGCTTCTGATAATCTTATAAATCTGGAAAACCTGACGACTGCACGTGATGATCGTTTCAATGTGAGGCGATCTCGTGGCTGGATTCTGTCAGGTTCCATTGGGGTGAGTTGAGTTCAGAGAGGTTCTTAATCTGGAGGAGCGCACGGTAGATGAAGATCTGGAACATGCTAAGAAGGCGGCTCGAGATGCAGAAGCCGAAGTAAAGCAGCCAAACATGAAGCAGTAGATTTTCTCTAGGGGCCTTTGCTGGATGATTTTCTTCAGGGTAAATATTTTCCCTCTATGAACCTTTCCCGTACCCATCTGGTAAAGAAAAAGGACCCTCATGATTTCAAACTTGATGCAAACCCTAGATTGATCCGTCGGGTATGCGAGTAGGTGAAAACCCTAAGTAAAATTCGTAATAGGAAGTCCTTCCTTGCACGATCTTCACTCCGGAGGTTGTAGAAACTTCGTTTGACGTCCGATTTCAGTGGTTTACTCCAACTATCGAACAAAACATACATTCCTTTCATCTATTGGAGAAAAATTAATATTTGAAGATTGTTTTCAGGTGATAAGTCCACGTGAAGTTGAACTCGGAAATATATGGTTTTTCAACAGCTATATATTCCAGTGTTTTGATCATATCTCTTAGATTGTATTTCGGAACGTCTGGCCCTTTTAACATGTGGTAGTAGGGACATAAACATATATTTTTCTTCGGGGTCGTCATCTAATTCTCTACTAATTTTTCTCAACTCGTCGAGTTAGATGGATGAAGTGTGAGCCACGTATGAATAAAGTACAAACTATAGACTCTTCTTCAACTCGACTGCAAACCCTAATTTGTCTCATGCGTAGATCCAGAGCAGAGGGAGGATTCAAATGCGTTTTTCGTTGGTACATGCATCAATTTGTGAAAACCTTTAGAAGGGGTTTGAAAAAGACCATCTTACTTGACCATGAAAGAAAACCTGAATTTGGTATGATGGGTGAGTTCTTCTCTGAATGCGACGAAAACTGATTTTGAATCTTCTCATCTTCATCTTGCGGAAGTATTCTGGCCTCTCTATTGCGGGATTGATTTCCAATCCCATAGGATAGCATCTTGCAAGTCCTAATACGGTCGCAAGGGTTTAAACACACTGTCATAGGAAAAGGCTATTGTGCCCGATGCTCGGCCATGAGAGATGAGGATCGGTGTATAAATTTGATTCTTCCTCATGTAGCTTTAGTGAGAAGTATCTGACTTGGGTCATTCCAAATTCTACCAATTTGTTACGTGCTCCGGAATCTTCATGTCGATGGCATAAGAGTTTGTCACCTAGGAGTTGGATGTTTGGTCTGTCTCATGTTAGTCATACAGATGTATGATGCATGGTTCTTCGTCAGTCCCCAGTTTGTTGTATGAATAGGGGTTTTTATAGTCCGAAGATGCTTGATCGTCCAGGAAAGACCTATGTTCACTTTCTGCTATATGTCTTGACAAGGACTTATGTGAACTTTCGTTGCAAATTTTATGTTGAAATCTATTCTTCTAGGAGATGGTCAACAAGACTTAAAAGTAGTAGACACCTTTTAGGACTAGGGGAAATGTATCTGGTCGCCGTATCTTTTCTTCCATTCATCACGTCTGACTCTGACACGTGGGACAACTTGTTGAGATGGTTTTAAGAGAAAAGAGCTTTAACTACGGGAACTTCTAGGAGGCTTCTAGATGAGTAGTGTGTGGCCTGGAGCAACGGCCTCAGATCCTTCCCTTGTTTACTTCAGTGACAGTAGTTGGTTGTGGTTGTACGTCGAGTAGTGGAGTCTTTATCTGAATGGTTGACTTCACGAGCATCACTACGGATTATTTTCCCTTTAAAGGTTCGATGCGAAGATATTCTCCTTATCTGTCTTGGGTGAACTGAGTTCCCATCGGAAAATGATACTGGATAATCGTTGGTGTAGCTGAGATGGAGGGTCATCAAGACTTGGTCGTATAATTGCTAAGAAAAATCTTCTTTTTGATGGGAATGGTGTTGAGATAGCATATCGACCGACGGATTTGCATCTTCGTATAAGTATGAGCTTTGGACGAGCGACGACAAGATGTATCTTGGCTGGCGGTTTATGATCCTATGTGGCTCTTCAATGCTTTTGAATACACCACAAATATTTTGGATCCTTTACAAGTTTTCGCTAAGTTTATCTTGCAGACGATGAAAATACAAACCCGATGGAAAAAGAACTAGGTCAACCGGATACAGAATGAAAGAGTTATATGTAAAAGGGTAAAGTGAAGTAAACTTCCCGAGTCCCATGTGATCATGTTGAGAGCCCTTGAGCTAAACGAAATTTGGAGCAAATATTCATCAGAATTTCCAAGTTTAGAGCGCCATCTGGTCCTTGAGGTTCTTGAGAGTGATAAGGTCGACTGGATGGTTGCTCCTTTGCTCTATCGCATTCGTAACAAGCTTCATCTTCTCCGGTGAGGTCGATTGCAGACAGACCGGATCCCGTCCATTCTATTCTCAGCAGTTTTAGTACTCCTTCTTTAGGAAACGTGTAATCGATCTAGATTTGTTGGAACAATCCCTAATGGTAACTCTAAAGGTATTTTCAGATAAGTCTAGATATCGATCTAAGATTTTGCAAGATCTTGTTGAGTCTCCGGTAGTTCTCAGGTCCTTATCCAACGTTTTTAGGGTTAATTAGTAGTAGATTTTTTTTGGAAATAGGTTACTGCGACGTTTTTTTTCATGAAGGGGAAGATTTAGGTGATCGAGAATGTCATTAACCTATTTAAAAATCATCTGAGAAAAAAAGTGCTAGTAGGGATAACCCTCTCGACTAAATATGTAATGGATTTACAAAGACTAACGTTTTTATGTCTGGATTGGGGGAATCGGATTCCTTCCTGATAGTGACCATGATTGATATATGTAACTGCGTGAACAACCTCCCACTGTGGTCGCCAAAATGTAGTCACCTAAAATTGGTGAGAGGTTAAAGTGGGATTCTAGGGTTTCTGAAAGTGAGTTACTGGAAGTTGAGCACAAACAATCTTCACCTAAACTACGCAAAGTGGTCGTTCAAAGGATGCTTCAGTCACAGGAGAGGTTAGGGATGGTCTTAGGGAGGGAAGCAGATAAAGCAAAGAGATTAGAGAATTCTAGGGTTTGAAGAAGAATTGCTCTGAGAGTTTATGAGAAAGTTGTTGTGTCATCTTGGAGAAATAGAGGACCTATTTATAGCTGAATTTTCTAATCTCAGGTCGGTGAAGATAAGGATTACTTGTCGTGCCGTGCGGAGCAATTCTCTCGTCTCTTCAGGGACAGATAGAGATAAACCAGGTTGAGTTTATCTCATTATTCCACCGCCTTTACTCTCTTCAGCGGTGAGAAATATGTCGGGTATTTCTCACACGTGTCGTAGACCGTAAGACCAAAACCCTAATTGATATCCCTCCATTTGTGTGAAGCTGAGTCATCATTTGTGATGATTTGTTGAGAGAGAGATATATTCTCTTTAGCTGAGTTGGCCAAGATAAGGAGATATTCTTTGATTTGTGAGAATGACTAGGATGAGTCACGTGAAGAGGCATGGAATGCCTCAGAAATTGTGTATAGAGTGTGAGATGAGATGAGGTTGAGCTCCCTCTCTCCATGGTCGGTCACAATGTCACGTGGAGACCATATTTTTGCTTGTGAGTCATTTTGTTGAGCATACAGAGCTCAAGAGAGGTTATCCACGTTTTTGGATAGACATGTATAGGTTAGGCTCAATTTACTAGCCGTGGGAGTGTTTGAGAGGCTGAGAAATAGGCTTGAGCCTTGGGGGAGACGTGTGCCTAAGTTTTATGTTATATAAAACTCTTCGGACGATATGGATCAGTTTGGATGAGGCCACCTGAGGTTTGGATGACGCGACTGAGGCTGTCAGAGATTCGGCCTACGGGTATGAGGCAGTCAAATATTTGGCAGACGGGTTTGAGACCGTCAGAGATTTGATCGACGGGTTTGAGACCGTCTGATATTTGGCAAACGGGATGGAATCCATTCGAGACTTGGCCAACGCGATGGAATCTCTCTGAAGTCAGCTGGGACATGTTTGGAAGAGAAAAGAAGGCTTGCACGCCTGATAATGTCTTTGCGAGACTTCGGCTCACTTATCTTTGATAAGCGTATCTTGCTGAGATGTGCTAGGAATCAATTGTGTCCGTACTTATGGGGCCGACATGACCAGTGTATCTTGGAAGGATGTTCTTGGAATCTTCCGAAATGGCCCAGAGGCAGAATAACTAGCGTATCTCACGGGGATGTCCTAGGAATTATTTGGAAGCCTCGGTAAGTCGAGTTAGAGCCTAGAGTATACATGACCTGTGTATCTCGCGATGATGTACTAGGAATCAGTTCTTGATCTCAAATAGGATGAGTCGTGCTTACAGGAGACATGTATGGCTCCGCTCTGGGTCATAAGTCCGTCGGGGACGTTTTTACGCATCTACAGAGCCTACATGACCAGTAGTATCTCGTGGGGATGTATACTAGGAATCATGGCATCACAATCAGCTGCGTCTCGCGAAGACATGTATTCATTGTAGATGTTCTGGTTCATAAGTCTTCCGGAGACGTTTTACGCTCTACAGAACCTACGTGATCAGCAGTATCTCATCGAGGATGTGCGCTAGGAATCACGGCATCATGACCAGCAGTGTCTAGCGGGTACGTATACTAGAAATCGTGGCTATGGGTTCCTTGAGGACCAAGGGCTTAATCTCTCCCGTGAGAGTTGAATTTTGTCCATGGTCTTGAAATGACACTTTTTCCCCTTATAAAAATTCCACCATCTACAATAACTAAACTAAATTTTTATGAGATAAAAATAATTTTACTTTTGTCTTCTAGAATTTACTTCTTCTGGTATCCAAACACTATTTTAATAGTCTATCTAGATATCACTTTGGGAAATTCCTATGGCAATTGCCAAATGAATTTTTTTGGTGAGCCAGGTGGATGGGGAAACAGGTTTTTCCACTATGGTAATGCACTGGGCGAGGTTAACCGCGAGTGGGCAAACGTAAACCGCTGGCGGTCGAAGATAACACGTTAGCGGGTCTTCTAAGACCGCAAACGGCTATTTTTGAATGGTCACCGGAAAGGCTAGTTTATATATCCCAAAAAATACTATTCGAGCTTCATCTTCCTAATTCACAACAAGCTTTCATCAAATCAAACTTTTCGCAATTTCAGTCGTTTTTAATTTTCAACCATGAATCCTGATTTTTGTTCTTCTTAGGATGATATAGAGATGGATGAAACCTTGTATGAAGAAGAGAAAGAAATATATATAGAGATTTTGCGTCAAATAGATGAAGACGCAATTCAAGATAGAAGGAGGCGAAATTTTATGTTGCAATCACAATCAGTGATAATAGCAAAGCCTTTAGAGTCATATGAATTTATGACCAGAAGATGGACATGGGGAGATCGACATTTTTACCAAGAAAAGATTATGAATGATTATTCTAATCATGGATGTGTCTATTCCGATGAGGATTTTTAACGGCGATTTTGAATGGGCCGCAACTTGAACGTCATGTAAGAGGATTTAGTCCCGAACAAAAATTCATTGTCGGCCTCTGTATAGTATGTTAAGGGGTACCAATGGATTCCACAGATGACTACATCTGTATTGGCAAAACAATTTCTTTTAGGTATCTCAATTTTTTTTGCGAAACAATAGTCGAGCATTTAGGTCTAACTTTTCTAAAAAAGCCAACACAGGAAGATGTTGAAAGAATCACTGCCGAAAACACCGCGAGGGGTTTTCCAGGAATGCTAGGTAGTCTTGACTGCATGCACTGGACGTGGCATGCATGTCCATTTGAATGTGCAGGTCAATATAAGGGTCATTATCCAAAACCAACTGTAAATTTTGGAAGCTTCTGCTACTTATGATTGTTGGTTTTGGCATACTTTTTTTTGACTCCTGGGTTCAAATAACGATGTCAATATTTTACATAAGTCACCATTGTTTGAAGTCTTAAGCATGGGATCGCTTCGTATTGTAATTTCACCATCAACGGTCATGATTACATTCTGGGGTATTATCTAGCAAACGGGATCTATCCAGAATGGTCAACTTTGGTTCAAGCTTATAGTCACACAGGCTTTGGACCGACGACATCGAAGGATATGAAGTACTTTAACGGCCAACAAATGAAATTGAGGAAGGATGTTGAACGTGATTTTGGCATACTGAAAAGGAAATTCGCCACCATAGCTGCCCCAACACACTTTTTTGATCTTAAAGAAATGAACAAAATTATACTAAATTGCATCATTCGGCATAACATGGTTATTGAGGAAACCAAACATGACCCAACCTGGACTAGTTTTCCAGTCGAAGATTTGAGGCCGAAGATTGTGGTGCAGCATGGTCGTCCGGCAAGAGAATATAGATTTATCACCGACAGAATCCAAAATCGGGGACTCTATGGGCAGCTAAGAAGGATATAACTAAGCACCTTTGGGCTATAAAAGATGCAAGAGACGATGCTGGGGGGCGTCAAAACCAGGGTGACCGAGGCCGAGGCTAATAGATGTTTTTCAATTTCATCTTGTTTATTTTAATACAGTGAGACTATTTAAGGAAGTAACATTTAAATTAAACTTAATGTAAGTACTAAATAAAAATTAAAATTAGCTACATCTAATCAAGGAGGTATTCATCTTCGTCTTCTTCCGAGGCATCATCGGCGTCTTCTTCTTCGTTCTCATACTGTTCGGGTTGTTCTGGGACTTGTTGTTCCGCCTTATCCATTTCCCTAGTCCATTCAGCAAGTTGTCGTGCATTCATTATTGAAGTGTTCAATGAGAGTAGCTTGTTTATCTTAAAATCCATGTAGTGTTTTTCTCGCAAAAGACGACTTTTTCAAAGTTTCCTTATCGCAATGCCACGATCCCTGCTTGTATCTTGTTCTACCTTCTGCTCAAATTCTTTTAACTTACAATAGTTGAACTCGTTTGAACCTCCTTGTAATGCTCTTTGGGCTGCGTCTCTCACTGCTTTTCCAGTTTTCTATCCCTGGTAGGATTCTGGAGAACCCTATGTATAATAACCGCAATCGCACGGTGTCTAACTAGTAGACAGAGGCAAGAACGGGTCGAACCCACAGGGAGCGGTGGAAATACCGTAATCAATATCTCTAATAAAACTAACGAGGAACAATATTTTTGGATTTTTGGAATTGGAAACGAAATAATAAAGTTAAACTAATAAAATAAAATCAATGGGAAAATTGGTAACCAGGGTTTTGTGAATCAATAACCAAGGTTTTAAGATATTCACCACTACTTTTATTTAATCACTGAAATGAAACATAATTTTGAACATGTATTTATCGTTCGTTCTATTGGCATCACCTATTATAAGTATAGAGTCGCAAATATCATTGGTATACCCTAAGCGTGGCACATCAAAAGACTAAATCCAAGCATGAACCATCAAATTGCATCAGTGAGAAAGTTATATAAAACTAAATATAGGTTCACAAATTCTATAAGTCTTTTCTAAGCATAACCCATCAAAGTTTTTAACGAAACATGAATCATCAAATAATAAGACAAATATATTTGTAAAACTATCAATTACGCACATAGGTTTTTAAAACCGGTGAAGCAACAACTTATTTTTTCGATCAATCAATAAACATTATTCAAGAATTAATCAATTCAAATCACAATGGCCTAATGCTATATAATCATTTCAAATTAGCATAATACCCTAAGTGGTTTCATCCAATAAACCCAGTTACAAATTTCTAGCAAAACATAAATGTGGGTTTCTCAAAACCCATCAAAAATAATAACAAGAGAAAGATAATTAAACTGTATCACCGTCACCTGCAATCGATCATCTTATTCGCTCCTTGTTTTGTCTGCTCCAAAACTCTCACCGTCACACTGCTCTTCCTCTCTGGCCGTCGGCCTCTCTTTTCTGGTTTGGATTTCTAGCCGTTTCCTCTGTCTGTCGCCTCTATCATAGGTTTAAAACCTTTTCTCTCATTCACGTGCAAAACACACTCGTGCACATTCTTTAGCTTTCCTTGCTTGGTGCGTGCCACATGCCCACTGCAAAACTATTTAACTCCTTCATGTCTATCTATCCATTGCGGACTCGGATTAAAACTCTCCATTTCTGCTACGGACAACACTTTTCTAGTTAACATCCACAGTCATCTTAAAACAACATGAGACTCCCTTTGATCACATAACATAAACCACTGATTTTTTTATGTCTTTGAACTCCCATCATACTTGAACTCAGGCGACTGGAAATGAACATTCCAGGCATTGCGTCTTCATTCTCAATGTCTCTCTGCAAATCTCCTAAGTTCTTTCCACATTAAATTCAATCATGACAGCACTTTCCTTCATCAATTTTAGCAGCTCGACCAATTACCTTGCTTTCAAACCCAAGACGAGCTCGATATCTAAACCCATACATCTTCATTTCCTTGTCGTCCTAATATCATCATCACTAGTTCCATTCTCCATCATTGTTGTTGTTAAGCCATCACCGCCGTCTACAATTCACGACCAAAATCTAACTTAATCTAAATATCAACGCAGCATCTCCTCTTTATTCCCTATTAAGCTTTCGGCTGAGATGCTCTGATAGAAGTGTGTGGACTTTCAACTCAAAACCAATTGGCAATGAGTGGAGTGGCACTACACCTTATATTTAGGATCTAGTCTAAGGACTTAAGCTATGTGGGACTATTTTAGTTCTCCAACATGGCCTAGCTTTGATACCATGACAGAAGTATGGGCATCCAACTTAAAGAGAGTAGGAGGAAGAATGCAAAAGCATCCATGTACATCCAACAAGGAGTTGGAGACACCATTCTACCAAGATTAATCCATTCTTATTGCCTCATATAAAGCTAAAGAGGCAATAAGAAGGTAAGGGAATTAAAATTACACTCATATAGAAGAGATTTTGAGAATCTTAGAATGAATGAGAATGAATGTTTAAATGAGTTTTTATCTAGAGTTGTTGAAGTTGTTAATAATATGATGATGTGTGGTGAGAAGATGGAAGAAAGAAGAATTTGTGAAAAGATTTTGATATGCTTACCCGAAAAATTTGAACCCATTGTGGCGGTTTTGGAAGAGACTAAAGATTTCTCTACCTTAAAGTCGCAAGAGTTATGGGCTTCCTTGAAGGTGTATGAGAAAAGGTTGTTAAGACAATCCGAAAATTCAATTGAGAGTGCATTTCAATCAAAACTCAACTTGGACTCAAAAAAATCAGTATGAAGAAAAATGAGCACAAGAGTGAATCAATATCAAACTTCAAAGGAAAGGGAAAATGGAAGAAATGAGGAGCTAACTCCAACAATTACACAAAGAGTGATTCATCTCAAGTACCAAGATGCAATTTTTGCAAGAAGAATGGTCACTTGGAGAAGAATTGTTGGAATAAAGGGAAACCCCAATGCCATAATTGTAAAAAGTATGGACATTTGGAGAAAGATTGTAGATACAAAGGAGATGAAGAACAAGCCGGTAGAGCGGAAGAAAAAGAAGAAAAACAAAAAATGTTTTATGCTTGTCAAAGTGCTATGGAGACTTCCAAAAGTGAAGTGTGGTTTGTATATAGTGGTTGCACAACTCATATGTCCAGTGAAAAAAGCTTGTTTGTTGATATAGATACATCCGTAAATTCTCTCGTGAAGATGGGTGATGGAAACATGGTTCAAGCTAACGGAAGAGGTACCATTTGTGTGCAAACTATCAATGGAGAAAAATACATTAGAAATGTGTTATATGTTCCGGACTTGGCGCAAAATTTGCTTAGTGTTGGACAACTTGTGGAGCTTGGGTATGTGGTCCATTTTGAAGATGGATATTTGCACTATTTATGACAAGAAGCACAACAACGAGAGACAAGTCATGAAGAGTATCAAGATGGAGAAAAATAAAAGCTTTCCATTTGTGTTTGAAAAGCAAAAAAATGTTGCATTGAGGATGGAAACCATTGATGAAACATGGTTATGGCATAAAAGACTTGGGCATTTGAATTTCAATAGTCTCAAGGTGCTTTCCAACAAGAACATGGTGCAAGGAATTCCACAACATATCAACCACAAGGATGGAGTATGTGAAGGTTGTGCACTTGGGAAACAACATAGCTGATGTGATTTTAGATAGTGGTAAGAAATGAGGTTGTCGTTCACTCGGATTTGTAGAGATTAAAGTTTTTTAAAATACTAAATAAATATATACAAAGACTATTAACAATGGGCGAGAGGTACTGGGACTAAGGATTTAGCCAATCTTTATAGCATAAGGTTCACTGATTTATTCTCAACAATTTTAGCTCAAAAATATAAACATGGACTCTATTTTTGCCAAGGTAGATTCTCAAAACATTGATTGTAAATGTTAAGCATGGGACATCAAATCACCTAAGCTAAGCATGACCCATCTAATCAAATGACAACCAATTTAATCAAATCATATTTCAATTAATTTTAATGCAAAAGTCATAAAAAGAATAAAAATAAATTTACCATGTATGAAGTTCGGCCTCCTCCGTCGTCCCAGTGTTGAGGTTTAACTCATCATGTCGAAAACACACTCAAAATATGTATTCATGGCTCAAAAAGTGTTTACAAGAAGAGAAAATAATGAAACAGGAAATCTGCAACAGCACAGGTGCGTTACAGACCGACTGTTTCAACTCTCAACTGTTATGATGAAGATAATCGTTACAAATCTGAAGATAAATGTTGCAGAAGAGGATGAAGAAACTGTTACAATGAAGATAAATGTTGCAAACCAGTTGAAGAAACTGTTACAAAGAAGATAAATGTTGCAAACCAGTTGAAGAAACTGTTACAACCAGTTGAAGAAACCGTCGCTGTTTCCCTGTTCTTCACGAGCAGCAGCAGCAACAACAACAGAGTTCTGAAAACTCTTGATTCACGCCTCCTGAGCTCTCCTCTCGACCCCAAACTCTCGACACCCCTTCTATATGACCTGGGTAATCTATTTATACCCGAAAGATGCATCGAATCTCCTTCATAACTTCAAAAAATCTTCTCTTTATTATTTTTATTCTCACGGCAATAATTTCCATTTTTTGATCTTCCACGCGCATGCAGCTGTATTCCTTTCATTCTATACCTTCTTCACGCTCCAAGATATCTATTGAGTCTTCCAAACACGTGCAGTACACGTTTAAATTTCTCACAACTCGTGCAAGCTCATGTTTTTCCTCCAACTCCCTGTTGGGATTAAAACAAGTTATCCAGCCAAATTTGATCGATAAAATCACCCATACTAGCTTTCTATAGTCATATCACATCTACCCACTAAGTTTCAGGGATTGAATCTCATTAAATCACGTCCAAACATCCGATTGAAATTCTGCCAGTGAAAGGGAATATTTTCCCGCCAAAAATATTTTTTTGAATTTGAGAAGAACATGTCCTCCCCCTAATCCTGCACGGGTGTCCCTTTAGCACTTGTCTTATGGGGTGCAAATAGTAATTTTTGGGCGTAGATAGTAATTTTCCGGGGTTCCTCCGACACAATTTTGGGGTGCTTCCGGTGCATTTCTGGGGTGCCTTTAGTACTCTATCCTGGGGTGTAAAACACCACTTTTCGAGCCAATTTCGCCACAAGAGCTTATTTTTCTAAAAATACCTACAAAGACATAAAATAACAAAATAAATACAAAATCGAACACTAAAAATATATACAATTGAGACATATTAGACACAATAATGCGTCTATCAATAGCCAACCATTCCTAAAAGGTGTAGCATGGAGAGAAAAAAAACTTCTTGGTTTGGTACATACCGACGTGTGTGGACCAATGAAGACACCAACTCATGGAGGTAATAGATACTTCATTTTGTTCATTGATGACTTTACTCGTATGACTTGGGTTTACTTCATGAGACAAAAGTCTGAAGTTTTTAGCATCTTCAAGAAGTTCAAGAGCCTTGTTGAAAAAGAAAAGTGGTCACTACATCAAAGTTTTGAGAAGTGATAGAGGCAAAGAGTACAACAACAAAGAGTTTGATAAATTTTGTGAAGATGAAGGCAATTATCCGTGGGTTATACTCCTCAACAAAATGGTGTTTCCGAGAGAAATAACCAAACCGTGATGGAGATGGCGAGGTCCATGCTTCATGAGAAGGGTATGCCTAAAGTGTTTTAGGCCAAAGCCGTCAACACCACCGTATACTTGATGAATAGGTGTCCAATAAAAGCCGTATGGGACCAAACTCCTTTTGAAGCATGGAGTGGGAGAAAACCATCGGTAAGGCATCTCAAAGTTTTTGGTAGTGTGTGTTATTCTCAAATTCCAAAGGTGAAGAGAACAAATCTTGATGAATCAAGTGAGAAATGTATATTTCTTGGTTATAGCCTCCAATCAAAAGGTTATAGGTTGCTTAACTTGAAAAACAACATAATGATCACAAGCCGTGATGTCTTGTTTGATGAAGGTGCTTCATGGAATTGAGAAGAAGGTAAAATTGAGAAGAGAACAATTATTGTTGATGAAGAGCAAGAAAATTCAGCAACAAATGAAGTTGAAGAAGGTGAAGAAAATGAGGAAGAATTACCTCAAACACCTCCAAATACAAGACAAGGAGCATCTCCAAGTATGTATCCAAGTACTAGTGCATCAATATCACCACCATCGGCACCAAAGAAGATGCATAGGTTGAGTGAAGTGTATGAAAGATGTAACTATTGTACGGTTGAACCGTAAAATTTTGAAGAAGCATCAAAAGAACCGATTTGGATAAAAGCTATGGAAGAAGAAGTTGTTGTCATAAATGATAACGATACATGGGAAAAAGTAGCAAGGCCAAGTGACAAAGAAGTTATTGGTGTGAAATGGATCTACAGGGTGAAGTACAATGCGGATGGATCGGTTCAAAGGCACAAAGCAAGGTTGGTGGCAAAGGGATACTCGCAACAACCCGGCATCGACTACAATGAGACTTTTGCACCAGTTACTCGTATTGACACCATTAGAGCCGTGATTGCTATGGCTTCTCAAATAGGTTGGTTACTCTATCAAATTGATATCAAATCGGCATTTTTGAATGGAGAACTCCATGAAGAGGTCTGTGTAGAACAACCACAAGGTTTTGTGATTGAAGGAGAAGAGGACAAAGTATACAAGTTGAAGAAAGCTTTGTATGGCCTCAAGCAAGCACCAAGAGCTTGGTATAGTGAGATAGATGGATACTTCAAAAGGCAAAACTTCAACAAACGCAAGAGTGATCCTACACTATATGTGAAAACACAAGGTACATCTATTCTCATCGTTGCTTTATATGTTGATGATCTCATTTTTACGGGTAATGATGCTCATATGATTGAGCAATTCAAGAGAGAAATGATGATGAAATATGAGATGAGTGACATGGGTTTGCTCAAGTACTTCCTTGGTATTGAAGTTCATCAAAGTGAAGATGGAGTGTTCATTTCTCAAAGCAAGTATGCCGAAAAGGTGTTGAAGAAATTTGGTATGCTTGGTTGTAACCCCACATCTACACCACTTGTAGTGAATGAGAAACTCAAGAAAGATGATGGAGGAAGAAAAGTTGACGAGACTTACTATAGAGGTCTTATTGGAAACTTGTTGTATCTTGCACATTCAAGACCCGACATCATGTTTGCTTCAAGTATGCTTTCTAGGTTCATGAGTTCACCTAGTCATCTACATCTTGGCGCGGCAAAGAGGTCGTTGAGGTACATACAAGGAACAATGAATTTTGGAATCATGTATTCTATAAATTTGGATGTCAAATTAGTTGGCTATTGTGATAGCGACTTGGGAGGGTGTATTGATGACATGAAGAGTACATCGGGATATGCTTTTTCTCTTGGTTCGGGTATATTTTCTTGGGCATCGAAAAATCAACCAACTGTAGCTCTATCCACGGCGGAAGCGGGGTACATTTTGGCATCAATAGCTACATCTCATGTTGTATGGCTAAGAAGAATCATGAAAGACATTCAAGAGAAACAAGAAGGGTGCACCGAAATCTTTTGTGGCAATAGATCGGAAATTGCTATGTCCAAAAATTCGGTTGAGAATTGTAGAGCAAGGCACATCAAACTCAAGTATCACTTCATTCGAGAAGCGGTTGAAGATGGTGAGATAGAACTCAAGTATTGCAAGACGGAAGACCAATTGGCGGATATATTCACCAAGGCACTTCCCAGAGGCAAGTTTCAAAATTTTAGAGAATTACTAGGAGTTGTGGATCATCACATTAAGGAGGAGAATGTTGAGTAATGTGATTAGATTAATTAGTTAATTTGTAGTATTAGTAGTAGTAGATTTGTATGGACATAACTTGTCCATGTGTCATTTTATCTCTAAGGTCTTTTATTGACCATGTGTAGGGAGATAAACATTATTGAGAAAGAATATCAAATTGAATGAAAAAATGAGAGTGAGTAGAAACTATCAGTTTCCCACTTCTTCATGATCAAATCCTTCTTAATCTTCATCATAAATTCCACCAAATATCTAACATGCTCACCAAGACCAACTTCAAATCAGACCCAAGCATAATGAAACCCTTTCAACCCGCAGTTGAAACAAAGGTTCACTCCATCCCTATGTACGACTGCTCTAAGCCTCCACGAAATGAATAGCAGCAATCCTCCATTATGTCCTTCATCTCAAACCCATTCAGCTGTATGATATAACTTCTTTGCTGCCTCCTAACTCTCTCTAAATACCAGCAGCAACACTCCTTAAATCTCACAAACCCACAACAGGTGCAACTCCTGTTGGAGAAAATGAGTTTTATTATTTTGTTTTTATAAGTCTTGGTGGGAATGGAACTTAGGACCCTTAAGTCTCAAAGAGTACTTGCTCATTTTCTTATGAGTGAATGAAACTTTTAGTCCCACATAGGGTATAACTAAAGAGGAGATCCACTATATAGCTATTCCATTATGGATAGTTAGTAAAACAATGTGGGTGGAAAAGGTGGGGCAAAATATTTTTGTCTTCACTAAGGCTTGGGCTTAGGGCTCGGGTTCGTCCAAGATTTATCTTTTTGGATATAATTTCTTTCAATTATTTCCTAAAACGTTTTGAAAATCAAAAGAGATTTTGTATTTAATGTGGGGGGCGTATGACTTGGAGAGGATTTATTTCTTTCCGTTTTTTACTTTTATGTCGACATAATGTGCAGTTATTCTTACCGTTTTGGAAAATCTCGAATTAATGAAAATTTATTCTGCCTTTATTATTTTTATTTTCTCTTTACTTCGCTCTTAATGCACATTATTCTCGACTATCTCTCTTCTCCGCTATATAAAGCCTTTGGTTTCTTCATTCCAATTTGTGTCCAGAAGAAGCTACTATCCTTCTTCTTTTCGTCTCTCTCCCTCTGTGTGGTTTTTATTCTTTGTGCCATTGCTGTTAAGTTCGTAAGAGTGGGCAAGTACTGTAGTGCTAACGGTACCTGCAACGGGCAGTTTTATCCTGGATACGACTTCACCATAGGGTATAGGCATCACTCATTATTGAGGCGTACCGGTGAACTATCGTGTTAAGGACAGCTTGATGATCAAGTGACTCTGTCCTCTGTTTACTGTTTCTTGAGTGTCTATTTTATTTTATTTTTAAGTTTCAGAAATTTATTTCTTAACATCATTACTTCCAGTGTTTTGTTGTTACAGTACCAAAAACTCCCAGCGTCTTGGGTTGTTACCAATTCTTTCTGAATCGAAACCAGTGCCAAAAATCCTTGTCCCGTCACTGCCAAGCTAAACCCATTACTCCCAGAATCCCAGTGATGTTGCTGCCACGGAAATTAGCCACAGCTGATTGAATCGATGACGGCAAGGCTTGGATAACACCAAAGAGATAGTGCTCGAAAGAATAAATTTTCTCTGATAAGTTGAATATCACCTGTTTCATTAAGAACCGAAATATCATTTCGTTTTGAGACTGAATTTTTCTGACCGAGATGCGTACAACTAGGTAGTATATACTCCACTAGAGTATGTGTCATTCAACTGGAATAGGGAGTGGTACCCCTTAGGTGCACAACACTAGTGGTTTACACGTATCAAACTTGTTGGACAAAGAAAATTCTTTGTTTCCATTTTTTATTTTTTATTATTTTTAGACATAGCAGTTACATGCCTAAATTGGCTATTATCTTGAGGCTTATACCATGTTTTTACAATGTTGGTATACTCAAAATTCATACTACCCACATTTTTGCTCGAACACCCTTTTTCATAAGTAGAATTCTTAAAGAAACCTCTTTTTCGCGCCATCCTTTGCAACATTTTTAGCCATGCCTTCCTTCCTTACTCTTCCCCTAAGATTAGTTACCTCTCTACCATCTTCACATTGAGTGCTGACATTGTTGAGAATCACATAATCAGAACCTTCCAAGCCACCCCTGCTGAAACCACTATCACTGCCCATGTCTGTGCTATTTAATTTATTATTACTGTCTTCATTTTTTTGAGAGAAACTTGATGCAGAACTTGTTCTTCCTTTAGACATATTATCCAATCTATCTAGAGTTTCAAGCCAGTTCTTCATGTTTCTCTCCTCCTTAGCAGACCAAGACCAGTCCTTCTCAAAAAGCAACCTAAGTCTATACATCCTTGTCAATACAACATTCACTTCTATAGTACTACATCTATTGACTTCAAAATATTGAAAAGATTTAAAATAGTTACTGAAATTCATATCTAACATAAGATCCTCCATTTTCACTCTTCCTTCCATTTGAACTGAGTCACCAGAGGACTCATTTACCTGCCAAGACACTGCAACATTTTTACAATTTATTTTAGATAACCACTGCATTACAGGTATCAAGGCCTTTTTCATGTCTTCACTGTTTACACCATGGGGTACAGTGATGCACCTAGCTCCTCTAAACTTTCCTTTATGATCTGTAGCAAACATAATTATATAACAATTAGGATCATTTTTGTTGTTGAAAACAGTAAAATAAGCTTTTCCATGTTTCCTTCTTCAAACCCAAACTGTTTATGCACTTTCATCTTCTTAACTGCCAAAATATGAGTCATAATCTGAAAAGCTGTATACTTGTGATTCGGTTTACTTCCATTGAACACAGTTTCACACCTGGTTTTCCAAACAAACCACATAGTGATAGCAAAAAGATTCTCCAAGCTAAATGAAAAGGGTACTTTTTGTTGTGGAACCAAGTTCTAATCCAATTATTTAGAGTATTACTCTTAGTTTTCATTTTATTGGTTTTGTAAGGTAGATGTTTCCAAACATTTTTAACATACTCACAGTTCATGAATAAATGATCCAAACTTTCAACAGACCCATTACAAAGCACACAAGTGGTATTGATTTCAGGCAAAATTCTACAAATTCTTTCTCCTACAGGGAGAATATCATGTAAACATTTCCAAATAAGTAATTTTATTCTAGGCATAACCCCCATATTCTACATTCTTTTCCAAGTCCCTGTCCTAACTCCATTAGTGTTAGACAATTGTTCAGAAACCATAGTAAGCTGTTTATACAACGACTTAACAGAAAATTCCCCATTTTGTGTCAAACTCCACCTGAGCCTATCTTTTTTGTTGACATTAATCTTAATTTTAAAGATTTTTTGGATTGTTTCATCATCAAAACACACCTTTAATTTGTTTAAATCCCAGTCATTTGACTCGGCATTGAAAAGGTCACAGACTTTAATAAAACTATGATTCCCAGAGGAATCTAATAGTTGAACTAGATTAGCTTCTCCAGGAAGCCATTTATGGATCCAAATATCAATATCCTTTCCATTGTTAACTTCCCAATAACTATATTTCCTAAGATGCTGAAAATTTTTCTCTATTCCTTTCCAAAGCCAGGAATCATTAACTTTTATTTTAAAATTATCATCAAGAATGTCACCATTTGGAAGGTATTTAAACTTAAGTATGATAACCCAAAGAGACTCAGGGTAAGACACCAGCCTCCAACCTATTCTAGTTATTATTGCTTCATTCATTAACTGAATATTTCTAAACCCTAAACCTCCTTCTAATTTAGTTTTACAGATTGGTTGCCAAGCTTTCAAATACAACCCTTTAGATTTCCCATCTTTTTTCCCCCAGAAAAAGTCACGCTGCAGAGCATTAATTTTTTTTTAAGTATATTTAGGTATCCTAAAACAGTTCATTTGATAGTTAGGTATAGTTTCTATTACTGTTTTTTCTAAGACACCTCTACCTGTCCCAGAAAGATTAATGCATTTCCAACCTTTCAGTCTACTCGCAATTTTTTCCACTATTGGTTCGAAACAAACAATTTTAGAGGTATTGGTAAACAAAGGCGATCCAAGGTATTTATCATCCATTTTTATTTTTTGAACTTTTAATATTTTTATCATGATTCTTTGAAATTTATTAGGCACTTTGTTGCTAAAAAAGATACCAGATTTCTGAAAATTTATAGGTTGACCCGAACCTTCACAAAACTTAGTAAAAATGTTGAGAATATTTTTACTCTCAGTCAAATCAGCATTGCCAAAGATCAGACAATCATCTGCAAACAGCAGATGATTTATTGGTGGCGCATTCTTGGTAATTTTAATACCATGAATGAGACCATTCTTCTGAGCCAACATGAGATAACAAGAAAGCGCTTCCATACAGAGAATGAATAGGTAAGGAGATAGAGGGTCTCCTTTCCTAATTCCTCTCGTCGGGAAGAAATGTTTACCCGGAGAACCATTCAGAAGCACAGCTGAGCTAGTTGTTTCTATACACTGTTTTATAAGATTACACCATTCAGACCCAAACCCCATTTTTCCTAAAACAGCCAATAAAAATTTCCATTCAACCCTATCGAAGGCTTTAGACATATCTATCTTTCGACCCATATAACATTTTTTTCCTTTTTTCTTTTTCATAGAATGAATAATCTCATGAGCAACCACTATGTTATCATTAATTTTTCTATTAAGAACATACGTAGATTGAAAAGGGGAAATAAGTTTATCTAACAGGGGTTTCATACGATTAGCAAGCAATTTTGAAATTATCTTATACGTCGTGTTACACAAACTTATAGGTCTAAAATGTGAAGCTTCATCTGGCATTTTGGTTTTAGGGATCAGAGAAATAAAACTGTTGTTTAATTCTTTGAGAAGGAAACCAGTAGTAAAAAAATCTTTGAACCATATTCACAATATCCATGGACACTAAGTCCAAGTTTTTTTGAAAAAAGACTGCTGGAAACCCATCTGGTCCAGGGGAAGAGTTAGGAGCCATGTTGAACACAATATTCCTAATTTCATCATATCTTGGCATCTCCATAAGGGTACAGTTATCCTCATTAGACACCATACAAGGGATATTAGATATTAGATCCTCATCTACAACTGGGTTAGAAGTAGCAGCCATATTAGAGAAGTGCTTAAAAAGGACTTCATTTATTTTAGCTCTACCCTCTATCCACAAAATATTTTCATCTTTTAGAGCACAAATAGAATTTCTAATAGTTCTGGTTCTAACAAGACCATGAAAGTAACCAGAGTTTTTGTCACCCAAATTCAACATTTTATCTCCACTTTTAATTTTCAAGAAGGACTCATTTATAGCATACCATTTTTCAACCTCTAAGCTGAGAGTTTTCAAAGTTTCAGATTTATTGGACAAATACTGATTATTACTAGCACAATCTAGATCATGTTTGGCTTGTTCAAGTCTTATGTGTATGTTACCAAATTTAGTTTTGTTCCACAGACTAATATTTTTCTTGGCAAAAGAGAGTTTTTTAACAACTTTATAAGCTGGAGAGCCATCATGATGAGTTAGCCATGAAACATTTATAATATCAATGCATGACTCATTTTCTAACCAAGTACCAAAACACTTAAACGGTTTAGCCCCATCATTCATAACCTTCTTAGTACTCATAATAATTGGTCTATGATCTGATGCAATTGCACTTAGATGAACCATCTTAGCATCTGGGAACAAGTCCAACCACTCCTTGTTAGCTAAACTTCTATCTAATCTTTTCTCTATCAACTTAGTATCATTTCTGTGATTCGACCAAGTAAACGGATAACCATAAAACCCCACATTTATCAATCCTGCCTGATTAACTGTCTCAACTGATCTCTCTATCTCCAATTTGTTTGTTCTTCCTACTCCCTTAGACTCTTATTTATTTAAGGTTAAGTTAAGGTCTCCAATTACCATCCAAGGAATAGTGGTAACCGAAGACATTTGAGATAGAAAATCCCAAGTAATTTTCTTATTATGAGAGTTTCTATAAAGACAACTAAGAGCCCAATCCTGATTAGTTATCTGATCATTTATGCACACGTTGATGTAGAAACTATACGCCTGAATCGAGTTTATCTTTACTGTATACAACCAAGCTAAGGCAACACCTCCATACTTACCTATAGGGTCCATCACATGCATATTTCGTACTTAACTGATCTAAACAAGCTTTCTACTTTCGATTTAATCTGCTTAGTTTCACTTAGAAAAATCACATCCGGTTGTACTGACTTTACTAAAGCTTTAAAATGATCTCTAGTGTAATTTTTCCCATACCCTTGACAATTCCACGACATTATTTTCATACTTCCAAATTGAATACATTCCTTGTACCAGACATAGTTATGTAAATTTAACACAACAATGTAAATCAGATAAACATAATATCCTCTATTCCTATTCTCATGCAGATTCCCCTTTATACAAATATTTGACCCACCAAAATCATGCTTATCAAGTTCAACCTAGACTTCAGCATTCTTCAAATAAATTAAAACATGCTTGCACTCAGTAACATTTATGACATTCATATTCTTGTAATTGCGGATGAACGTAAGAAAGATAGAGATTATCTGAATATGTACCTGGTTGTTGTCATGAGCAGAGAGTATTATCTCGTCACTGATTCCAGCAGCTTGGTTTAGACATTGACTCGTAGGCAAATCATTAACGTATTCATTGAACATATCAAAAGGATCATCATGTTGTTGAACAGGGATACTAATCATTTGAGGATTAGCCAGAATTATATTGGTATTATCTTCACCGTAGCAATGCGAAGGAGAAGGAAAAAGCAGATTAAGAATCGAATCAGAAAGATTACTAGCACATTTATCAGATTTTGAAAAACTAGAAAAATCATTTTTGCAAGAAAATTCCCCTAAAATAGTCTCACTAGGTAACATAGGATTCTGATCCAATTTAGATTTTTTGGCATTCACATCCACCACAGGTACCTTCCTTTTGTACTTCCTCTTCTTTCTTTCAGGTTCCACTATGTTCACAGAGAAGTCCAAGAGATTTCCCGCTTTTAATTGGTACTCTTTAGCTTCATCTAGACGCTTTATCGCCTCCTCTAGATCCACCTTATTACCTCCTTCACTAATTACTAACTTACCATTTGACAACCCATCTTTCAAAGTATAAGAGATAATCTCACCCACTGGAGCAGCATCAACTTTAGCCTTCCCTTTAATTATGTTCCTCTCATCAGCCATTTTCTTATCTTCCAGTCTTCTTGTTGTTTCCAACACCATCTGATCAGCAATGAGGGTTAACTCTCCTGAATTCATCTCCATATCAACAGAAGATAACCCGACAATAGGAGGTAATACTACACCACCTTCCCCATTTACAGCCACCAAGCTATCCTCATCAGTTCCTTCTATCGAACCTATAGCTTCCTCTAGTTGAAGAGCAGAGATTGTTGCTTTGCTTACCCCATGATTACTCATATCTACATGTCCACTATGACCCACATTCCCAACCTCCATCCAAACTTCAGCTCCATCTTCATTGACAGACGGAGATTCACTCACCACAACTATTTCACCCTCAACACAAGGTTCTGCTCTATGGTCCAACACCTTGTAGATCTCACAAATCCTCCATGGCATAACATTATATTTTACTGACACTCATGCTTCATCATCTTGAGCTTTGACTAAGACACGTCTAGGGAGCGAACCCGTGACATTTATATTTGTCAACATTTTTACTGTCTTGTGATCCGGAGACAAACCCATCGGCTCAGCAAACCCACACAATTCATCGACTGCTGAAGCCATAACTCTATACGCTCCTAGAGTTAAGAACTGATTAGGGATTCTACACATAAATACAATGAATAACTTATAATCCATATTAATGGCTGCACCAAATTCTTTGTTTCCACGTTGTTTTATACTTGCCACTAATTAATAAGAACTGGTGCAACATTAAAAGCCAGCTGCCAGCCCATTCAACTCTTCCACTTATGTGTCGTGAGCCACTTTTGGTATCATTTAACTTCGTATTGAGTCGTTAATGTTTCCATGATCGAACTCGTTTGTACTTTCTGCAAAAGCACTAAAATAATATTATTAGTCAAAATATCGCGTCCTAACTAATATAAATATGGGTATAAAATGTAGCACTTACATGCTTATCAGTTCTCCTCCTCTTCTTCTCTTGACGTTGGTGTTAACATCCAGATTGGTGTTGTGTTATTCCTGACTACTTGGAAACCCAGCATATGGAGATCCATTTCCTTCCGGTGAGGAAGCATGCTTACCATTTTGGAAATCCTGCGAGATTGGACCATGTGGTAATCTTGCAGGCACTTGACTACCTTCCAATAAATATGGATTAAACTTGTTAATTACCTTCAGAATGTTGTAACAAGATTCGTGTTGGAAACCAGTTTTGTGCGATCTTTGCCACTCTTCTCGACATCTTCGTTCCACATCCGGTTCAATTTCGCAATTTTTTTTGGAGCGCCACATTTGCATGATCAAAGCTACATATTCACTAACGTCTTTGCTAATTGCATGAAAACGATAAGACAACCCGTCGGGATCACGACTATTTAAGTTAGCGGTTTCTTCACAAAATCTCTTGAATTTTTTTCCATAAAAAGTATTCTTTTCTTGTGAGCAACCATTGATTTGATCTACTGTAGATAACATATAATCCCTACAAATTGATTCGTCTTCATCCATCGTATTTTTTACACCACGAACTCTAGTAGTTCTTGGTTGAGATTGTTGTTGGGATTGTTGCGTTTGTTGTTGGGATTGTTGCGAGGGGGATGCCATATTTGTAATAAAAATGGATTATTTGAATTTTTCTGATAGATTGGGATGGTATGAGTAGTTGTATGTGAAAAACAAGTAATTGAGATGCTATTAAACTGAGAAAGGTGTAGAAGGTGTGAATTTTAAGTTTGCAATGAGCTGAATTTATAGTGAAAAGAATAAGAGTTGTTTGATGGTTGGATTGAGATATAGTCGGTGGCGGGTTAACATTATCCATTGTCGGGTCTTCACAAGATGCCCGGGTTTTTCCATCCGCCAGCGGGTTTTCTTCGTCCATGCAGTTCAAAATGAGACTCGCGTTTCATGTTGGTTCGCAGTGAACAAACCAACAAATTTGTTGGTTTGGCCATCCGTTTTTCATGTTTGTTGAGTCTATAGTGGGGGCAAAATGAACAAACTTGAAGTTTGTTCATCCCATAAGAATTGCCCTTAATAGCATGTTTGAATACACATTTAGAAATAGCTTTTCGATTTCTAGAAGAAAAAAAACAAGAAGTTTGTTTGGGAAAACTATTTTAATAGCCTATTTAGATATCACTTAATAGCCTGTTTGGATACACATCCAGAAATAGCTTTTGGATTTATAGAAAAGAAAAGAAAAAAAAACAAGAAGTTTGTTTGGGTTTCAAAATTCAAAATGACTTCTAAAAACAAAAAAAAATCAACATTTTATGAAGCTAATTATTTTTGTTTCTGATTTCGATTTCGGGTATCCAAACACGTTACTAAGTAGTTATTTTGACTTTAGAAACAAAAAAATCCAAAATTAATTTGGGTACACAAACTTGACTTCTAAAAGCAAAGAAGTGTGAAGCAAATAGTTTTTGCTTCTAATTTATTTATTTTTATTTATTTTGGTAAGCTCTTCTGACTTTTGAAATTGACTAGAAGCAGACGAACTTAATTTCTGCTTTCAATCATGGCATGAAGGTCAAGATGTTAATCTTCTATGCTTACAACACGCAACGGCTGGGATATATCTAATCTTCTAACTAGCAGCTAATATTAGGATTTATGCAATGGGTTTTATCTACAGTATTCTAAATCAAACTGTTCCACCTCCCATTACTTACTTGTTCAAAAGTAAAAAGGTTTGAAACTGTAAAGTTCATTTTTGATTTAGTCAGGAAACTGCGTTGTTGCCTCTCACTCACGGACTCCATCTCTGATAAAAGTAAGAAGAATCGTCAATTTTGGTTTCCTATGAGTTTCAGAATTGATATATTTTGGAGTGATAAGCAGCAACAAAACAACACGATTGAAGAAATTCAGTATGGCTCTTTCCCATGACAACTTCAGGTAATTTTCCTTGGTTCGTTATTTCTTCTTGAAATCCTAGATTGACATCGACACTTCTACTGGGTTTTTTTTTCTTTCCAAAATCATGTTCAAACTCGAAGAATATGACTAAAAATGCAGTCGTTTTCTTTTTTGTGGGTGTTGTTATTTATTTTTTGACAAGAAAATGGCAAATTATATTAAAACAATAGACGTCACCAAAGTAGTGACATCTAAAGAAGCAGAGTAGAAAGAAAATAATTAACCGTTGTTACTGCCAACAACAGCTTCCCAGTTACAAATAAGAGTACTAAGAGGAAAACCATCAAACAAATTGGTAGAAGAAGCCCAAATAAATATAGTGCACTTAACAGATATGATTAGTTGATCCCAGTTCCTTCTTTTCCCGCCATACAACCTCCCATTTCTCTCATTCCAAATTGTCCACCAGATAGCAAACGGAAGCATGCCCCAAATCTTTCTAAACATAACCCTACTCTTCTTATTAGGCCATTCCCAAAGGGTAGCTCTTACAGAATCAGCAAAAACCCAATTAATACCAAAGCTACTCAAAAATAGTTCCACAGCCTAGCAGTCTCTTTACAGTGTAAGAACAAATGCATATTAGTTTCTTCCTCTATGTTGCAGAATAAGCAATTGCTATTATTAGCTCTACCCGCATTATGGAGAAAATCAAGAGTGGGAGCACCATTGAAACACAAATTCCAGACCCAAAAAGAAACCTTTAGAGGGACTTTGCTATTCCATAACTGCTTATAAGGGAAAGAAAGAAAACCATTCACATCTAAGGAAGTGTAACAGTTAGCAACAGAGAACTCACCTCTTGGGTGTTGTTATTATTTTGATTATTGTTACTGAGAGGATTGATTCTTGAAGCCCATGTCTTAGATTTCAGTTTCTTTACTTATGGTGCGACTTTGATGTTTAATGGGGATTCTCTTTTGTGTAGGTATTCCTAATTCAGTTTCATAACAATTTTTTACATGGGGTCTAAAGGGGATTCTCTTTTAAACTGTATTTTTTTCTTTAGCTTTGTTGTAGAGTGGTGGATTCTTTGAAATATCATGCAGGTGGACCTTTTATAAATATGGTGGATCCTTTGGGTTATTGGTATGATGGATAAAACGGTATATGTAGCCTCAGGAGCAGAGTCGTGGGTGCCTTCACTGCTTTGCATCAACCAGGTATTTTTCGATCGCCTTTGTTATTTAAAAACTTTGAATTCGGTTATTGCATATGAGTTATCTGACAATGATAGCTAGAGCGAATCCCTTGCAAGAAATTGTTTGATAATATGAAGTTCTTGATAAGGTCAGTTAAGCAAACAGACAAGTAATCATTGAATAACACTAATTTCTCCGGTATTTATAGCTTTAGATGGCAGTGGCGCCTCCCATAAAACACTCCGTAGAAGTCTCAGACTAATTGTGGTAGCTCGACTTCAAGAAACAATGCATATGCTGATTCGAATCGGTAAGATCTTCTTTTCAAAAATAAATTGATTGTATCTTTTGCGTCTTGGTTCGTTGTTAGTCTAGAAGTTGACATTCATGTCCATGCTTTCTAAAGGAAGATTGAATATTAAATTTCTATGAACATGCTCTCATAAAACAATAGATAATACATAATGTATTGTCAATGTCAGGCAAAGAAGAACTAAACAATCTTAATATATTCGGATACCACTCTATACCAACAGATAACCAGTATATGCTTGACAAGGATTCCCTTCCCGAGATCTGGGCCTTGGGAGCCAGTAACCCTTGGCGCTTGCAGTTTTGATTCACAAAAGTCGTCATACTTTCTTTGTGTTGACCCTGCCAAGGTGCAAAATTGGTTTTGTTCTTGCCTCTTCTTTATGCCAATTTACTATGGGATTGAAGCAACATTGTCATTGTATTTACCCTAAATCACTTATCATTTCTCTTATAAACTTCTGAATCTCCCCAATGTGTAGTCACTCCTTTGTCAGTTTTGTGAACCATCTTGGACTATACTTATTGCCTTTGGCTTCTCGCTTTTTATTTTCAGTCTTTTGCCTATCTTCCACCCTATAGCATCCATAACATAAAAAACCATGTCATGTTAACTTGAATATATGAAATACATCAAGTATTGATGGATGTATTCCTTTTCTGTCTCGGGTCACCGGATGACCCTATAGCAACCTGAGACGAAATGAGTTTTCCTGCTCTTCTTCTACCAGTTTTAGATAGATCGCCCTACTCATATGAATATATATCATGGTGTAAATGAGAATCTAATGACAACAATTTCTTGGGTGCAGTAGTAAAGCTGTTTATCTTTGCAACCAAATGCAAAGGAAATTTACCTCCTTTAGTGTAGGTCGTGCAGGAAAATCTATTTCTGGGTTTCTTTATAATTTTTGTTTTCTGTTTAACATAATAGCACGGGATTACGTTATTTCCTTAACATGCCAGTTTAAATAAGACCACTAAAGTCTATGACACATCAAGTATGAGCTTTTTATTTTGATCATTTTATTTTCATTTTCTGTGTCTGTTTGTTGTTGTTCGTTTTGTTTTGACTTTCTTTACCTTTTTCTTTTTTCATGTTTCCGATTTTAAGATGCTTAATTTTCCATCAACTACAAATTAAAGAAATGTATAGATGATTGTGCAACTTCGTTGTACCCTTATCTGCTAGAGAAGAACACAAAAAGAAGAGGCATTTGTTTATATATGTATATGTTTGGCAGCTACATTTACGTAGGAACGGAGATCAGTAATAAATAGCTTTGAAGGCTATGTCCGATAGGCTTTGAGTTGCTGCTAAAAAAAAATTGGGCTATGTTTGGGAGCCTATACTGCAGGGACTAAAGGTGATATACTAAGTAAGGCTTTTCATGCATATTAAAAAAAAATAAAAAAAATGTAAGGATTTTCATAACATATCTTGGAACAAACAAAGTGAATAAAAGATGACATTTGGGCTAACTTACTGATCCATGATTTATTGTTAGAAGGGGTTATTGTTAGTACCTATGCACAGCTATCATGTTTCACCAAATTTATTTTGATTTTAGTGATTAAATCAATTGTTTGTTTCATTGTGACCTCATATTGTTAAAATGCTATTATAGGAATATTATCAAGGATGCAATGTTTGATGATTCTATTTTTGCAGGTGCTTGGATGTAAGAGCACCCCATCATTATCACACTTTCCATGAAAAAAAGAAAAGCACCTTCAGATTTTGGATACTGATAATAGAAAAACCAAAGACCATCACATCTCTTTCAAATGGGACCCATCTTGCCAGGTGAGCAAATGTGAGGTAAATAAAACTAATTTATCTTCCTCGCAATCCTTTTTCATCTTCTTCGCACTACCTAGAAATCTAGACTATCATATCATATCGAACAAACTGTCAGAAGTCCCTCTACTAAAGACTCACAAATTCTCCAGGAATTGGCAAGCGATGCAGTGGTATATTGCTTCCCGCCGATTCTGCACCAACCCATGAAACGTTGCAACCAGCTACACAGTCACCCTTCTTGACTGTCATGGCCTCCTTGCACCGCCAGAACCGAAGCAACCCTCTTTGCTGGATTCAATTTTCAATACATATGAAAACCCCATTATCACATTCAATATTTGTGTTGATATTGGATTAAAACGAAAAATGCTTACATTTGTATTTATCCTGTTGTACTGTTTTAATGTAATGTAGGTCATTGAGCATTGTAATTTCTCCTCTAGACGGACCAATCACTAGAGTTCCTTGGTAAGCTGTGGGGAGTTTATGAGGATGGGGAACCGGAGTCTGAAATATGAACCTAAGTTGGAAAAATGGCAGGCGGTTAGTACCAGTAAAGAAAATTAAGGGATATATTTGACATGGAATTTTTGTAGGCGGTTAGTACCAGTAAAGAAAAATTTTGAAATTTTTGTGAATGGAGTTTTGTTATCTTTCCACTGTTGTAAATTACTTGATCAATTTGGGAGTTGATAAAACGATGAAAACAAGGGCCGGAATCGGGATTACTTGATGGTGTTTGCCTGTTTGGATATACTGTGGGAAGTTACTTTTCGACTTAATAAAGTCCAATAAGCAGAAGTCAGTTTGAAATTACAATTTCAAAATGAAAATAAAAAAAATATGAATGAAATTGCTTTTTGAGTTCGGGATTGGCTTTTACTTTTGCTTTCTATTGCCAAATAGCGTATTAGCATATTATGACCAAAATGTACCCAATTGGACTCGATTAATGACTCAAGAGTTCATTAAACTATAAAAAAAGGATTGACATAACGGTACAAAACAAGAACTGCACTGACAAATGGAAATACTAGCTAGAGCTAGAGAAACATATCAACGAAACATCAAAAGTTTTGAACGGAGTAGAAAGAGGTTATGTTGAGAACGCTTCCATAAATTCAGCATCACTTTCCATGGCCTGAAAAACCTCAACTGGAAGGACAATTTCAATGTCAATACTTCCTTCAACTGGTCCTGGACCCACACTAGTCATTCCACTAGATTTGCCACTTGAACCGGCTTTTACGGCAACAGGGCGTCCCCAGCCAAAATCATTTCCATACATATTGAACCTATGAGAACTCCTTGCCACTAAATTTTTGTTACCCGATCCTGAAATTTCACCTGAACTTAGGATAAAGGGTTTCTTTATCCATGATTGGATAGCACTCTTAATTTTTTCATCACTGTGGGAGTTAACCACCTCCTTCAATAACGAAGCTAAGAAACCAAATCCCTTCTCGAGCACCTCATCGTCCTTTGCGATGACCATCCCAAAGGTTAATGAGTTGCCGAAGTAGGCTTCTGGCAGGGGTGGAACAAACTTAGTTCTGTTACTCATCATTAACCCAAACATAGTCTCTTCATTTTCGTTGTAGTTAACGTTTAAGCTCTTTCTCGCGCGTGTTACCGCTATCCAAACATGAGCTAATACGGCTTGTAGCGAAGAAAGTAACATATTTTCTTTGGTTGATATTACCTCTGAATTGGCGGCCGCCTTCAATCTTGCGATGTTTGTTTTAGTGAAATGAAAACATTTCTCTACGAAACGATGTAATGGTGGAATAATAGGATCGCTTGCGGGGGTTTTTAATTTTAAAAATTTCTCGGCGAATGAAGACGGAAGCCGGAGGGGGCAATCTGTGTCATTCATGAACCACCGTTCAAAAACTGGACAAACTGGAGTATAATTATTGGATGATCTACAGATTCCAGACCATGTATTAATGAATTGCCAGAACGAGGTACCATCACAGACCGAATGGTTCGCACTGCACCCGATAAATATGCCGCCGAGTAGTTCTGTTACTTGAATTGAAAGCAAAGGCTGTGACACACCCTCGTAGTTCATTACCCCATTGAGGGGGAACAATGGATTGATGATGCTTTGAGGAATATAGGCTGGGGAGAGGATGTCGTCTACGGATATCTCCGCAGTGGCATGAATAAACTCGGCACCCTCAAAGTTGCAATTGATATACATGGAGATCGTGTCGTCATCTTTATGTTTCTCGATACCAAGACGACCGGCTAAAGGAAAGAAATGATCAAGGGTGTATGACAATGAGGTTTTGAGATGACTTATCATGTCGCCGACACCGTTATTGTTCGTTTCTTCTCCTTGCTTCCGCAGTGGTTGCTGTAAATTTGTGAAGAGAAGTCCCTTTTGCATGTATTGATATCCTAGAGGTTTTATATCCCATGAATTCAAATCAATTCGCTTATGACTTGTGTAATTCGCTGGTCGGACCATGGTTGTGGAGACTAAACGAACTTCTTTGGCAGAACCCATTTTTGTGATCTCTATACTTTGTGCTAGCTAAATGTATATTATTGCACATATACTAAAACAGCTCTAATATTTGAATCTTATATAGCATGTGAACTCTGCAATTAAAACCCATAAAGGCCTAAAGCTAAAATATGAGTAGCTGTTCAAAACCCTGTATTGTCACGTCTGGTTTAGCAATTAATACTTGGAGACAAACACAGTTGGAAAATCACTTGCCACTAACCACCCGGTAAGTGAAAGATTTATCATATCATTTTGAGGATGAGACATCAGACTTTAATGAGGCTGCTCCTTTTGATTGAAGGAGGATTGAACACGTATTGTGACGTTTTACAACCTGTTAGCGCAGGTGTTACGGCAGAGAACACCAAGGCCACCAAAAAAATGTTTATAAGAAACGACTATCGCCAACAACATGTAGAAGTTACCTCTATTCACAATTACCAGCCCCTATCAACACCAACACTACCAACACCCGAAACACAAATAAAAAAGCTTAGGCCGAAAAAAATAGAATTTCTAACATCATCACCCACACGACTCTAATTCACAGCAAAACTAGGAAGACGAGGAGCAAGCATCGAGATAGCCTTTTTAGTAAAAACTTGTTGATCATTTTCAGACTTTTTTCAAAGTCTAAATCCTCAGCTATTCTCGATACCCCAAGGGAGACTATTAATAGTCATCCCCGTCGTAGCTCCACCCGTCCTCCTCCTCATATTGCTCGTTATAATCACTTCCAAAAGATGCAGGAGAAACACTTTCACTTCCAAATGAATCGCTGGTATCACTGCCTTCATCTTCATCATATTCATCTTCCAACTGCTCATCATCATCATCATCACTTGACTCTCCCTCTCGCATGGTTCTGGCAAAGATCCTTGGATTGGCTTTCTCATCTTCATACTGCCTGTAAAGCTTCTCCTCATAATATTTCATCATCCTCCGTTTCTCTTCAGCTGCATCTGAATCTTTATCACTTGTATAAACTTCCTTAACATGATATTCAAAACCCTTTTCAGACTCTTCCGATTCACTTTCTGTTGCACTTCGATATTTTTTCCAACTACCTTTCTCAGACCTTTCCTCAAACTTTCTTGCATCTCTAGGAAGCCTTTTTTCTTTCCATGCAGCAAACCCAATAGCTTGATCCTCTTTTCTCTGTTGCCTGGATAATTCATGTGCACGTCGGTCTATCTCATTCTGTAGATCATTCTTCAATCTCTCTATCTCCCGATCATTCAATGTCATTGCAATATTTTTGGCTTGACTGTAAGATGTAGAAAATGGAGGATTTACAGGATAATTCTCTTCAGGATTCACCATTTCTTAATGATCTCTCTCTAATTTTTTCCTATTTTGGTATAATAGATAACTATTATGATAATTTCTTTTCTAATTCCCTTTATAAAGAGTCTAGTGAACCCATTAATAGCCATTTACGGATCTTGGTCAAGTGTCATGTCGTTTGGATATCCACGCCTTTTCAATGCCATGCACACCCTCTTCAAAACCATCATTATTCTGTAAAACCTTATTTTCAAAGTCTAATTCTAGACGCTTTATTAGCTTTTAAACCATTTGGAACTGCCATTAAGAGGTGTATTGGTAGGTTACCTAATATTGATGAGTTTTTTTAGGGTTTTAATTAAAACTTTTGGTTTGATGCAGATTCTGAAAAAACGGGGGTCTAACAACCACACCCAATATTTCGTTCGGAAATCTGTATGGACTAACTCCAATATAATTCCAAGAGAATCAACTAGACAGTCAGACTCAATCAAGGAAAGATATCCAAGAGTTATATCTCTTTCTCAAATCAATCATCAAATCCACATGATAGAATCCGCGAACTGATTGGTGTGAGAATAACTTGAACTGCACCAAAGACCAATGTTCAAGTGTCAATCAATTTATATCAACAACCAAAGGTTGGATTAACCAATTGATTGAACTACACACAACTTGACATATTTCAATTATATAAACTGTTAGAGCACTGCTCGGTCGAACTCGCAAACGTTGCTATCTCAAGCTTGTTTGTCAATGTTAGTGATCAAAACTATAAGTCTTGATTTATAGTCTACTTATAATGTCTCGGACTAGGATAAATTGTGTAGTTGAGCATTAGACTTCACGGCATTCATTAATTGAAGACGATGAACTACTAAGGAGAGCTTGTGGAACTTCACAACAAAAGGTATGTGGAGACTAAAACTCATCTATCACTTGGAAAGTCTATTTCTACTCTGTCTCCTATATTGAGACAAAAGTCGTATTACTATAGTTTTTGATTATACACATTTGAGATTTCGAGCTGAGTTTAACTCGCTTACATATTTCTCGAAATATGTGTTGGTAAGCTTTCGCTTCAACCAAGTTCATCTTATATTCTTGACGAAAGTCAAAAGATGATCATGTGAAAATCGCCGAGTAACATCTAACATGGTTTGTGTGATACAATCATTTGATGTAGACTTGGAATGTTTCGTTATGATTATTTCAATAACTTGAAAATTGCTTTGATGCTAATAGTGTGTGAACACGGCTATTGTCATCCTCTAAGAATGTTTCAATGATTGAAATAGAGTTTAGAACACTTAACCAACATTGGATTATAAACATGTTGTGCACTCTTGCATATGTGTGATCCATGTCCGGGAACCATAATATGTATACCCGTATGTGTACCTGTTGGTTTGAGAAGTCCGGGAACCTAAGTGCGCGTACCCGTACGCATACTGGCATAATGTTTGTGACCGGAAATTTCTGCTGGGTTTGAAGGTATGCGTACCCATTCGCATACTGGCGAAAACCAAACTTGGTCCGGCTATTTCAAGTATGTGTAGCCGTTTGCATACTTGAATGGTTAAAGTTCTAAAATCGGTTGAGACATGAAAAAATACATTTATATATAAGGAATGCATTCTTTGCAAACTGTGGCTATAATGTTCATGAATTGATTCGAGTGAATCAAACCGATTTTGCTTCAATTGTGTTCTTGTATACTTCTATGAGAATATAGCAATTGAACAACTCTTTAACTAGTTTGATTTGAGTCATTTGAACTAGTTATGGTTAAGATGAATAAGGTTGATATGAGAGTGTTCATATAGCTAACCTCGGTTAACTACTGTACACGTTTAGGTACGGTTACATAAACCTAAATGAGGGTACATTTCATTTTTGTATAACAAGTTAAGTTCGATCTAACGGTTGAAAGATATTAGCTTGTATCTAATCAGGTTTTCATCTAACGGTAAATATTGAATGCTTTGTTACCAAGATAACTTAGATTGCAAACCCTGATCTAAAAACTATATAAAGGAGAACTCTAGCAACTGGGAAACCTAATCCCCACACCTCTTGTGCGATACTAGTTACGACTAGAGTCGATTCTCCTTTAACCTTAGGCTTTTCACGAAACCCTGTAGGTTAACGACTTAAAGACTCCATTGGGATTGTGAAGCCAGACCCAACTATTTTCTCTGTAGTTGCGTATTCTGATCTTGGTTTGTTCTATCGTATTGAGTACTATCTTCTCTAAGATTTACTCGAGATTTAATCTCCGATAGGCAAGATTAAAAGTAGTCACAAACATCTTCGTCTCATCGTTTGTGATTCCACAATATCTTGTTTCGCTACCATACGATTAAGATTATTGTGAGGTGATTGATAATACTAGGCTGTTCTTCGGGAATATAAGTCTGGTTTATCAATTGGTTCCTGTGCACCTTGATTTATCAAAAGATGGAATAAAACTCGTAGGTATTTCTGTGGGAGACAGATTTATCTATTCCAATATACTTTTCTGTGTGAGACAGATTTGTTTATCAAGTCTTCGACTTTGGGTCGTAGCAACTCTTGGTTGTGGGTGAGATCAGCTAAGGGAATCAAGTGCGTAGAATCCTGCTGAGGTCCAGAGACATAAGGAGCGCAACTGTACTTTGATCGGTGTGAGATTGATTAGGGATCACCTACATTCCAGTCCGAATTTAATTGGTAGTAGGATAGTGTCTGTAGCGGCTTAATACAGTGTGGTGTTCAAAGATGGACTAGGTCCCGGGGTTTTTCTGCATTTACGGTTTCCTCGTTAACAAAATTCTGGTATCTGTGTTATTTCTTTTCCGCATTATATTTTGTTATATAATTGAAATACCACAGGTTGTGCGTTGAATCAATCAATTGGTAAATCCAACCTTTGGTTGTTGATTGAAATTGATTGATCCTTGAACATTAGAACCTTTGAACAGTACCAAAGACCAATGTTCAAGGATCAATCAATTTCAATCAACAACCAAAGGTTGGATTTACCAATTGATCGATACAAACGTACAACCTATGATATTTCAATTATATAACAAAATATAATGCGGAAAAGAAATAACACAGACACCAGAAGTTTTGTTAACGAGGAAACTTCAAATGCAAACCTAGTCCAGATTGAACACCATATTGTATTAAGCTGCTATAGACACTAGCCTACTACAAACTAACTTCGGTCTGGAATGTAGTTGAACCCCAATCAATCTCACACTTATTCAAGGTACAGTCGCTCCTTACGTCTCTGATCCCAGTAGGATACTACGCACTTGATTCCCTTAGCTGACCTCACCCGCAACTAAGAGTTGCTACGACCCAAAGTCGAAGACTTTAATAAACAAATCTGTATCACACAGAAAATTCTACAAGAATAGAAAAATATATCTCCCACAGAAATACCTACGAGTTTTGTTCCGTCTTTTGATAAATCAAGGTGAACAGGAACCAATCGATAACCCGGACTTATATTCCCGAAGAACAGCCTAGAATTATCAATCACCTCACAATAATCTTAATTGACTAGCGAAACAAGATATTGCGGAATCACAAACGATGAGACGAAGATGTTTGTGACTACTTTTCTATCTTGCCTAACGGAGAAATTAATATCAAGCCAATCTTACGATTGCACTCAATCACGATAGAAACAGCAAGATCAAATCATGCAACTACCGGGAAAATAGTTGGGTCTGGCTTCACAATCCCAATTAAGTCTTTAAGTCGTTAACCTATAGGGTCTCGGTAGAAACCTAAGGTTAAAGGAGAATCGACTCTAGCTTATACAACTAGTATCACAAAGGAGGTGTGGGGATTAGGTTTCCCAATTGCTAGAGTTCTCCTTTATATAGTCTCCAAATCAGGGTTTGCAATCTAAGTTACCTTGGTAACAAAGCATTCAATATTCACCGTTATATGAAAACCTGATTAGATTCAAGATAATATCTTTCAACCGTTAGATCGAACTTAGCTTGTTATACACAAATGAAATATACGTCATTTAGGTTTGAGTAACCGTACCTAAACGTGTACGCTTAGTTGGTTCAACAGTAGTTAACCAAATGGTTAGCCATATGAGCACTTTCATATAAACCTTATTCATCTTCACCATAACTAGTCCAAATGACTCAAATGAACTAGTTCGAGAGTTGTTCAATTGCTTAGATCTTATAGAAGTATACAAGACACAATCGAAGCAAAATCAGTTTTGATTCACTTGAATCGATTCATGAACATTATAGCCACAGTTTGCAAATTGTATTCCTTAATATATAAATGTTTTAGTTCATGAAAAACCAATTTTAGAAAGTAACACACTTAAGTATGCGTACGGGTATGCGTACTTAAGTAATCGGATTTGAGTTTGTTTTGGTTTCCAAACTCAGCAGAAATTCACGGACGTGAACTTTCCGCCAGTATGCGTATGGGTACACATACTTAGGTAACCGGATTGAGTTGGTTTTGATTTCCAAACTCAGCAGAAATTCACGGACGTGAACTTCCGCCAGTATGCGTATGGGTACGCATACTTACCCAGTCTCCATCAACCATTTAGTACACACACAAGTATGCATACATCTGGTTCCCGGTTTTGGACTTATACACTAATGTGCGAACACAATATATGCTTATATCCAAATATGGTTACATGTTCTAAACTCTTTATTTCAATCATTGAAACATTCTTAGAGGATGTTAAATAGAGGTTATTCACACACTATTCTTCATCAAAGCAATTTTCAAGATATTGAAATAATCAACATGACTTTCGTCACTTGTAAAGATGAACTTGGCCAAAGCAAAAGCTTACCAACACATATTTCGAGAAATAGATAAGCGAGATAAACTCAGTTCGAAATAGCAAATGTTTACAATCGAAGTCTATATAGCAATACGACTTTTGTCTCAAGATAGGAGATAAAGTAGATAGACTTTTGAGTGATAGATAAGTTCAAGTCTCCATATACCTTTTTGTCGATGAAGATCCACTAGTTCATCGAGTAGTTCTTCTTCTTTTCATGATGAACGCCGTGGAGTCTAGAGCTCAACTACACTTTCTATCTTAGTCCGAGACTTAGCTATAAGTAGACTAGAAATCAAGACTTATAGTTTTGGCAACTAAACTTGACAACAAGCTTGAGATAGCAACGCTTGCGAGTTCGACCGAGCAATTCTCTAACAGCTTCTTACCGTACCACAACTCATAAGGAGTATTTAGGGTCTTTGACCGTAGATAGACACGGTTGATCAAGTAGCATGCTGTAAAAACAGCTTCACCCCAAAACTTTTACGGTAAGTTTTTGATATGGAGCATTACCCTTATCATTTCCTGAATGTTCCTATTCTTCCTTTCTACAACTCCATTGGCTTGTGGAGTAATGGGTGGTGAGTATTATTGAATAATCCCCAGTTTATCACAAAATTCAAACACCTTAGTGTCCTTGAATTCAGTTCCACAGTCGCTTCTAATTTTCTTTAGCTTACGACCCTGTTCGTTCTGGATTCTATTAATAATAATCTTGAATTCACTAAGGGTTTCATTTTTATGAGCTAAAAATGCTACCCAAGTGAATCTGGTGTAATTATCTACCATAACTAAAGCATACTTTTTCCCAGCAACAGTAGGTTGTTGAATATGACCGAAGAGAGTCATATGAATTAAATCAAGTGGAGCTTTAATGAGAATATCTCGAGATGATTTATGTGGAACTTTTGTTTGTTTACCTTTTTTACAGGCGCCACAGACACCATCAATCTTAGCACTGATTTTGGGAACACCTCTAACAAGTTATTTGTTAATGATCTTAGTTAGAAGGCGGTAATTGATGTGACCAAAACGCTCATGCCAAAGATGTGTAGATTCCACCTTAGTCAAATTGCAACAATTATTAAACTGAGTATCTAAGAGATAACAGTTATTTTTACCACGAGTTTCCTGAAAAATTACTTTTCTAGTCTTGTCTACAATGTCACATCCATTCGCATTGAAAGAAACTTTATGGCCTTTGTCACAAATTTGACTAACAGAAAGGAGATTAGCAGTCATACCTTTAACGTATATGACATCATGGATTTCAGGAACGCTAGGTAGTTTGATCGTCCCCTTCTTGCTTATGTAGCAACAACTCCCATCTCTGAATGTTACTGTACCTCACTCAAAATCGCTCGAATTCACAAACCACGAAAGATCTCTAGTCATATGTTGGCTACATCCAGTTTCAAGGAACCATTGAAAGGGTGATGTTGATTTTAGATAAAAAAATATCATACTAACACTATTATCCCGTTTGGGTTTTCTTGTTAGATTTGTACACCTTTTTAGAGCAGTAAACAGTTATTCAGCTTTCTTGTGAAGATTACTAGCAACCTTTAAACTTTTCTTGAAAGGTGTACATGTATGTTGAAAATGATCACGAGAACCACAAAACATACAAGTACCAACATTTTTAAACTCATCTGAGAAATTCTGAGTCACATCAGGTTTCACAAAGCCTAAACCTCGCTTATCTCCTGACTTACGACAATTCTTCAGGGAAGAATTAAAGGAGTTTCTCAAATCCATTGAAGATTCTTTGACAGACTTCAAATCCTTATTTTTTGCAATTTCTGCAACATGATCAGAATTGATCTGGATTTGTTCATCCAACTTATTCTGGATATTAACTACCTCTTCAGATTGTTCTCGAAGATCATAGTTTTTGATATAAATTTCGCAATGAAAACCATCAATTTTCCTTATCAATCATTGTTTCTCTCGACTTATATTTTTGATGATTTTTTCTAGATCAAGGCACTCAATATCATCGATGGTTTCTAGAACACACTCGGAGTTGAGTAAACCTAAACCTGGTGAAGCGTTTATAGAGACTTTACTGTCCATAAAGTCAGATTGCTACAAACACATACTTATGAGGTCTTTAACATGTTTGCCTGCTTTGATACCAATTAAAAAAGCGGGGGTCTAACAACCACACCCAATATTTCGTTCGACAATTTTTATGGACTAACTTCAATATAATTCCAAGAGAAACAACTAGACAGTCATACTCAGTTAAGGAAAGATATCCAAGAGTTATATCTATTTCTCAAATAAATCAGCAAATCAACAGGATAGAATCCCTGAACTAATTGGTATGAGAATAACTTGAACGGTACCAATGACAAATGTTCAAGTGTCAATCAATTTATATCAACAACCAAAGGTTGGATTTACCAATTGATTGAACTATGCACAACCTGTGATATTTCAATTATATAAACAAATATAATGCGGAAAATAAATAACACAGACACCATAAGTTTGTTAAAGAGGAAATCGCAAATGCAGAAAAATCCTGGGACCTAGTCCATGTTTGAACACCACATTGTATTAAGCCACTACAGACACTAGCCTACTATAAGTTAACTTCGGACTGGAATGTAGTTGATCCCTAACAAGTCTCACACTGATTAAGGTACAGTCGCGTTCCTTACGTCTCTGAACCCCAGCAGGACTCTACGCATTTGATTCCCTTAGATGATCTCACCCACAACTAAGAGTTGCTACGACCCAAAGGCGAAGACTTATAAACAAATTTGTCTCCCACAGATAAGTCTATTCTGATAGATAAATCTGTCTCCCACGGAAGTACCTATGAAGTTTTGTTATGTCTTTTGATAAATCAAGGTAAACATGAACCAATTGATAATCTGATCTTATATTCCCGAAGAACAGCCTAGAAATTTCAATCACCTCACAATAACTTAACTATATGGTAGTAGAAGAAGTTATTGTGGAATCACGAAGAATGAGACGAAGAGCTTTGTGATTACTTTTTATATCTTACGTATCAGAGATAAATCTAGAACAAATCTTAGAGAAGATAATACTCAATACGATGGAACAAGTAAGATCAGAACACGCAACTACAAAGTAAATAGTTGGGTCTGGCTTCAGAATCCCAATGAAGTCTTTAAGTCGTTAACCTATAATAGTTTTAGGAAAAACCTAGGTTAAAGGAGAATCGAATCTAGTCGCAACTAGTATCACACAAAAGTGTGGGGATTAGGTTTTCCAGTTGCTAAAGTTCTCCCTTTTACATTCTTTCAAATTAGGGTTGCTGACAATCAAAGCTAGGTTAACTTAAAAACAAAGCATTCAATATTCACCGTTAGATGAAAACCTGATTTAAGATTCAAGCTAAGTTTGCTTAAAACCAAAGCAATATCTCTCCACCGTTAGATGGTCTTAGATTGTTACACACAAATGAAATATACCTTCATTTAGATATGGGTAACCGTACCTAAAGGTGTATATTGATTTGGCTCAACAATAATTAACCGAAGTTAGCCATATGAACACGTTTGTCTTAACCACATTTATCTAACACTTCTAGATCAAATATGATGATCAATCAACCATGAAAGATAATCAAATGAATCTAATTGTGTTACTCATAGAGTTGTTCAATTATATATATCTCATAGAAGTATACAAGAAATAATTGAAGCAATTCATGAACAATAAGCCACGGCTTGCAAAGATTGCATTCCTTAATTTATAAATGTATTTGTTCATGAGTATGATAACATACTTAACCGATTTTAGAACTTGAACCACTAAGTTTACAAACGAGTACGCAAACTTAAGTTCCGGACTTTGGTCTTGTCCAGCAGGTTGCAAATCGGTATGCATACTGTTGTCCCGGACCGTAACTCAGGTAGAACCATTCGCATATCGCATACTGGTATGCAACTTGGTTCCCAGACTTTGACAGTTAAAACCGTTCGCATACTTGTATGCAAACTTGGTTTCCGTACCTGAATCATACCACTACGGTTTGCATACTGTGTTGTATCCAGAGAAAGGTTAATTGTTCTAAACTCCCATTTCAATCATTGAATCATCCTTAGAAGACAAAAATAGCTGTCTTACACAAACTATTAGCTTATAAGTAATTTTCAAATGATCAACAAGAAACATTCCGAGTCGACATCAAATGATTGTCTCACACAAATCATGTAAGATGTTTCTGTTAGAGCATAGCTCGGTTGAACCCACCAAGCGTTGGTATGTCAAGTTTGGTTGTCATATTTTAGTGAATCAAAACTCATTTAAAGAGTCGCTTGATTATATACAAGAGTCAACTTTGTATAGGTTAGCTTGAAAGTATTAGGATATGAGACTTACAAGTATTACATGAAGACTTTAAGAATGTAAAGAAGTATGGAGCTACAACGACAACATCATCCTTCCTCTTGAGGTTATTAATAATTGACTTGAATTGTTTTATTCCCTAACATATTTTCAAGTCGTGCATATTGAAAACATAACTGTGAAGCTGTGTATGATACTCTAGTTAGACGTAGTATTAAATAATATAATACGAGGTTTATTGCTTAACCATTAAACTTTGTATATAAGACATCGACATAATCGTATGTGATTATGTATGGGTATGAGTGAAGATTTCATCCTAGGAAACAATGTTTTACATTCGTTTAAAGGAAGTAAGTTCATAAGCTCGTTTTGTGAATCGAAAGGGAAATCGCTAGGCTTATTGGTATTGTTATTCATTGCAAATCTATTTTGAATTACCAATATGTGTGTTTAGTATAACCTCTCATAAACTTGTTTATGTATCTTCGTAAAACTATTCACAAGGCCTGACTTATGTATTGGTATGACTTTTATTAGTGAAACCGATCTTAAGTAATCACTCAAGATAGTATGATCGATGCCTTGTAAATAGCAACTTTTATCTAGCCATTGGGGAAACGATCCTAGTAAGAGGTGCAACAAATTTACAAGAGGGGAATCGATCCTTGTAAGAGGTGCAACACGTTTTTAGTAGATGGGGGAACCGATCCTATGAACATGTGTAACAAGTTTGTAGTTTTGGGGGAACCGATCCTATGGACATGTGCAACCGAATACAGGTAGTTACCATAAGTTGTGGGGAACCGATCCTAGTACCTAGTCAACCGAATTTTGGTAACTAGTGTGACTATGCACAGTACTCACATGGAGGTAGAACCGAACTTGTTTTGGTAGAACCGTGAAACCCATGATTGGTGATTTGATAGGATAATCAATCACATAGTTCTTGGAATTCAGACGAACCAATTATAAACTTATTTGGAAGTGTGGCAAATCGTTTCCAAGATTGTAAGTATGAAAAAGGACTTGCAAAGTAAAGATGTCGACATACTTTGAACACGTGCAGTAACTCTTATCATTAATTGTTCAAAGATATTCCTTAATAGCTAAAGGAGAATCCCAGGATCGAAATAAATTGAGAATCTTTTAATTAAGGTTTCTTAGTTTTTATATGCTATTTAATCTCCAGCAATTAAATGCATATCTTTAGAAAATAATAATTAGTAATGTGCATTTACTGATTATAGATTTTTCTATTGGGATTTCGGTCAATATTTGGACAATGCATTTCCAGTAGTTATGAAAACCTATTTTGTGTTTATTGCATATCTTTGAAAATATTCGGTTTTGGAAATTCCTTGGTGTCTATAAATACTGAAGTTTGCATTCCTAGCAAACTAATCCTCAGAGCCAGCAAAACTACCTCAGTTGTGTTGTTACTGGTGGAGCTGCCTATTCGGAGAGGAAAGTAACCTAATTAGGCGAAATCTCTTACGGCGGCTCAGTTTAAAGACTTCTTTGGGATTGAGAAGCTCTATTAGTACCGTTGGTGGGAAACTAGATAATTGCAGTTTATTTTAGTTTTCGATTGATTTGATTGACTAATGGTGGTTGAACTTTGATTGCGCCTAGTTTGTTTATGCTTGAGAATCTTCTCTTCTGATATAAGATTCACTCAAACTAGATCGAAGTTTCGACAGGGATCTTTAGGATGTTTGTAGATCTAAAGACGTCTTGTGATAATCCAACGTTAACAGACTCCGTTCTGTGTGTTATTGATCACAAGAGATTCAAGTTGATTGTGTGAAGGTGCTGATTGAAGATTAAAGAAGATTTGAAGACAAGAAGACTTTTTGGGTTCATAATCATTGGTGTGCACAATACTTGTTTCGGCTGGAAAGGGATCCAACTATAATCGGTTTATCCTTGTGATAGATTAGATTGATTAGTTGAGTAGATCGGCATCAGTACACTTCTTTGTGATTAATAGTATTGATTGCATAGTCTAACAATTACTTCGGTAGTTGTTGAGAGATTGATCTAAGGACCCGACAAAGGAGTTTATTGGTTAAACGGAAGAGCCTTTGTCACACTCATATCACTTTGTTTGAAAAGAGTTGTTACCGAACAGATTTGTTGTTCCTTTACTGTTTGGAATACGAACCAAAGGAATTGTTCCAAGTGCGTGACTTACTGAAGGTTGGAGGCGCAGGGATACTGAGGAAACTAGGTGAACTATAGGTTTAGTTTCTTGGTCTCAACTATACGAAGTTGGTTTGATTTTGTATAACGGCTTAATTCTGAGAGTATTCTATTCTGGACTAGGTCCCGGGGGTTTTCTGTATTTGCGGTTTCCTCGTTAACAAAATCTTGTTGTGTCATTTACTTTTATTTTCCGCAATTATAATTGTGTTTATTATAATTTAAAGTAAATTGCACAAACGTTGATTCCTATTTTACTTGATAGACAATCCCTAGAGTTTGGTTAAGTCTGAACCTATTATCAAGTAAACATACTTAATTGTTGTATTGTCTCGATCTCGTATCCATAGACGATCACACGAAGTGTGAACCGATTAGTTGTATTGTCTCGACTCAGTCCATAGACAATCACTTTCGGAAAAGGACTTATAGGTCGAAAAGTTTTAGATTGAGGTATATTTGGGTACCCTCGTCTTTTCAGTTTCAAGGCAATTTTCACATGATCATCTTTTGACTTATTATTTAATTTCCAACAAATAAATTGTTTCCAACTAAAATCGTCAAGAATAATGATGAACGTAGTTAAAGCAAAAAGCTTCCAACATATATTTCGAGAAAGATATAAGCGAGTTAAACTCAACTCGAAATATCAAATGTGTATAATGTAAAAGTCTATATAGCTATACGACTTAGTCTCAATGGGAGATAGAATTGAATAGACTTCTGAGTGAAAGATAAGTTTTAGTCTCCACATACCTTTTGTTGATGAAGTTCCTCCAAGCCCTTCTTAGTAGATCTTCGTCTTCAATCGATGAACGCGGTGAAGTCTAAAGCTCAACTACACATTCTATCATAATCCGACACATAACTATAAGTAGACTAGAAATCAAGACTTATGGTTTTGATCACCTAAACTTGACAAACAAGCTTGAGATAGCAACGCTTGCGAGTTCGACCGAGCAGTGCTCTAACAGATTCAGAGATGGAAACACTTGTTGAGAGGCACCATTGTTTATTGAGGCACGTCAATCAGATGGGTTATATCTATTTCCAGCCGGGTTAACCTTGCTATGCACCATGCCAACAATAAATTAGCCTTCCATATCCCCAAAGCCATAAAATCATCATATCAAACAGCGAATTCCTACTTACCATCAATATTATTTAACTTATATCAATGTTTTAATTATATTTGGCTGGTTGTGCGAACATTCTCGTATCAAATCCATAAAAGACAAACCTATTAAGTGCTCAACAACTTTTTCTCTCATCATGCTTACGTATAGGATGTACGTAACGAGAAAATTTTTGGTTTGGATTATCGGGCAAGTCGTTGGCTTGTTATTTTGTTACCGATACCACGTGAATATGAAGCTTCCGTCCTTTTCAATATCTATGAAAAGTGAGATAGAGGTGGACAAAACAACTGCTAAGGGCTTTATGATTAAAAATGAAAACAGGAAAGCTAGCATATTTTTACATCTCTTTTTCCTTGTGCAAACCAGAAATCATATTCAACCCTCAAATATTTCCCATTTTAAGGTTCAGTCTTCAACAAAAGATAACATTTGTCCTTCTCTTCACATCATGGTGTTATGTTAATATCATCAACTACGTACCAAAGCTAGAATCTTTTGCATCCAGATATATATATTTTAATTCACAATTTAGCTTCTCTTTCCAATATCTATTTCTCCATATCCATCACTTTTATAAGTTATATGGAGTCCTCAAGTTCTCAAGATAACACTCATTTTACAAATTTAGACATTCAAAACCTCACATCTCAAATGGCTGAGAAGTGAACTCTACCCTCAACTCTCTGTGAACCAATGTTTATTGATAAAACTGTTATTTTGGCTGAATCTGATAATAATTGGAAATAGTGTATGGTTGGGTATGTCTGTAGTGAAATTCTTGTTCCCACCTCTTCTATTCGTCATCATATCTGTAATCAATGGCCATTAGCTCAAACACCCACTATTACTACCTTCAGTGGTCTAAGAAACAAAGTTCATATAAGGTTTCTAGCTGAGAATGATTTCAACATAATAAATGAGCAACGTTCATGGTTTACATATGGTTATTTAACGGTTATTAGAGTTGTTCCTCCAACAGGATGACTAGCAAATTATCAAGTTTCATTCGCTAAAGAACTCATGTGGTTGATCTTATGCAATATCCCACAGGAATGCACTAAATTTGAAGATATACAAAAGCTCACTTTCAAACTTGGTGAATTAATTGAAGCTATAGAACCTTATGAAAAACATCCTTTGAAGAAGAATGATAGAGTTTGTGTCCAGGTCTCAGTTCAAAAGGCTTTACCTGCTGGTATTCCTCTTTTTACTAGTGGAAGAGCCCAATAGCCTTCCTTAGTGAGTGCGGATACTTTAAAGTACCGCGTCATTTTTGTACTTCATGTCGAGTCGTTGATCACAAATACGCTGATTGCCCAACTTGGAGAACTAGACAGAAATCCATTAAAGAAACAACCTCCTCTAGCACCAGATATTCTATTCCATCTGTCTCTAAATGTTACAGCATATCTCGGTTGAACCCACCAAGCGTTGGTATGTCAAGTTTGGTTGTCATATTTTAGTGAATCAAAACTCAATTAAAGAGTCGCTTGATTATGTACTAGAGACAACTTCGTATAGTTTAGGCTAGAAAGATTAGGATAATGAGACATACAAGTATTACTCGAAGACTTGAAGAATGTGAAGAAGTAACAAGCTACATCGACGACATCAGCCTTCCTCTTGAGGTTAGTAATATTTTGACTTAAACTGTTTCATTCCCAACGTATCTTTCAAGTCGTGCTATATTGAAAACATAACTGCAAAGCTGTGAATGATTATACTCTAGTAGACATAGTGTTAAGGAATTAGAATACGAAGTATAACGCTTATCTTTTGAACTTCGTATATAAGACATCGACATAATCGTATGAATGCTATTGTGATTATGTGTATGGGTATGGGTGAATATTTCGTCCTAGGAAACAATGTTTACATTCGTTTAAAGGAAGTACATTCATGAACTTGTTTTATGAATCGAAAGGGAAATCGCTAGGCTTATTGGTATTGTTATTCATTGCATATCTTTGGATTACCAATATGTGTGAGTTATTAGAACCGATCATAACTTGTTATGTATCTTGGTAAAACTAGTCACAATGCCTGACTTATGTATTGGTATGACTTTTATTAGTGCAACCGATCCTAAGTAATCACCTAAGATGGTATGATCGATATTTGTAATTGGTGTGACCGATCCTAGTAATTGGTGTAACCGATCCTAGTAATTGGTGTGACCGATCACAAAAGAGTGTGTAATCGATCCTTGTAATTGGTGTAACCGTACCTGGTAATTGGTGTAACCGATCCTGGTAACTGGTGTGACCGATCACAAGTAATACCATGAGAATATGGTAACCGGTCATGGTAATTGATGTAACCGATCCTGGTAACTGATGTAACCGGTCCCAGTAACCATATTAAGGTAGAAACGATCCTTGTGTTTGGTAGAACCGTAAACCCATGATTAGTGTTTGATATTTGATCAATCACATAATTCTTAGAAATCAGATGAACCAGTTCTAAACTTGTTTGGAAGTGTGGTATAATCGGTTCCAAGATTGTAAATATGAAAAAGGATTTACAAAGAAATAAGATGTCGACATACTTTGAACATGTTCAGTAACTCTTATCTTTTATTGTTCAAAGATATTCCTTAATAACTCAAGGAGATCCCGGACAAAAATAAGTTGAGAATCTTTTGATTAAGGTTGTTAATTTTATATGCTTTTAATTACCAGCAATTAAAATGCATATCTCTGGAAAATAAAAATTGGTAATGTGCATTTACTAATTGGAGATTTTCTAGTAGGATTTCGGTTAAATTTGGACAGAGCATTTCCAGGAATTATGAAAACCGATTTTGGAAATATTGCATATCTTAAGAATATTTCGGTTTTGGAAATTCCTTGGTGTCCAAACTTCCTTGGCCTATAAATACCCAAGTTTGCATTTCGAGCAAATTATCCTAAGAGCCAGCAAAACTACCTTGTTGTGTTGTTATTGGTGGATCCGTCTATTCGGAGAGGAAAGTACCCTAATTAGACGAAATCTCTTACGACCGCTCGTTTAAAGACTTCAGTGGGATCAAGAAGCTCTACGAGTACCGTTGGTGGGAAACTAGATAATTGCGGTATTATTAGTTTTCGATTTGATTTTATTAACTAACGGTTGTTGAACTTTGATTGCACCTAGTTTGTTTATTCTTGAGAATCTTCTCTTCTGATATAAGATTCACTCAAACTAGATCGAAGTGTCGACGGGATCTTTATAACTGTTTGTAGATCTAAAGACATCTTGTGATAATCCATTGTTAACAATCTTCGTTCAGTGCGTGATTGATCACAAGAGATTCAAGTTGTGGTGTGCAGGTGTTTATTGAAGATTTAAGAATATTTGAAGACAAAGAAGATTTATTATTGGTTTCATAATCTTTGGTGTGAACAAAACTTGATCGGTTGGGATCCAACTATAATCGGTTTATCTTGATAGACTTGATTGATTAGTTGCGTAGATCGGCATCAGTATTTAGTATCTTGGTAGATCCTATTATTGATTGCAAAATCTAAACTCTACTACTTTGGTAGTTGTTGGATAGATAGATCTAAACCCGACAAAGGAGTTTATTGGATTAAACAGAAGAGCCTTTGTCTAACTCATATCACTGAGATTGAATAGAGTTATTACCAAACAGATTTGTTGTTCCTTTACTGTTTGGAATACGAACCAAAGGAATTGTTCCAGTGCGTGCACTTATTGAATGTCGGAAGCGCAGGGATACTGAAGAAACTAGTTGAACTATAGGTTTAGTTACTTGGTCTCAACTATACGAAGTTGGTTTTAATTTGTATAGCGGCTTAATTCTGAGAGTATTCAATTCTGGACTAGGTCCCGGGGTTTTTCTGCATTTGCGGTTTCCTCGTTAACAAAATCTTGTTGTGTCATTTACTTTTGTTTTCCGCAATTATAATTGTTGTTACTATAATTTAAAGTAAATTACACAAACGTTAACTCCGTATTACTTGATAGTGATCCTATAGAGTTTGGTTAAGTCCGAACCTATTATCAAGTAATCACACTTTGATTGTTGTATTGTCTCGATCTCGTATCCATAGACGATCACACAAAGTGTGAATACCGATTCGTTGTATTGTCTCGACTCAGTCCATAGACAATCACTTTCGGTAAAAGGACTTATAGGTGGAAAAGTTTAAGATTGTGGTATATTTGGGTACCCTCGTCTTTTCACTTAACTCAGGATGCCGCCAAAGCAAGTTATTCAATTCCCTTCTTCCAAATCTAATATAGTGGTAAACACACTATTATGTCTCCAATTGATATTGTTCCTGATACTCAAGATGAGACCCTTGATGTTCATCCTAGTGACAAAGGAAAAGATAGAGATACTACTCAAAATTTTGAACATACTGTTCAAAAAGGTTTGGCAAGTAGTCTCCAAATGGGTCATTTTGTTAATCGATCAGTTACCTTAAAGATCTTTGATGTTGGTCCGATTCAACAAAACTCAACTCAGTTAAACAATGGTTTGTCAGTCATCTTCAAGCAAGTTACTACTCAGAACGTGATAGTTTATGCATCAAATTCCTAATCACGAGTCATCAAATCGGAGCCCGATTCGAACTATTAATACCTCTAGAAGGTTCAAAAATGCGGCTGCTCCGACTCAAAATCCTTCTATTACTAGAGAAGAAAATATTTACTCAGCTGCTGAGCATGATGCTATGTCCAATCTCAAAAGGAAATATAATCCCAGATCGGATTTGAGAAATCGTACTAGAGCTAGCTCTTCTACTTTAGCTAGTATTGTGGTCATCCCTGAACAAAGTGATGTTTTAGAACCTGATTATTCAACGTTGTGTCCTCCTATTACCAAATTGGGTGATCTCCTTACCATCAATTTATCTAACTGTACCCTTAATACCCATTCCTTGGTTGATCCTTATGGTAGTTATAATATACCTGTTGACGATTCCCTAAGCAACAATGGTGTCCGCAATGATTCTTTTCATGCGGATGCTACTCTGAGTCTTAATTCTACCCAAAATGCTACTCAAATTGGTGATTCTATTAATTCTCAGCTTGGTGGTGGGTCTGATTCTACCAATCAGGTAAAATCTATTCTGTCACCTCCTTCGAATAATTCTCTCAATACTGTTATTCCTCTGAATACTTTCCCTGTGAATAATGTTAACATACTGTGTTGGAATGTTAGAGTCTTAGGTAAAAAAACTGCTAATAAGGAACTTAGCCTCCTCTGTAGAAATATCAACCCTGATATTATCTTTTTGTCTTAAACTAAAATGAATAAGGATTTGGCTGCTAGAAGATTGAGAAATATGGGTTTTCCGTGTACTTTCAATGTTACAAGTATTTGAAGAAGTTGTGGGTTAGTGTTGGCCCGGAAAAAAGAGGTTAATCTCAATGTTTTATCCTCGAGCTCGAGGGGCATCTATGTCACAACTAGTGATATTATCCATTCCAAACTATGTCATATCCACTTTATATATGGTGAACCTAATAGTAGCTTAAGACAATCCTTTTGGGATAACCAATGCAAGTTACCACTTACACCTCCTGATGAACCTGTTTCCTTTGTAGGAGATTTTAAAGCCCTGTTAGGTACTGAGGATAAGAATGGTGGCTTAGAAGTAGAAGATTCTGATTTTTTCAATCTTAGGAATTTTTGTAATGTCTTTAATTTGCATGATCCTGGTTTCTATTGTCCTAGATTTACTTAGTCTAATATGCAACAGGGTGGTGACCTTATTCTTGAAAGATTGGATAGATGTCTAACTAATCAAATTGTTAAAAAAATATTTCCTAACTTTGTGTCAATAACTTGCCTAGAGACTTTTCTAATAATTGCCCCATGCATATTGGTTTTAATTTTGACGACATCAGCATGCCTAGACCTTTTCATTTCATGGCTGTGTGGATTGAAGATCCCACTTGTAGAGATATCATAGCCAATTCTTGGTCTGTTAATTTGGAAGGATCACCGGCCTTTAAATTAAAAGCCAAACTTCTAAGTACTAAGAAAGGTCTTCGTAATTGGAATAAGTCCTTTTTTGGTAACATTCAGACCAATATTAAAACTACTAGAGAGGACCTAGTTGATATTCAAACTTCTAACCCAGCTGACTCTAATTTCATTTCTAGACTTAGAGCCAGATTTGAGTATTTGTATAACTTAGAGGAGCTATACTGGAAGGATAAATCGAGAGAATTGTGGCTTATGGAAGGATATAGAAACTCTCCTTATTTCCATAGATCACTCTTTACAGAAGAAAAAGAAATGCCATTAGTTGGATTAAGAACAACTCTCACTGATAGAGATAGCATTGCTACTTCTTTTGTAGACTATTTCAAAACCTTGTATTATTCTCATCCTCAACAATTTCAGGATGATATCCTCCAAGATCTTCCTGTGAAATTCTCTGATGAGGATAATTTTCATATAAATTCTTCCCCCTCTCTGTTGAGGAGATAATAAATGTTGTTTTCCAAATGGGAGGGAAAAAAGTCCCTGGACCTGATGGTTTTATGGGGCTTTTATATCAGAAATTGGGACATTGTTGGTGAGGCTGTTGTTGATATGACCCAAACTTGACAAGTCTGGTATCCTGTTTAATAAAAAAATTCATGAATCTTTAAAATGTTGTTTGTCTAACATTCTTGATATTCATACTAGAGACTTAGGTGGAAAGTACTTGGGTACTCCTACTGTTTTTTAATCTTCCAAAATTCAAACTCATATGAGTATTTTATAGGCTATTGATTCTAGAATCTCTATTTGGTTCCATAAAATTTTATCCCAGGCTGCTAGATCCATATTGATAAAACATGTTGGCTAGGCTATCCCACTTTATCAGAAGGGTGCTTTTCTTATCCCTATGTATCTTTGTAGGAAAATTGATTTTCATTTATGTAAGTTTTGGTGGGGAGAAACTCTAGACCCTAATGATAGAAAACTGCATCTGCTAGGGTGGGACATTATCTGCTCCCCTAAGTCTGAGGGTGGTCTAGGGTTTAGGAAGGTTGAGTTGAACAATTTGGCTATGCTTGCTAGAAATGCTTGGAAAATTATTGAAAATCCTGATTGTCTCTTAGCTAAGATTCTTAAAGCCAAGTACTTCCCTAAGACTGATTTTCTGAATGCTAATTGTCCTGCTACCTGTTTTTGGACTTGGAAATGTTTACATGACATTAAGGAAATCGTTAAACCTTTTATTTCTTGGATTGTTGGTGATGGTCAATTTATACACCCTTGGTGTGACAAATGGATCCAACTCTAGGATCTGCCACACGCAACCCTTTTGTCCCTCCTGACCCTAGCATTAAAGTTTCTTATTTTATTAATCCTACCTCCAGGTCTTGGGATATTAGTAGACTTGATACCCATTTTGATGATGCTTATGTTGAGAAGATTATCATCATTCCCTTAAGCCAGTTGTGCACTCCTGATAGCAGGGCTTGGGATATTTCAAAGAATGGCAAATTCATCTCTAAATCTGTCATCCCCTTGTAGTAATCTTTGGAAACGCATTTGGAAACTTAGATTTCCTCATAGAATACAGATTTTTACTTGGAAAGCTGCAAAAAATGTTATACCTACTAGGAATGTATCAATATTAGAATGCCTATGAATGTACTAGATGTTGTCACCCTAATGAATCTGTTATGCATGCTTTGGTTTTATGTCATTTTGCTAGTCGTGTTTTGTTCCTCTCTTCTTTGTGTGTTAATACTCAGCCTTTAGTAATAAAACTTTCATTGTTTGGTTGATGTTCTGGTTAATTGACCTTGGTTCTAAGTTGCCTGATGAATCCCAATATTTGTTTGTTACTACTCTTTGGTCTCTATGGAGTAGCAGAAGCAATTTAGTCTTTCAAAATACTAAGGAATCCCATATAGCAGTTCTGAATAGAGCCAGAGCCATGCTTTTGACTAGGAAACCAAAACTTCACATTAACACCTCTATTTCTATTGGTTTGTTGGATAAATGGATTCCCCCTCCTCTTGGTTGGATAAAATGCAATACTGATGGTGCCTTTGATGATTCTTCCTTGGACAATGGAGCATGCTATGTGATGAGAGACTTTACAAGTAAAGCTTCCTTTTGTGCTGCTATAGTTTTTGAAGTCCAGTTTTTTTTTTTTTTATCAATCAGCAGCGGGAATTGAACCCGCAACCTATAGGTTGGGAGTCCAACCCCTGGTCAACTGGGCTAATGTCAGTTGGTTAAAGAAGTCCAGTCTGCTGTTGAAGCTGAAGCTAGAGCAATTTGGGCGGTGTTAAAGAAAGCAGTGGAGCAGAAACTTACTCACATCATTATAGAAAGTGATGCTCGGGATCTTATTAGACTTCTTTCCTCTGGGCAGTTTGATGGTGATACTAGGACGGATGATATCTTTAAAGATATCCAGATATTTTCTTCTAAGTTAGAAGCTTGTATTTTTACTTTTCAACCTTGATTATGTATAAAAAAACATAAGTCCACTATGTACTGATTTGTGCCTCCAGTCTGGCTCGTGCCAATTGTTGAGGGGGATCATTAGCCTTGTTGAAGGCCTTCGTCTACAAAAAAAAAAAAAAAAAAACTACTTTAACGATTTATCATGTTGAATACAAATGTGACACGAAAAGCTTATCAAGTTGAATACATACAAGTTACTTGAATGCTGGATGAATTTCATCCATGAGGGCCGTCGGCATTGACTAAGGTCAAGGAAAAAAAATCGCTTGTAAATCAACATTTTTCTGCTTCTATAGTCTAAGGATCAAACAACCAATTACACCAGGTTTCTTCACCTTGATTCACTCAACGTTGTTCGAAACTTGGGAATCTCAATTGAAGTTTTGCTTTTCCCTTCACCTAAATAGAATTGTGTCTGCATCACTGAAGCTTTTTTTATTCTCCACTTTCTCTGCTGCACCGCCCACTCCTCCAATGGATCCTCCCACCACCATCCTCAACCAATACAACCTCAACACCTTCTGCAACAAATGTCCCTAACCCTTCAATACACACAGTCTCCTCTGAAAAGCTGCATAGGAAAACTCAATTCTCCAAAATCCGCCCCCATACAAAAGCTTCGATTCCCGTTAATATTTCAGATGAGACTAAAAAGGAGGGTAAAGAAAGGGTTTTTTCTGCTGAGTCTTCACATACCTTCTTCTCCACCGGATCCTCTTCAAACTGTGAATCCACCTTTTCTCATAAAGAACCCATCAATAAAAACTTTTACCAAATGCACCCACAAATCAATAACAACCATAAAAATAAAAATGATGAGGTTACGTCAAAAGAAACAACTACAATCAACCAACAATCAACTTTACACCTTCTGAAAAAGATCTATCTACTCTAATCTTTCAACTCACTGAAAGAATGCAGCAACTAATGCAAACCCATAATGAACACTCTCTTGCACTCAAAGTGATAGGAGGAACAGTCGATTTCTATATACTCAAAAAAACTCTCACCATCAGACTCTTTCCAATCCGTTTTCGTCACTTGGAGACAAGTTCAACACTACATGTGTTCCAAATGTCCCTGGAATACCAGAGAGACAAAGACTTCATCTTAGAAAACCAGTAATGGACTGCAGGTAATCAGGTAGTATTATTTGAAGACTGGATTTTTTTCCTTAAACACCCTGAAAATTGCTTCAAGTTTGCTCATTTTTGGATACAAGTTCTCAACCTACCCCGGTTCATTGATGATGATAAATTTATCCATGAACTCAATGAAGACTCTCAAATAGGATAAGTTCTACAGATTGATTTAACTAGATCACCACCTCGTGTATATGTGATGTTCGATCTTCAAAATCCCTTCAGGCCAGGAGTGACGCTCAGTATTCGTAAAGGTGTTTGGGTACAGTTTTCATATGAAAATATACCATTACTGTGTTTTATTTGTGGATTTCCAGGACACGTCTTTAAGGAGTGTACAAACTTTCTTGGCATGGACCAAGCCATAAAAAGCAGCAAATACCCTGATTTCCCTTATAGCAAACTGAATGCAAAGATGAAAGCCCCGTACACAAAGCTCTCTAGAACCAACCACATGCAAGACAATCAGCCGGTTAACTTCAGTTTATGAGAGGCCTCAGGATAATTCACAAAGATCACTCAGGACATCCAAGAAAAAGATCAGCATCAGCAACACCAAAATCTGAACCATCAGTAAGAACCATTTTCTCCAAACATGGATAAAGGAAAAGCACCACTACAACAAGATCAGGATGAAGTTAAGGTTAACGATTCATCTAGAGCAAAAATGTTTCCAACTAGGTTATCATAGGAGATGACTAGGCCTGGATTAATGTGGAACTCAGTCACTCGTCAGACCAAATCTGACAAAGATACTGCCAATCCAGCCACCAGAGCCGCAAAAGCAACACAATGAGAACTGTGCCCATGTAAAAGCACTTGTACAAGCACCTGGAAACAACACACCTGGGTAACAAATTCCTGAGCAGCTGGACCCACAAAATGCCACATCAGCAGTTGAAACTAAAAAACCTAGTAGTTTCATCACACATGTGACAGAACACATAACCAAGGTGAACCAACATAGACCTGCTGCCAAAGGCAAAGAAAAAGCCCAACAATAGCAAATTGAAACAGTTTATTCTGGATCCTCGGGGTATCTTTCCGGGTCAGACCAAAAAGTGGACAAGGTTGAAATGATGGTTCTGCCCAACATTCAGTCTCCACCACGGGCCAACAATCCGGATCTGGTTCAGGTCACTCCACCAGACCAAGACCAGCTCTGGGTATAAATAGAATGCTAGCATTTTTTACAATATAATATACTCAAGTTCTTTTGAATGTTTTACAACGCAGGGATGCAAAAGTTAATTTGCTGGTACATAACATCAATGGGAAACCTGAGGTCATTGTTACCACAAATGCTAGGACGGAGGAAAGGAATCACGTCATGAAACCACTAAGAATATACAAGAGGAGGACTAACAAATTTCATATCAAACTGCCTTCACACCTCCAACTGCCAAACACACCAGACTTTGCTGCACAACCACCACCGACTAAATTACGAAAGCACATCTCTATAGCCCAATTGGAACAAGTCACTAAGAGGAGACCAGTACCTACTTTTGAGATCCCCACACCATGAGCAAGGAAACCAAGAAGCACTAGAGGACCTGGCACACCACAACCACCACCAACGCCGGCAAGCCAATCGGAAAAACATGAACTCCACAGTACCGGTTCACTGCCAAAGAAACACACCACCACCAAAGCTACCATACTTGCATGGAAACTTTCGTTCTCAGAAGAGATTGCTGCATCAGAGGCCCCAAATGTTTTGCGAGATGTTGGCCCCAGCCAACACTTGCAGAAGCAATGAATTTTCTAGATTGGAACTGTTAGGGTGTACACACTCCCTTGATAGTTTCAATACTGCGTGAGTACACAAGCAAATTTCAACCAGACTTGTTGTTCTTGTCTGAAACTTTAGCAATTGTCTCTCATATGTCTTTTTTGCAAACTACTTTAGGTTTTCACAGTTCTTTTTTGGTTCCTTGTATTGGACATAGAGGTGGCCTCTGCATTATGTGGACATCCCACCTCAATGTATATGTTTTATTAGCAAATCAAAGTCTTTTACATGTGTATATATGCCCCAATAAAACTCAAGAAAATCAACCATGGTACTTCACTGGAGTGTACGACCCTCCCCAACCAGCAGCAAGGAAAGACTTATGGCAAAACTTCAACAACACCAAAAAAAGAGAGGAGGAAAGCCAGTAACAAATAACCAGGTAAAACATTTCAATAACTTTATCAACTCAAATGCTCTGATTGATTTGGGTTTCGAAGAAGACTAATACACCTGGACAAATAGACAAGTTGATACCAATTTTATCATTGAGAGATTGGATAGAGGACTTGCAACCCAAGATTGGCTAAATAATCATCCCCAAGCTTTGCTGAGACATCTACCAAGAATTGGCTCTGACCATGCACCATTACTGCTGCATGAAAAAGCTATCTCAAGAAGAAATTCCAAAAACTGCCGCATTGAACATCTTTGGTTCTTACACCTAGAAATGAAAGATGTAGTTATTAATGCTTGGAACCAACATGAAGTAGCCGGTACACCTAGGAATTTACAGCTGAAAATGACAGGAACGACTCATGCTCTTCAAATTTGGCACAAACAAACCTTTGGCCAGCTACCACAACTCATCAAAGAAGCTGAGTTCCAGATACAACTTGCTCAATCCAAATGTGCAACTACTATTGGAGATGAACTTTTGTTCTGGCTACAACATAAAAAAGAAACCCGCAATTCCCACCTGATGCTCCAAAATTGTCATGACACATACTGAAAACAAAGATCAAGGATAGAATGGCTGAACAATGGTGATCTCAATAAAAAAAAAATTCACACCAAGGCAATAATTAACCAAAGAGTAAACCATATCAGCCAACTCCAAGATGAGAACAATAGATGGGTGTACAACCAAAGGCAGATTGCAACAATGATGGTGAACCACTTTGAACAACAATACAATGCAGCGCTAATTACCATAGACTTGAATTTGTTCAACGACATCACTCCAAGAATCTCTGTTAATCAATGCATGAACCTAATGAAGCCACCTACAAATGAGGAAATCCACAGAGCATTGATCAGCATAGGTTCCGAGAAAGCTCCAAGACCAGACGGATTCATAAGAAAGTTCTTCAAAGTTTATTTGGATTTAACCAGCCCACAAATCATAGAGATAGTCCAAAATTTCTTTGCAAATATTGAATTGTCTACACCTTTCAATCATACAACCATCACCCTCATCCCAAAAAATGATGCCCCATCAAAACCAAATGAGTTTCGTCCTATATGCTTATGTAATGTGGTGTACAAAGTCATCTCAAAGCTTCTGGTAGACAGAATACGACCACTCCTCCAATTCATGATAAGCCCTTATCAGAGCGCCTTTGTACCGAATAGAGCTATACATGATAACATTGCAATTGCAACAAAAAAATTCCATCACATCCGACACTCAGCTCCTACAAAAAAAATACAAATTTCTTTAAAGTTGGACGTGCCTATGATAGCCTTGACTGGGGTTTCGTAAGGCAATCTTTGCTGGCTCTAGGTTTCCCAGGCAAATTCATTGAGTATGTAATGTTGTGCATCACCTCACTTACATACTCAGTAAACGTCAATGGCAATCTTCAGGGACACATCCAACCAATAAGGGGACTCAGGCAGGGAGATCCCTTTTCTCATTACATCTTCATTCTATGTGCAGAGATCCTTTCCACTAATCTTGCAAGATTGGAGATGCAGGGGAAGCTAAAAGGTATAAGCATCTCAACTAAAAACCGACCTATTTTACATTTGATGTATGCAGATGACCTACTCATTACTTGCTCGACAGATCAATCGTCTTGTGATCACCTCAACAACATTCTGCACTCATACTCCACCTCGGCAGGTCAGCTGATCAACACTCAAAAATCGGTTCTGATTCACCACCCAAACTTGAACCAGAACACCTTAGATTGGCTAAAAACCACCTTCGATTTCCCAACAACTTCCAACCCACCCAAAAATCTGGGAGTACTCTTTAAACAAGGAAGGAATTCTTCATAATCTTTGCTCAACTTCTTCAAAGAATGGAAAGAAAGGCCAAATGATGGATAACAAAGTGTATCAACCAAGATGGTAGATGGATGCTCATCAATACTTCCATTCTCCCAACAGCAAACCATGTGATGCAAACACAGCTCCTCCCAGCCCATGTTCATCACAAAATGGACAGAATTGCAAGGAATTTCTTTTTGGGACACGATAAAAACACAAGGAAATTACATGTTACAGGGAAAGACAAGCTCAACCTCCCTATCAGCCAAGGTGGTTTAGGAATAAGGAATATGCGAAAACATAACTTTGCTCTCTTAGGCAAAAGGGTGTGGAACATCCTTGCAGAACCACATACAATATGCAACAGAATGTTCAGAGACAAGTACTTGCAGCAGCTGCAGACTATAAGAGCTACTTCAAAGCCACCAGAATCGGCTAGTCCCTCCTGGAAAAACATCCATAAAGTGGCCTCTTTTGTGCAGGAAAACACAGCAATTCAACTCGGAGATGGTCAATCAATAACGATCAAAGAAAAATGGATTCCCATGCATCATAATTTGGCTACACCGGCAAACGTGGGCGATAACTTGGTCAGTACGTTATTTGAACCCCATGCTTTTAATTGGAACGTACGACTACTTTACCAGATTTTCCCACATACAATTGCCAACTCAATTAGAGGCATACACATTCTAAACCCCCCGGTCTCGGATAAACAAATTTGGCCACATACGAAAAATGGACATTACTCAGTTAAGAGTGGATATGTTGTGCTATCACAACAAGTGGACAACCAAAATCCCAACAATCAACACCCAACCACACATAACGCTAATATCCAGTTTTTCAAAAAAATCAGGCAAGCAAAATGCCCTCCAAAAATCAGACTTTTCTTGTGAAAAGTCAACCACGAAGGCTTACCCACCTTCAAAGCACTGTATAACCGTAACATCAACAATACGGATATATGTCCAATTTGAAATCAACACCAGGAATCCACCCAACACTGCCTATTTGACTGTGACAAAGCAAGACAAAATTGTATTCTCTTAAGTGTCCACCTAAATGGAGATAACACTTCACTTGGCCCGTACAGCGGTTTAACACTTCCCTCGCACCCACTTCCAAATGGTATCTTCCAACCACAGGCTAGCATACCCCAAATAACTACGACTCAACAACATCGACACAGAACATCCACGACAACATCAACGACCATGTTTCTAACCCCACGAAACTTTCATGAGTTCATGTCGAATGCAGACAGGAAAGAGGACTTCACACTTAGTTGTTACACCATCTGGCATATTTGGATTGCTAGAAATGCGAAAGTGTACAAAAACCACATCCAGACGCCATAACAAACATTCCAAATAGCACTACTACTGAGTCAAGAGTTTCATTGGGCAACTAAACACAACCTCAATAATCTATCAGAAACTGGTACAAGGTAAGGTCTCACTAATACCAACAGAAATCAAACAATCATTTGGGTGAAATGGATACCGCCACCGCCCAATTGGCTGAAGATTAACACGGACGGAGCTAGCAAAGGCAAACCAGGAAGCCCACCATAGGTCGCAGACGCGGGTTGGCTATGCAGGAACTCGGAAGGAAGAATTTTTTTTGCTACGGCGGCACCCATCGGAATAGCAACGGCGCTGGTGGCAGAAACATGGGCCTTTCTACTTTGTTGTTACACCATCTGGAATATTTGGCTTGCTAGAAATGCGAAAGTGTACAAAAACCACATCCAGACGCCATAACAAACATTCCAAATAGCACTACTGCTGAGTCAAGAGTTTCATTGGGCAACTAAACACAACCTCAATAATCTATCAGAAACTGGTACAAGGCAAGGTCCTACTAATACCAACAGAAATCTAACAATCATTTGGGTGAAATGGATACAGCCACCGCCCAATTGGCTGAAGATTAACACGGACGGAGCTAGCAAAGGCGAACCAGGAAGCCCACCAGAGGTCGCAGGCGCTGGTTGGCTATGCAAGAACTCGGAGGGAAGAATTGTTTTTGCTATGGCGGCACCCATCGGAATAGCAACGACGCTGGTGGCAGAAACATGGGCCTTTCTACTAGCTACCAGAATAGCACTCTCACAAGGTTGGACACACATCCACTTTGAAACAGATTCAGCAACGCTGTTAACGTGGCTCAAAAAAGGTAATGCACGCACAACCCCATGGATCATTCAGAGCATGATTGGAGAAATACAAAACCATCTACACCAAATTGGGCAATACACTATCTCACACGTATATAGAGAAATGAACCAAGCGGCAGATGGACTGGCAAACCATGCAACACAACAACAACTACAGGTAGGAGAAAACATACCCGGGTTTCCTCAATGTAATTGTGATGAATGATTCGATGAGGCGTACCTACCCAAAGAAGTTTTTGTTTAATATGAATAAAGAACTACTCTTCAAAAAAAAAAAAAAAAAAAAAAAATACATACAAATGTAAGCAAAGAGCAATTGGTGCTGCGCATATGATCGGTTCAATTTTTTTTATAGCGTAGCTGGAAAAATAAATTGCCCACATAGCATTTTTTTTTTTTGGGTAACACAACGGCCACCAAAAAAATGTTTATAAGAAACGACTATCGCCAACAACATGTTTGGTACGTACTTGCCAGCCGACGTACCATTACTGGTAAGTAAGAATATTGGTGGAACAAAGTCGATGCCGAGGGGGAACTGTATGCTAGTTCAAAGAACAAAATTATAAAGATCTTTTATCTCTATATCATCATTATTACTGATATCAAATAGAAATTCTTAACGTAGGAAATGATAAATTTCAGGTCTCTTTCTCCTTAGCTAAGCTAGTTCGAACATAAAATCCAAAGTACAACGCGCATTCATAAACTTTGAGAATTAAATTGCTAAAGTTGGTTCCTGAAATGTACAGCAAATATTCTTGATATCTATGATCAAAATCCTAAATGAAGAGTCCACCAGAGAGAGATTGTGAAGAGTCGTTAACATGTCAATGAGATAAGAGCCACTACTTACAGAATTTATCAAGTCGAATACAAATGTAACGCGAAGAGCAATTCAGACTGCTAATTTGATCGGCTCAATTTTTTTACCGGATAGCTGGATGATTACCCACCTGCTGCTCGAGCAATTTTGCAGATAACAACATCCTATTAGCTGTCGGTAAGTTTTTCTTCACGAGGAGAGAGCTAATTTTTTTCCTTTCTTTCTTTTCTTTTTTGCTTTTTCTGGGAAGATTTTGATCGCAAAAAATCATTTACGTGTGCATCTTTCACGAATGGCTTGGATCAAATCAACATCAAAGTATTCTCTTTTCGGGCAATGCTATCCCACGCGACTTTGCGGGATGGCTTCCCGCAAAGGCAGTTTCTTTACCGTTAGATCATGCTAAAATCCAGATTTAACAGCCTTGAACCCTTTAGGGGAAATGGTGGGTCATTTCCTGAATGTGAATCTAACTGTTGATTTGATCATCCAACATAAAAAAAAAACGCTTTTACGAGAAGCCATTCCGCAAAATCGCGTAGAACAACATTTGTGTTCTTTATAATCATGCATACGAATGGGCGCATAGTGGACAAATTTAAAAATCATGCGAATCTATCTGACTATCTTCTCTACTGGAAAATAAACATATCTAAAGGGAAGCAACAAAACCGGACGGCCTATCGGCACAATAAAAAATAACTTTATCTGTCCAAAAATACATAAATCTTCAGATCCACGTGATGTACCAGAAAAATATTCTCAAAATATCTTTCCGGGACCTACTTGCTCATTAATAATCACAAGAAACTGGTCCCGCATACGCGACGCTCGAGATATACTTTTGGCACTTCAGTCTAGATTGTAAATAACATCAAAGCAGATGTACAAATCCGTAATTCTGACCTTAGATATTTTCTTCTTGGGGATATTATCGGAGCCTGTTTTGGGTTACCTTTAAAAAAGAGAGATTTTTTTAAATCTGGAAGAGTGGTCCTTGGGGCGTAGATTTTTTCCGTGTTATCTTCTTTAGTTTGAGACCGTTGGATTATTGAATCAAACTTCAGAGACGACGTGGTATGTAGACTTCCTGAGAGGACGGCATTGAGTCCTCTCTCCGCCTTTGAACAGATTAATACGGCCGTGGGACCTCTGGGGAATCAACTGGCAGGAAAAAATAGGAAAAAGATTTACAGAATATTAAAGACCAAGGTTGATCTTTTCTTGCTGTACGATTTACTCCCTTGATTTACTTGCGCTGGTTTTCCTCGGTTAACTTTCCTTGTACCCTGGTTGAGACTAATCCTGGAATAGATGGAATATAGGATAACCTTGGAAAGGGACACACACAAGTACCATAGACGTGTCGATGGTTGCTGGTATAAAATTCATTTGTGATGGCAAGGTTTGGAGAACGGGCTCTGGCAATGGTCAGTAACGGCGTGAACTGTTTTCAAATCTTTGTGTAAAATTTATGAGAAATTTGAATGAATTTTTGTTGCAAGGGACATGGTAAAATTGTAGTTCACTTAAACATGCATGGTGTAGCTGATCATGATTTGACTCTTTATATCTTTTTCTACCATTACTAACCCGGTCTCACCGAAGGGAGATATTTCTGATGTGTTTAGTTGTAGAATTTAATTCTGAGAAATTTATTTCTCCGTATGTTTGGTAATTCAGTTAAAGTGTCTGGGATTCATATAATTTTCTTATTTGGTATTATCCATTGAATCTTAAAATTATATATACGAATTTTGGGTTAAAAAGAAAGTGAGTACATAAATCTCTTGATCAGGTTCCTAGCAAATCTTAGGGGGAGGAGTCGGACTCCCTATGAAGGATTTGCTGGAAAAGTGATTTTCATAGGAAACGCAATTTCAAGGAATTTGGGCAACCAAATGTACGTAGGAAAATGTAATTCCATTAAATCCCTTGGACCCAAAAATCTCACCTTTAAAATTCGCATCCAAACCAAGGTTTGAAAAACGGGTCACGGCCCAGGTCACGGGTACTAGCCGTGAGCGTTATAACGCGTTTTGACGGGTGTGAGCACATTATGGGCCAAAAACGCGTTATATAGGAATAAAACGCGTTTTTTTGACGCTTTTTTTTTTAAATAACAGGTGTGTTAACGGTTAAATAGGAAAAATAAATAAATTGTGATATGAATTTCCTATCTAACGGTAATCACATGCGTGAAAACGGTTACAACGGGTCTAAATAACGTTGTGACTACGTTTTTTCATTATTTTTTTTGCTTTATTGAATTTATATGATTTTTTATTTATTTGTTTTAGGGTTTTTTACATACAAATTTATGGATATCTTGTAAAAATTCATAACCATGAGTTTATGACTTATAGCAATGCATTGTAGTTATCGTCTACCGAGTCACCGACAATATTTATACACGCATACTATCACTATCAACTTGATATTATCAAGTTGTCACTTGAATAGTTGAATGCACTGTCGATCGTCCAGAAGAAGATACCCGAAGAATAAATGAAGCGTATAATTCCAATATTGATATCAATAATGAAGTAGATAATCGTAATGATGATGAGGAAGAAGACTATGGTTATGAAGATGACGATACTGTTAATTACGACAGCCAAATGAATTACGAGAACCAATATGAGGCGGAGGAGGAGGAATCAACTAAGAATCATCGAGAAAATAGACAATACTTGAATAAGTCGAAAAAGAAATCTGCTTCAAGTTGGTTTGTTTAAGTTTAAAATTTCAAGCACTACTATCACTAGGTTACTTATTGTAAGTTTATAAAATTGGAAGTGTTTGATCATATAGGTACGATATACCTTTGTATTATTTTTAAAATTCTAGTTGTAAGTTTGAAAATAAAAATTGCATAAGAATTTCTCCAACTTAATTGTTTCCCCTAAAAAAAGGGTATAACGGGCGTGGAAACGGAAAATACGGTCTAAAAAACTTGTGTTAAAATGTTATTTAGAAGAAAAAAACGGAAATATCAATTTTAGAAAAACGGAAATCACATGCGTGAAAACGGTTATAACGGGTCTAAATAACGCTGTTTTTTCCTATTTATCGGTGTTATTTAGCCAAGCGTATCAGTGAGCCTCACGGCAACGCTATATAGGCGTGACCGTTATAACGGCCGTTTTTCAAACCTTGGATAAACATACTCAACTAAACGACGTGTCACCCGTTAAACCCGAAATATCGTTGCAAAAATCTTCTTTACAGAGATGATAGCCACATCAATATTAAGGAACATCTCCATAGACATTGTAGAGCTTTAGGTTAGGAGATAGACTTTGAGAAAATAGATATTTTCTAAACTAGTCTATATGAGTTCAAGAGGCGACTCTCTTTATCCATTCTCATGACCTCTGAGACTAATATGGCTATTGGCTTAGTATTTAAGGCAACCATTACAAGGGAAGCCAGTTCAAAAACAGTCTAGAGGCAGCCAACTCTATTAATGGAAACCATTGAAAGGAAAATGCCTCATCGAAATATATGGTAAGAACCTGTGCCAAGTTTTTCCGATTTCTGACCTCCATTTAGATCGGTCTAATATAGTTAGAAATGTAACAACAAACTGGTATATTTCAACTAAAGAGGCACAACTCTATTGAAGGCAACCACTACAAAAGCAGTCGGTCTAGAAGGCAGTCAATAAAGCTTGTTCCTTCCCCCGACACCACCACCCCACAAAAAAAATAAAAAAAAATAAAAAATGTCATGACTATGTAGAAGTTTTTGATTTTATCATATGTTATGTATCTAGCCCGCCCAACGAATGACCCTTAATCCGTTATAAATTTTTTTTTTTTTTGCCTCTCAATACAATTTTTTTTGTTGGTTCAGCCTTTGTGTCACGATGCGCTTAGGGCCCCAAACTTAAAACACACTCTTATTGCTTGCATATTAACTTTTTTAAGGATGATTTTGTTTCTGTTAGCCGCACCGGAAATGGGGTTGCCCAATGTAGCTTTCTAACAGGTAAAAGCTAATCAGTCAATTATGGCATGGTAATCTCCTCCCACTTGAATACTGACATCTTTGAGTGCTGATGATGGAACCATGCCACAATATTTGGGTGTGCAATGCCTCTCTTGTGTAATAGAGTTTTGCAGGTATTTTTTCCCTATAATGACCAAAATCGTATTTCAGAGTGCCGAATGTAAAACCAAATGAAATTCTACAACAGGGTGCCCCTTAGGAAATAATAACCTTTTTTCTTTTTGAAAGCAAAGATTTTTTATTTATTTTTTGATCAGAGCAAAGATTTTGTTACCCAAAAGTAAGAATTACATAAAAAAAAGTTTCCAGGAATACAAGGAAGAGTCGGATTAAACCAGAGTTTATCTAAATTGTTTTTTCTGGCTAACTTAGCTAGGCTATCTGCGCCCTATTAAGAGAACGGTTGACACATTTACAAAGAGGTTGGAAAAAGAAAGTAAATTCGTTTTTACAATCCGGTGGATGGTAGATAGATGAAACCCTGTGCAATGCCTCTCTTGTGTAATCGAGTTTTGCAGGTATTTTTTTCTCTATAATGACCAAAATCGTATTTTAGAGTGCCGATTATAAAAGGTTTTACCTATTTCCTATCCCCATTTTCCCTAATTCCCATCCCAACTTTACAAACCGGATTTTGTTAACCTTTTTTAAACTGGGTAAACAACACTCGCACTCCATGGTTAACCACCAAATTAATCAGGAAATTAATTGTCAAATCACCATTTTTATTAGGTTTGAAGATTGAATTGCGATATACTTTTTTAATTTCGTCACATAATATAATAGTGTGGACAGATAAATTATCCATTTCCATTAATTCAAGATTATTAAAGTTGGGATAATTGACTATAGTGAAAACCCAGTGAACCCAAGTATGTGTTCCGTTAACATCTCTATTTTATTAAACATGTTTCCGTGGATCAATTGGAATATGTAATAAAGAACGAAATGATTCCTTGGATCAATTGGATCATTTAACATCTCTGATTAAACACTGGGTCTATGATTGGTTATGGTTCTCACTCCTTTTATTTTGGGTACCATAATTAGATCAGTGAAACTATACTTAGATCACTAGAACAATACACTAGAACGATACTGATATCATAGTAGTGATGGTTATATAAAAGATGTTGCGGCGATGGCACAAGTTACGGATGTTAGTAACGGATTACTAAATTTTGGATTAAATTCAAGAGAGATGGGTTGAAGGAAGATGGTGATGGTAGATAAAGAGAAAATCACGGGTAAAATAAAGTTGGGTGAGTTTTGTTTACCAACCTAGAAGGAATTACACAAAAAACAGTTTGTGTGGTTGGGATGGGAATTAGGGAAAGTGGGGATGAGAAATAGGTACAACCTTGTAAAACCAAATGAAATTCTACAACAGGGTGCCCCTTAGGAAATCATACCCTTTTTTCTTTTTGAAAGCAAAGATTTTTTTTTATTTTTTTTTTAAGTAAAGATTTTGTTACCCAAAACTAAAAATTACATAAAGAACAAAGTTTCCAAAAATACAAGGAAGAGTCAGATTAAACCAGAGTTTATCTAAATTGTTCTTTCCGGCTAACTTAGCTAGGCTATCTGCGCATAAGTGAACGGTTGACACATTTACAAAGAGGTTGGAAAAAGAAAGTAAATTCGTTTTTACAATCCGGTCGATGGTAGATAAATAAAACCCTAATTTGAAACAAAAATTCTAAATGTACCGAGCACTTGGACAAAACTAAAACCGTATACACATTGTAGGTCCCACAAACCCTGGACCTCTACAAATCCCCCGGGGTGCTGTGTCTGTGCGGTTTTAATATAGTTAAAAAACTCGGTTTGTTTAGAACGATTGAATTTGAAAACAGTCTACATTCATGTTATGGCAGGGTATTCCGTATATGCTAGAGAGTAAAGAAATGGGTGCATCCAAACAACCCTAGTAAAATTTTAACCCCGTACGAGAAGAAAATATCAAAGATTCGTTTTCTAACCCTAGTTAAGCCGGCTAGACCTTCATTTTCACTATAAAACCAGGACATCGGGCGTAGAAAAAAAATCGTGCTTTCTTTAGAGGTGGATCTTGTTCTTATCCCCTCTTTTTACTACTTCCTCCTTCGTTAGTTCTTTACTCCATTACTAGGTTTTCTTTCTCTGTTCAGTAGAAATGGCTGATGTTGAATACAGATGTTTCGTTGGTGGACTTGCATGGGCTACCAATGACGATTCACTAACCAAAGCTTTCAGTACTTTTGGAGATGTCGTTGAATCTAAGGTTCGTTCTTGCGATTAACGTTCGCAGAGATCGAATCGGACTCTGGTTGTTCGATCAGGATCTTTCTTCTTGTTCTCTCTACCTGTTACTGTTACTGTTCTCTGTTACTGTTTCTCTATGATATCTGTGTTTATTATTGATCAACCTTAAACGGTATGTTCATCTTCGTCCCCTTAGAGACGTAGATCGATCAATTTTAGTTCAGATCTTTTCTTTTTATGTTGATTTTCTTTTGATTCTGTGCCTGATTTATGTTTGTTTGTGTGTTTTTAGATCATCAATGACCGTGAGACTGGAAGATCCAGGGGTTTTGGGTTCGTCACTTTTGCTAACGAACAATCCATGAGAGATGCCATTGAAGGAATGAACGGACAGAACCTTGACGGCCGTAACATCACTGTAAACGAAGCTCAATCACGAGGAAGTGGTGGCGGTGGCGGTGGAGGCGGTGGCTTCCGCAGCGGTGGTGGTGGTGGATACGGGAGTGGTGGCGGCGGAGGCGGCGGCTACGGTCAGCGTCGTGAGGGTGGTGGTGGTGGCTACGGTCAACGTCGTGAAGGCGGTGGTGGTGGTTATGGAGGTGACAGAGGAAGCGGTGGTGGCGGCTATGGTGGTGGCCGTTCAGAAGGCAGCTGGAGGAGTTAGGGTTTTGATTCCCTAGTTATAATAAGACCCTTGGGGGTTTATCTTTTTTAATTTCAGTCGAGTTTGGTGTTAGTTATGTTCTGGTTCTTGTTCTTGGTTCTAGGTAGTGTTTGATGAGTCTTTCTCTATCTATGGTTGATGGTTCATGGTGTTACTTGGTTCACTTTTGGGATCTGTACTTTGTTCAGATCTCTATGATCTTGTGTGATAACGATGCAAAGAATAGCAACAGAGATTAGTAGAGATATCTTTTTCATTTGTGCTTTCTTTAATTTTGCAGTATTAAGCTTTATTTTCATTAGTTAAAACCCTGATTGTCCACATAATACAGACATGGGCTGGCTTGGTTAATTTTACATTCTTGGCCACTTTGAAAGGTGTGCGGCTAGAAGATAAATTGGAACCAAAGCGCAGGCAAACAAAAAACGTGCCTGTGATTACAACTAGTGTAGAACTTACAGCCGACACCAACAATTTCCCCTTGTTCATTTAGAGAGCGGAAGGAATAGACAGGTCCCATAATGGCACAATCCATTCTTCATCTGTTGCTCGGGATGGGCAAAAACTGGATGTGAATGTGTGGTTCAATTATTTGGCTGAGCATCTGGGAACATGGCAGAACGTAGTGGCAAATCTTAGGACATGATGCGTAATCTGGATGACTTTTGGTGGGATAAGGCCACACTCAGAAAGGGGGTGTTGGAAATAAGCTAAGATTTCTTAGAGCAAATCCTATTTATAGTGTCACTCTTTCAAATGAAGGAGTGCACTACCAATTTGAACGGATTAGAGGCTCCTATGGGTAGTTTCTACCCCATTTCCCCCCCAAACACATTCATGCACAGTGATTGGTAGTGAAACACAAACACATTCATGCACAGTGATTGGTAGTGAAACACTAGAGTAGTTTTTTTAGGTTTTTTCTTTTTTTTAGTATAGTGTTTAATTTTATTTTAAAAAAGTAAAATAATTTTCAAATTTTTTTAATAAACGGGGATAGTTACCCGTCTAGTGTTCTCTTTGATTTTTGCCCATAGTAGCTTCACTCGTTCATATGAATGAGTCCTTTTTCATATGAGTGAGTCCTCTTTCATATGAAATAGTTAGTCTTCATTTGAGGACTACCCATAGGATATGCTCTTACAATAGATGGGGAAAAGTCACCAACACACCAAATTTCTCAACAGTCTGCAAAATTTTAGAAAACATTATGGAGTATGGAGTATGGATACATCTCACAGAATCGAACTTTCCTTTTGGAAATGTTTACATGACGCTCTAACAACAAAACAAAAACTGGGATCCGTATTAGATGTTGATGCTCAATGTGTTTTTTGCGCCATGGAGTATTTTTTATGCGAAACAAGTTTGGAGACTATACCAGCAATGATTGTACAGGGAGTATTTTTTAACATTTCTCCTAGTAATTAGATAACTATAAAGTAATAGTAGGGAAGGGAAATATCATACCAATAGCACTTGCTCCGACCAAATGTTGGGCGAGGTGGTTAAAGGATTATCAAAAACAAGAACAGCACACCTGACCATTTAGCTAGGTTGATCTTCAGACATTACAACTATTGACATCCTACTAATGTTACCAGGCAGCAACTTCAGTTACCCAGAATTACATCTGTTAACAATTAGTGGTTAGCCTCTGAGATTATTCCGATAAAATAAATTGCGATGCCTCTTGGATTTCGGAAACAACTAATGCTAGTTTTGGAATCACCTTGCGAAATTGTGCAGGTACTTTTAAAGGAGCAAGAAGTGGGAACCTCTTCTCCGACCAGCTAAGAAGCAGAAGCTGTAGCATTGCTGCACAGTGAGATGAGCCACATAAAGAAATCTGACAAACGTCGTTATTGAAGGGGGTCGTCAAACAAGCATAAAATATCCACATGGAAAAAGGAACACGATAAAATGGCAATGCACAACCATTTTGGATGAAGCTAAATAATTGTCAAGCAACTTACTCTCCTTTAAGGGCTTTCATTATGCCAATAGAAAAACAAATGGAGCTGCAGACCTATTAGCAAAAAAATGGAGAAAATTAACAGATCCATGCTTTTGGGAAGATACTCTGCCATCTTTTTTAGAGTAGTTCAACTTTCGATGCGGAAAAGGCTATCACAAATGTAAATGTTGATGCGCAAACGTAGTGTGAACACAGATACAGTTTTGATGGACATCATGTTCACAACCAAAGTTCGTATTAGCTAAAACTATGATAACGGGTACAATAAATATGAAATAAAGCATAGATGCCATTGGAAACTATGAGCCTTCGGGCTCATCATCGTTTCTGTCCTACTTTGCCTAAGGGTGATGCATAGCATGATCGAGTACTAATAAATAGAAATCATAAGGGCATAATGTAAATGACACAATGATTTACGTGGTTCGGCACTAAGGCCTACGTCCACGGGGGTGTTGGTTTTCACTATGGATCATATAAGGTAACAATTTTCAGTCAAGTGACTCTGAGTAGGGAACGAAGGTAGGATACGAAGATAAATTCAAACTTACTATTACAATCTCTCTTCCTCACAATAGTTCTCTCTCCTAAAATTTGGTCTCCCTCCTCTCTCTTAGCCGAGCAGGGTATTTATAGCCTTCTTGTGTGGGACCCTCCTTACTGGCTATGTGGCGCTTATCGTCTTGGTAAATGTGTCGATACCGATGGATACCTTCGGTCTTGCCCGATGCCCCAACGGTCATATGTTACGCCGATGGTATGCCTCCTCTTCCTTCCATAGGATGCTTGACACGTCGCCCATGTCAGTGACATTTAATACGGGTGGTTGGGAGCAGGCTGCATGCGCCAGACAGCTGCCACTGTTAGTTGTCACATCTTTGTCAGTTAGACCCATCTCCTCCGTCCATTTCGGATCCATCTTGAGATGGGATAAAGTGGGTTCTGGGTTCTCTATGGTGCTTCGCGCCTTCTCACCGATCTGATGCTCCATAATCTTTCTTCCGTCGGATCTTGTTTAACGATGAACACGTGGCGGACGATGGTGATACTGCCCCTAGGGTATGGACTCGTGGCATCAAGGGTTGATGTTCACTTGCTTCTTAGGCTGCACGTGTAGTGTTCATGCCACGTGGCTGGCTGCGGGATTATGTGTATACAATTTGCCCCTTTTCTCTAAGTTTGAATTAGGTTAAACTTTTGAGAAAAAATCCCATTACCTTCTTGCAATAATTTCCCCTAGCACGTTTACCACTCTTTACATTTACTCCCCTTGAATTCCGGGGCAGTTTTTCCTCTTTTCATGCGGCCATAAATATGAGATGAGGGATGTTTGAAATAAATTTTATTCTCATTCTTCTTCTTCTGTCTCAATCTCCCCAGTCTTTCATCTTCCCTGTCAGTTTCTTCAGAGAATAACTGAATCCTGACTTTGTGTTTGTCCTCTTTTTCTTCAATTCTACCAACAATATTTCTTCCTCGTGCTAATTATTCTGTGTGGGTGCCTTCATAGCTGGAGTACTTTCTGTTGGTGATTGGCGGTTCGTCGAATTCCCTCACCGAGTTCTGTCATTGTTGTGGGTAAGTTGTTCTTCTCTATTTACGCCCTTAATCCCTGATTGTTTTTGCTTTTATCATCGGCGTTTAGGTTTTATGATGAAGAACACGACATACGACAGTATATATACTTGCCCCTGTTCTTCATTACAAAAATTATAAACTGTTTTTCTGATGATCATGATTTCATTTTTTTCTATGAGTTTCTGGTGATGTCATAATGTTTTTGAGGTTAAATCCTGATTCTTGATTTTTTTGATGCCGTTGCTTATGTAACCATGACGGGTGATGATCGTCGGTCTATCCCCTACAGGTCTCCTCCGCAGAGTCCTTACCGATCTCCATAAATTAGGACCACTTATACCTCACCGCCGAAGAATGTGCCTCCACGATCCTCTCAGTCAGACCTCCGTTCTCGTAAAGTCTCTTCTTCGTCTATCCCGAAGGATGCTCCTCCTCCGAGGGGGGGATCAAACAAGGGGTTCCCGCTATGCTGTTACCCGTCCTACTAACAGGCCTTCTTCCCAGCGTTCAGATGCATTGGACGCTGAGCCCCTTAACACCATCGTTCCTCCTAAGCCTTCTCTTTCCCAGAAATCTAAGTCTTCGCTCAAGGTATCTTCATCGAAGAATCCTTCGTCAAAAAACTCTGTACCCAAGGAAACGAACTTGTCGAGAAACCCATCGTCAAAGAGGAAGGCTTCGGAAATGAGTCCTTCGTCGGGTAAGGCAGCGTCTTCTGAGGTTGCCCCTTCGGTACGAGCTGCTCCGGCTCCGAAGATGAAAAATGTGATGTTTCCTTTAAACACATTGATCTAGAGGAATTTAAGATTAGGCATGGCCTCGAGCGTTTCGAGGTTCGTTTCTATAATCAAGGTGATGATCTTACTTATGATATGATAAGTAATTATAAGTATGATTCTCAGCATCTTTTGACTACTGTGGGAGCTTTTGAAGCGGGTTTGATGTTACCCTTATATAAATCAGGAGATTCATTTTATTATGACGTGTTAGCTCGACGTGAGGGTTTTACTTCTCATACTCATTGCCGCTCAGTGGTCTAGCTAAGTGGGAACTACTTGCGAACCTTTCACGAATGTTATCTCCGGAGCAAGGGTTCGACTACGGTGAAGTGCTATCGGCCCGATTCTAAGGAAAGAAGTTGGTATATTGCTGAAAACTTCAATGCTTCGTTTGGAGACTATGTTAACAGTCAGAACCGAAAACGTTAAAGTGTTGGTCTTCGCACGATGGCTGCCTCCCAAGGTGAGATCCGTCTTCTTAGTGAAATGAGTGACACTAAGCTGCGGTTCGTCCCCTGTACTGAGAATACTGATAGACCACAACTTTTCCCTCTCAAAGAGCGCCTTCATTGCGATCATGATTATGAGTGGCATGCCACTCCTATTGAGGTCATCGGTCCTTGGGCTCATGGATGGATCCCTGGTGAGCATGGATGGAAACCCACTGATCAGAGAAAGATTCGTGATGGTGCCCCAGCCCGCTATGGTGATTTCTTTCCTTGGGCCTTGAACTTCACTGGTATGAATTTCGATTATAAAGTTGACGCTGAAGATGTTGGTGATGAAGAAGGTTTTGAGGCTACTCTCCCCTCCAAATATGCCGCTGCTGTCAAGGTATGATTTAATATAGTATGTTGTATGTGTACTTGCCCCTTGAATCATAGATTGATGTGTAGCATCTGTAGGTGCCGAAGAAGAAGAAACTCGGTCCTGTTGAGTCTTCCACTGTTGAGGTCGAGGAGTCTGGGATTCCTGAAGTAACTAGTCCAGTGGGTGATGAGGATGACTCTGATGAGAAGGTGACCGATGGTGAGGAGCGTACTGAGACCACTCCTGAAAAAGATGAGGATACTGAAGAAGAAGCTGTTCTTGAAGAGCAAAAGAACGATCATGAACGTATCTCATCCGGTCCAGGAATTCTCCTTTGGTAAAATCTATTCTTGCGGTGGTCAGATCGATCTTGATGCTGCTATGGGTATGGCCTCTGAGTTTTCCTTGTTGTTTCCTAATGACGATTGGGAAGTGGAAGCTGAAGAGGAAGGAATGAAGACTGTGGAGGCCGAAGATAGCTCCAAAGGTGAGGATGCTGAGCAGTTGGCATCTAGGGAGAAGAAAGATAAAGGAACGACCGCTGGTGCCGCTTCGGCTGACTTTGTTAATGCTGTTATGCGTTCTGATGACGATGAGACCTTCGATTGGCTGAAAAAGAAGGGATTGATGAACGTTCCCTTTCCTGCTCCAATTATTCCTGGCGAGAGGGATTCAGATGCCTTCACTCGACAACGTATGGAATCTTCATCTAAGGATCGGGTTGTTGAAGTATGGCAGCGCAACCTTGATGCTGAGGTTCCCTCTAGTCTGTTAGCATCTGCCCCTTCGACCATTGCATATATGATGGCCATTGCTGATGGTCATCAATATGGTTTCCCCCAGCAGCGCATCATGGAGGTATTTCATTAATTGACCCTTTTCTGTTTTCTTGTAGTCTTTTTTTGTCCCAGTGGTACTGATACCTATTCTGTTGCAGTTATTGAATATTGAGCATTGCAACCATACTCTTTACCAATTCTTTAGGTCCAAGGCTCTGAAGTTGGAGGCGAAGCTTAGTCAGAGGGATGACAAGCTCCATTCTTCCCAGGAGTCCATTAAGGCTAAAGATAAGGAAATTCTGGAGCTAAAGAAACAATTAAAAGGGAAGCAACAGGTCAATGCCGCTGAGGAAGGGCTTCGTGAAGAAGTGGTTTCTCTCCGCAAAGAACTTGAAAGTGCTCGTGCCGATGCCTCCTCAACGAGTGCTTCGTCCAAAGGTTTGTTTCTATCCTTCTCCCTTCTTCTTCTCGTACTTGGTGTTCTTTCTGAGTTAGCCGCGCCTGTCTTCAGCGGGTGGTACCGAAGAGTTAGTTTCGCTTCGGAGTGAAAGGTCTCGTCAAGCTTTGCGTGTCAGGGAGTTGGTGGTCGAAGTAATCAAAGTAAAATAAGATTGGAATTCCCATGCCGATGAACATAACCTGTTGTCGGCTAAGTATCGTGAACGATGAGAGCAGATGGTGTCCATGCATAACTCAATGGATGCTGCCCCCCGTCAGTTTGATGGTACTCTTTCGTGGACTCGCCAAAGTCTTGGTGAAGCACGTGACGCCGCTGCTAGACTAGAGGCTAGAGTCGCCGACTTGGAGAAGGAAATCCTCGAGGCTCGATCATCCCATGCCCCTGACATTAGTGACTATATACAGCCGTTGATGGTGGATTTTCGACAAAGGTCAAAATCGTAAAATCATGATACTACATGTTTCTGACCCGACTTCAGGAACGCATGTGACGATTCATATTTTACGATCCGTGAACCGTTTCACGATCTCTGATCAAGTTCCTCTCAGAGCCATGATGAATATGTTTCTCGAAAGGCCTCCCACTAGCTGAGCGTTCGATGCTACACATTTCATCGTGACCTCTACATAGAAGAATGATTGGGCGGTCCTCCTACATAATTGTTTGTTGAGAGGGCATAACGCCTTCAAGACGTCGGGGAAACTCGCTGTTCCCTGACTATGTAGAGAGACTGTGTATAGATTCAGGCGGCTCTCCTACATAATTGTTTGTTGAGGGGGCTAAACGCCTTCAGGACACCAACGCTGCACGTTGTTCCCTGACTATACACCTTTCAAAACGAGTATGATGCTTCAACTATCTCATATCTCGATTCTACAATAGATTAATTCTACCGTGACATTCGCCACTGAATTCCTAGAAAATAATCTATTATATCTCATTACTCCATTCCATGGATATCCCCGGATGATTCCATGGATTAGTAATAGATAACCATCTTATCTCATTACTCCGTTCCTTGAATTCCCCGGCTGGATTCATGGATTAGTAATAGATACACAATTCATTTATTACTCCGTTTCATGAGTCATTCTCCACTGAATTTCATGAATTAGTAATAATTACTCAACGATCGGGCATCTGGACTATCACCGAATAAGCCCCAATAAAATGGTGCAAGTGTACTCAACAATGATGCACGAATGAGCATTCGAAAATATGGACAAACAAGGAATCCTACACAAAATAGGAGAGAGAAAATAATAATAATTAAATAGAAAAGATGCGCCTAGGGACCGGGTCCACCGGCCGGCCGGCCATGCCGCCGTGGCCGGTCTCCCACGCCCTCTTCCTTTATTTTTCTTATTTTATTTGTTTTCATGAACTCATGAAAACTCCTTCATTCAAGCAACTTTCCTTGTTTGAGCAAAACTCACGGTTTCTCCATATTTTCACGGTTTCATGAAAAAATAATAATAAAGGGAAAGTGTTGCGGGACCAGGCTACCTAGCCGGCCGGCCATGCCCTAGCCGTGGCCGGTCCCATACCTTACAATCCCTTGTTTCCATAATTATTATTTCCCTCATCTCATGAAACTCCTCTGTTTGAGCAAAAATCCTGGTTTCTTCATATTTTCTCAAATATTGCTCAAACTATGAAAAAGCCAAAAAGTCAAATGGTCACATGACCGACTAGGCTACTCACGTCAAATATTAAAATATTATTATTTTTATATTCTAAATTTTTTGATCAAACGAGCAAAGTTCTACTTGCTCATTCGAGCAAAAATCAAGAATTCTAGTCAAAGATCAAACTCTTCTGAAAATCCAAAATATTGCTCAAACGCGCATCAGAAAATACCGAAACTCTCAGGACTGAGACACGGATATTATGGTGACATGGGCATGCTTCCTTGACAGACCAAGGCCGGCCCTAAGGCTTGCAAGGAGCCGGTCCCACACACTCTTATAATTTTGACCTAATTTGCTCAATTGCTCATATTGGGTCCAAACTCTTTCCAACCAACTTGGAATTTGCTCAAACGACCATCAGATGGTCCCACGACCACCAAGAGACGGTTTCATTCCCTCTTGGTCGGTCCCTCACTTCTCCATAAATTAGGTTTTATTACCTAATGCTCGGACGAGCACTATTTTAATAAATGATGAAACTGGCATTTGATCATTCTTTCACCAACCGGTCAACTAAGGACTCTGGTGCATGCTAACTCAAGCACTTGGGCACCACATGGTCGTCCATCATCCCATGTGGCCGGTCCCTCCTTCACTCAGTAACCTATTTTCAGTAATTCATCAATTAACGAACAATTGATCAAAAATTAGAGTTTCGAACAAACGGTCCACAAATCATAATTCTGAGCAAGTTAAAACACTAATAATTTTATGTTGATCCAGCAATAAACATCTTAATTAATTATATAATATTCGGTCTAGCTACCAATAATAATTAATATTTTATTTGGTCACGCTACCAATAATTCAACAAATGAGCAATATTTGCTCAGTTCGTCAATATTGGTTCAACTATCAATATCCAATAATTCATCACACGAGCAACATTTGCTCAGTTCATCAATATTCATCATGGTTATCCAATTATCAACATTTATTCAAGAACTATAAGTCTCGACAGACATGTTCAATCCATGAATCACTAAGCATTCGTCAATCATGCTCAATTCAACAAAACTTAGACTCACCGTCTAAAAGTCAACAACTGACCTAATACAAATCTGCCTTGCAGACTCCACGTTCGTGAGACATCAATCACGTCACATGGGGGGATATCAATTAGGGTTTTGGTCTGGCGGCCTACGACACGTATGTTCATCCATGACGAGAAATGTGAGTAAGTCGTGCAAACGGTTGAAGGAGTTAGCAAAGTAGTGGGTGCACGATCAGTCAAGTCTCCACACGACATGGAACTGACTTTACCACGATCTCTCACTTTCCCACTCTTTCACTCAAGAAACCGTCACACTTACTGGGATCAATGTGTTCACTATTCTGACAATATAAATAAGTCTCTGAATCCATGATTGAACAAGATAACATAAAATCCACGAGATATTGAACATACAATCCATCGTCTAACCAAGAATTATCGTGTGAGCAACACTCTCTCAATCATTCGAACTTATTCATCATTTGCAGAAACCTTCAACACATCCACAATCCTTGATCATCATTGATCCTACAATCCTTAGCTTCCTTCCTACAAATCAACCCATCTCCCTCTTTGTGACCGAATTGACTCTGGAACGGCCATTGACTTGGTTTAGGCTGTAGTCCTACAGACTGATCTCTCAAACTCAAAGCACTCCCGTGCAGTGCATCTGTTTGAGGTTAAGCAGTTTGCTCGGTTGAGGAGTCTCGTCCGCACGGTCGTCTCTTCACTTCCCTACAAAAATCAGCAAATTGTTTTTCCCCATCTACAACAACGGTTGGTTCGTGAGCGGGATGATGCCAGAGCCGAAGCCCAAGCCCTTAGTTCGGCCTTATCTGCTTCCCGTGCCGACGTTGCTCGTCTGGTTGATTCAGAGAGAGATTTAGAAGTACATTTATATAGGCTTACCAAAGGAATTGAGGACATGACTAATGAGGTCAATCGTCTTCATCATCTCGATTCCATAAAGCAGGTAGAGTTAGATCAGTGCCAATTTGATCTTGAAAATCTTCGGCTTGATTATAAAAAAAGTATCCGGCGAATATAATTGGCTTGACGAGGCTCGAGATGCAGTAATGAATGAATATGAGATAGCTTCGGATGATGTCGAAGGTATATGGTCGTTAAGTGGGGAGTATTAGTCTTGTTTCCTTTGCTAATAATGTCTTTTATTTATGCAGAGCTCCGGGGACAGCTTGGCCTTGCAAATGACAAGTTTGAAAAGGCTCAATCTGACTTAGTCCATTAGCAGGGTCGGACCCACTACTTTGAAGGGTTGGTTGGAAGCCTTGACTTAGCTTCGAAGGAAACTGCCAAAGAGATGGAGCGCTTGCAGGTGCTGCTAACAACTTCATATGCGAAGCTAACAGCATTTACCTTTGCGGCGCGTAAGCAATTGGCCAAAGAGATGAACAAGACCATTACCAAGATAGAGTCAGATCTCAAGAAAGAAGGCCTCATTAGGAAATGGAAGCGTCTTCCTGTGCCCGAGCCTTTCAAATCCAATTCTGACCCGTCCTCTAGTGGCAGCGTTCCTTCTTCTCAAAAGGAACAACCTACTGTTCATGCCGAGCCTTCGGGAGAGAAGTAGGTCTTTGTGCTGGGTATAGATTTGATAGCCGTTGATTACGTTGCTGCATGTTGTTTTTTGTGTATCTTTGTAATTTCTTGCTTATCTTTCCCGTGCTTGTAATCACCTTTTATGAAATGGATCATCAGTTCTTGTTGGATGTTTATAGTCTTTGACTTTCCTGCAATATTACTTTACATGTTTTAATTGAATTTAAAGTAAAATAGATTAAGGAAAATAGATCATGAGAGTGTTATGATATAACGAAGGTATGTACCTTCGTTATTTGTTTTGGACCTGTCACCCCATAGGCTAATCCTTGGCCAGAGGATTACCTGACGGTGGGGGTTACTGCAGCGTTCTCGGATATGTGGTGCGTTATGTACATTATTTACATACACCCATGCCGCCGAACGCTGCTTTGTTTTAGGTTGGGTATCTCTTTCTACTGGAATCCTTCCCCACGGTTGTACACTCATAGACGCTGATAGGGGAGTACTGAGAGATTGTATACAATAGCTTTCCCCAATATAAGTGCAAGTAAGGGACCGTTGTCGAACATCATGGTGACCAAAAAATTCTGTTTGATTGATGCGGTGAGGTCTACTATTCCTCATCCAGAGATAGAAACATGCCCAGCGGGTACGCCGTCTTCTTCTTCTGGTTTTCTTCACGCAGAAGCAGAGCTGCGTTACTTCATGGGTAGTATGGCTTGAGGTATTTAGCGTTCCAGGGGTGCCTTAGGATTTCTCTTTTTAAGTTGCGCAGGTAGTACGATCCCTTCCCTGCAACATCATGTATTATAAATGGCCCTCCCCATGTTGGTGCTTACTTGCCCCATTTCTTTTCTCGTTGATATTGTGGTATAGTTCTTAGCACATACTTCCCTTCTACAAAATTCCTAAGCTTCACCTTCTTATTGTACTCCCTTGCTAATCTTCGTTGATAATTCTCCATTCTTTGTAACGCTGCTTCCCGCCTTTCTTCCAGATCATCAAGCCTTTCTAACATCATATCCGAGGTGAGATTCTTCTCCCAAGCTTCGGTCTTGGTTGTAGGCATGATGATTTCAGTTTGGATCACTGCTTCGGCTCCATAGGTGAGTAGGAATAGAGATTCCCCAGTTGCGGACCTTCGTGTGGTTCGGTATGACCATAGGGTGTTATGCAGCTGCTCACAACATCGTCCTTTGTGTTCGTCCAAAGTTTTCTTGAGAGTTAGGGCGATGGTCTTATTGGTAGCTTCGGCCTGTCCATTACTCTGGGGGTAGATGGGAGTGGATTTGTTCTTCATGATTTTGAAGGTGTCGAAGAGCATGTCGATGTTCTTTCCTTGCAATTGTTTCCCATTGTCGGAGACAATTTCTGCGGGGATGCCAAACCTGTAAATAATGTTCTGAAAAATGAATGTGAACACGTCCACATCTCTAATCCTGGCTAGAGCTTTCGTCTCCACCCACTTGGTGAAATAGTCCGTTGTTATTATCAGGAATCGTCTTTTTCCTGTGTCAATCCCCCATTTTGCGAAAGGCCAGGGGCTTCCCACTGAGTTAAGCTCCGTTTCTGGTGCATGGATCTTCTTGGAGAAATGCTGGCATTCTTCGTATCTTCTAGCCATCCTTGCAGCGTCTCGTATCATCTAAGGCCAGTAATACCCCTGCGTCTTGGCTTTGTCAGCTAGTGATCTCATGCCGCTGTGGTTGCCTGCATCTCCGTAATGGATGTCTTTCAAGATACGGTGGCCCTCCTCTCTGGATAAGCATCGTAGTAAGGGCCCAAGGAAGGATTTCTTGTATAAAATTTCATCTCGAAGCTCGTATCTCCCTGCCTTTGACTGTACTTTACGAGCTTGCTTCACATCTGTGGGCAGCGTTTCTTCTTTGAGGTAAAGGCGGACTTCGGTTCTCCAGTCTTCTTCATTACTGAAGTCTTCATCTTCGTTGGCTTTTGAAAAAAATATCATCTTCGGTGAAGTCATCGGCGATATCTTCTCCTGCATCATCTTCGGCAATGTCCTCCCCTACATCCTCTTCATGATTAGTTGTAGAGAAGGTTTGCTGTGGGGTGACCGAAGGTTTGTATACTCTTGCTACTTTGATGGCCTCCACATTCTTATCTTTCATCATTGATGATATGTATGCCAAGGCGTCGGCGTGCCTATTGTCCTTTCTGCACAGATGTCTGAACTTGATGTTGGGTATTTGTGATGCTAGGGTTTGGACTAAAGCCATGTAGGCTGAGAGAGTCTCGTCGTAAGTGTTGTACTCCAGCTCTATCTGTCGGATGACCAGTTGTGAGTCGCTTTTTAGGCGTACATCGGTTATCCCCATCTCTATTATCAAACGTAGAGCATGCACCACAGCCTCGTACTCTACTATGTTGTTGGTGTGCCCTTCGAACTCCAGCCTAAGTGCATGTACTATCCTGTCACCGGTGGGTGTTGTAATAACGATCCCTAATCCTGCACCGTCCTTGTTCCGGGATCCGTCGACGAAGACCTCCCACCTTCGTTGATTAGAGGGTTCGAGCACATCGGTCGGGTCCTTTCCATCGTCATTTTCCCCTAGTAAATCCTTCACTTCCTCACCATTATCCAGAGGTAGGTCTGCTAAGAAATCCTCTAAGACTTGTAATTTTTTGGAAGTTTGGATTTCGTGTATGATGTTGAGTTGCTCTAGCTGCGTATTCTACTTTGCTATTCTTCCCACCTTGCCAGCATTCTTGAGAACAGATTCCAGCGAGGCTTTGCTTGGGACTCGAACGTAATGAGTTAGAAAATAGGTTCGCAGCTTCTGATTTGCCCATACCAGCGCCAATATTAACTGCTCAATCTTGGTGTAATTCCTTTCTCCCGTGTTGAGAGTTTTATTGACATAGTATATTGGTTGCTCTACCTTCGTATTTGTCCTGACCAAGACGGCACTGACAGCGTCTTCAGTTGCGTACAATGCTAACACCTCATCGGGTTTGGGTTTTTGAAGGATTGGGATCGTTGCCAGATATTCTTTGATCTTATGGAAAGCTTCTTCACATTCAGCGGACCATACGAATTTGGTATTCTTTTTTAGGATATTGAAGATATGCTTACATTTTTCTGCTGACCTGGCGATGAACCTTCCTAATGCAGCTATGGATCCATTGAGCTTCTGGACTTATTTTAGATTTATTGGAGATGGCATCTCCACGATGGCTTGGATTTTGGCTGGGTCGACTTCGATACCTTTCTTCGTTACTAAGTATCCGAGGAATTTTCCCGATGTGACCCCGAAAGTGCACTTTTCTGGATTTATTTTCATGTTGTATTTCCTAATCGCGTCAAAAATATTCCTCAAGTCATGGAAGTGATCTTTGCGTAATTTACTTTTAACCAGCATGTCATCAACGTAGACTTCTAAGGTTTTCCCGATCCATGGTTTGAAGATTGCATCAACCATCCTCTGATATGTTGCTCCTGCATTCCTCAGTCCAAAGGGCATACGAGTGTAGCAGTAGAGTCCGTGTGGGGTGAAGAATGCAGTGTGTTGTTGATCCTTGCCAAAGCTATCTGATTATATACGGAGTAACCATCTATGAAAGATAGCTCTTCATGTCCTTCTACGGCTTCCACTAGTTGATCGATGCTGGGGAGCGGGTAACTATCCTTCGGGCATTCCTTATTGAGATTGGTGAAGACGATGCATATTCTTACCCCACCATTTTTCTTAGGTACGATGACCATGTTTGAGATCCATGTGGGATACCTAACTTCTTTTATGAATCCAGCCTCCATAAGCTTGTTAAGCTCCTTTTCAACTGCTTGATGGTATTCTGGTGCAACCTTGCGTAACTTCTGCTTGAAAGGGCTCGTGCCTGGCTTTATCCGAAGTTCGTGTTGTATGATATTGGGATTGATCCTCGGCATGTCTCCCAGCTTCCATGCAAAAATGTTCGCGTATTCCTTGAGTAGTCTGAATAGTGCTTCTTCTCGATCTTTGTCAATTAAGTCCCTATTTTGATCATCTTTGGATCTTCTGCTGTTCCAGTGTTGATTTCCTTGGTTGCTGGTGTGAACATAGGCTTTGGTTCCCCTATGAGAGTAACGTTCTTTAATTGCTATTTTACAGGCTCTTCGTTGTCCTTCACTCCTGAGCCGCTGGCTTCATTAGTTAGAACGACGCTACCATTCGTTAGCGTTTTTCTTGAAATTTCTTCAAGGTATAGGTCGATAGCTTTTTCTTTGGCTTCTGCCTTGTTCTTGCTTCTTCGGGTCTTACGCTGCTCTTCCTGTTCGGCGTTGATTTGATTCTGGATAGCTTGGCATTCTCGTGCAGATACTTGATCTCCTTTGATTTCCATTTCCCCTTCGGGAGTTGGGAACCTAAGATACTGGTGATATGTGGCTACTACACCTTTGAGTTTATGGACCCATCGTCGATCAATGATGGCATTGTAGGGGGATGGTGCATCCACCACGCTGAATCTGGTACTGACTTTCGTAGGTCCTGCTTTGACTTCTAGGATAATATCTCCTAGAGGCTTCATCGCAGCTCCGTTAAATCCATAGATGGTATAATAAGAAGACATCAATTGTTCATCATTCAATTTCATTCGTTTGAAGGTGTTATAGAACAAGACATTGACCGAACTTCCTCCATCGATCAGAATCTTCTTCACTGTCCATCCTGAGATGGGCAATGTAAGCACAAGAGGATCGTTGTGATCTTCCATGTCTTCTTCTACATCATCGGCTGAGAAGGTTAGAGGTGCATTCATCCATTCTTCATGTTCATTGACTTCCTCTCAATCGATCTTGTATAATTCACAATAGTACTCAAACTGCTTTCTTAATCTCTTTCCAATTTGATCGGTCAATGATGGACCGCTAGGTTCTGAGCAGGAAATAGTGTTGATAGTTCGGTCATTCTCTGGTAACTGGACTTGCTTGTTTCGATTGGTCTTTACTTCGGGTTCCTGCTTATGAACATATTGCTTGAGATTTCTAGTATCGATCATCTTCTGGATCATTATCTTGAGATTTTTACACTTCTCGGTATGGTGTTCGTTGAAGCAGTGGTACTCGCAGTAGTCTCTTGATTTCTCGGACCTTGGTGGATGCTTTCCCTTAGACCATGGACATTCGAGGTTGGCTCGGTCCTTGATCTCTCTGAAAATGTGGACATAGCTGGCATTAAGTTTCGTGTAAACTTGGTCTTCGAACTTTTGATCATTGTGTCGATGGTCATCCTTTCGTCCTCTCTCATCTTCGTTGAAGTGTTTGGTCAAATTAGTCCTTTTCGACCCGCTGGCCTGCTCGGTTGAGTTTTTCCGATGTGATCTCTGCACTTGGGCTCTAGGATTCTCCCACTGGATTTCTTTTAACCTGGCGTGCCTCTCGATGATAATTCGAAGATCTCCTTCAGTGGTAGGATTACTGATGTGAATCTCGATGAACAAAGGGCTTAACCTGTCCAATCCCCACTTGTAACAATTGATGCCAACTACCGGATCGACATTTCCTATTGCTTGGCAGATCTTGTGCCATCTTTCAGTGTATTCTCTGATTGTCTCTTTGAAGCCAACTGCTAGCGAGAAAAGTTTGTCCATTCCAGCGTTGACAGTCTTGTTATACATGCTGGTTTCCAAGAACACCTCGGTGAGACGATTGTAAGAATCAATGGAATTGGGAGGTAGGTTATCGAACCATGACAATGCCCATCCTTTCAAGCTGGAGGGGAAATATCTGCATAAAACAACATCGTCTCGCTCCCATCGGGCCATCATTCGGTTATAGTAACGAAGGTGTGCCGCTGGGTCATTGGATCCATCATAACATTCGAAGGATGGGATCGGGCATTTTATAGGAATGAGTGCTCTTGCTAGGTGCGGGGTCAATAGTGTAGTAATAGTCACTCTCATTACTTCTTCAAGTCTTCCTCCTCCTTGTTTCGCCTTTAGCTGCTTGATCTCGGCCATCATCTCACTCATGAGGTTTTCCATAGAAAGGAAGTGCTCATCCCATAGTCCTGCTTGCTTTGACTTTCGTGATTGACTGTCGTAATAATCAGAGGATCGTAGCACATAGTCAGGATCGGTTTGATCACTTTCGCGGGCGGGACGTCGATTCAATGGCTCTGGATTCTGCGGATTGGCTAGGATCATCCTTTGGTCTTGATTGAGCTCTGAGGCTTTGGAATTAGCTTCATCTTGTGCTGCATGCATAGCCGCTGACCTTGCATCTTGTGCCATTCTTTCCTTAAGTTGTTGATTCTCTCGTGCTAACAACGCCACGGCGTCCATGTAAGCCTTCCGGTTCCGCTTTATTTCTTCTAGCTCCGCAACTAAATTAATTGATGGGTTGGATCCTTGGTTTGGTGTTTCTACTTGTCCTGCAACCATAGCGGCTATCTGGTCGTCATCCATGATCTGGATCAATGGTACGGGCGGGTCCTCTGCCGAATCTTCTGGTATCATTGGTTGGACGGCTCATGTAGAAACTAGGCCAGCTACTTGGTGCGTCGTGTTTGGCAACAACAACGACTGATTCTGATCATTGGTACTCGGTTTCCCGTACAGGGGTTGCTGCATCATAGAGTCTTAAAAGACTTCCCGTTGTTCCGCTGCTCTTTCTGCCGCAGCTGCTTTCGCTGCATTCGCGTTGGCTGTCTTCGCCTTTGCCGCTACTGCTTTGGTTGCGGCTGTTTTTGTGGCTGCCGTTGCTATTAACTCTGCATCGGCAAGATTGGCACTTTCTACTACATCAGGGTCCTTGCTGGTAACCTTGAGCTTGTAACCCTTCTGCTTGATTCGCGTCATGACTGGTGTGGTCCTCGTTGTCTCTTTTGATGATGCTTTTGCTTTTCCTATGTCTTTTGACTTATCCATGTCCTGCAAAAAATAGGGTCGTTGACAAGGAAAATACATCCACGAGATTTTGTTAGTTAGCACAACGATGGTGCAGCAGAAAACAAATTGTATCATGACTCGAAGGGGAGTCATAAATTGATAAGTTTTAAATAAGGCAAACCTTAAATTCAGAAAATTTTCGCTTGACCGTATAGATCGAAGATTTTCATAGTAAAATATGGATCTGAAGTTTTAAACGAGTCCAATGCTTTTCTCAGAACAAAGCATGGATCGGAAGAAGAAAAGAATGGGTCAGAAGATGAAACGTAGATCCAAGGGTTTTATCGAATAGTATCCAAAAGTAGAGATCACTAGATCTCAAAAAATACAGATCTAAAAGTTTTTGACAGAAAAAGCAAAGATGTAAGGGTGTTTGGCAGAAAAAGTATAGATCCATGGGTTTTTGGTAAGAAAAATATTGATTCATGGGTTTGGTTATCGAAAATCTGTGTTGAAAACAGCGTTGTTTGGTAATAATAATTCACAGGATAAGATAAATCTTTTACCGGGACGAATGTGTCCCTGTTTCTAGCGCTAAATTGTGAACACATATGCAGTTTTGATGGACATCGTGTTCACAACCAAAGTTCGCATTCGCTAAAAATACAATAACGGGTACAATAAATATGAAATAAAGCATAGATGCTATTGGAAACTCTGAGCATTCGGGCTCATCATCGTTTTTGTCCTACTTTTCCTAAGGGTGATGCATAGCATGATCGAGTACGAATAAATAGAAATCATAAGGACATAATGTAAATGACACAATGATTTACGTGGTTCGGCACTAAAGCCTACGTCCACGGGGGTGTTGGTTTTCACTATGGATCATATAAGGTTACAATTGTCAGTCAAGTGACTCTGAATAGGGAACGAAGGTAGGATAAGAAGATAAATTCATACTTACTATTACAATCTCTCTTCCTCACAATAGTTCTCTCTCCTAAAATTTGGCCGCCCTCCTCTCTCTTAAACGAGCAGGGTATCTATAGCCTTCTTGTGTGGGACCCTCCTTACTGGCTATGTGGCGCTTATCGTCTTGGTAAATGTGTCGACACCGATGGATACCTTCGGACTTTCCCGATGCCCCCAACGGTCACATGTTACGCCGATGGTATGCCTCCCCTTCCTTCCATAGGATGCTTGACACGTCTCCCATGTCAGTGACATTTAATACGGGTGGTTGGGAGCAGGCTGCATGCGCCAGACAGCTGCCACTGTTAGTTGTCACATCTTTGTCAGTTATACCCATCTCCTCCGTCCATTTCGGATCTATCTTGAGATGGGATAAAGTGGGTTCTGGGTTCTTTATGGTGCTTCGTGCCTTCTCATCAATCTGATGCTCCCTAATCGTTCTTCCGTCGGATCTTGTTTAGCGATGATCACGTGGCGGACGATGGTGATACTTCCCCTAGGGTATGGACTTGTGGCATCAAGGGTTGATGTTCACTTGCTTCTTGGGTTGCACGTGTAGTGTTCACGCCATGTGGCTGGCTGCGGGATTATGTGTATATAATTTTCCCATTTTCTCTAAGTTTGAATTAGGTTAAACTTTTGAGAAAAAATCCCATTACCTTCTTGCAATAACTTCCCCTAGCATGTTTCCCACTCTTTGCATTTACTCCCCTTGAATTCCGGGGCAGTTTTTCCTCTTTTCATGCGGCCATAAATATGAGATGAGGGATGTTTGAAATAGATTTTATTCTCATTCTTCTTCTTCTGTCTCTATGATGTAATTTTAGATAGTGGTAGTAAAAGGTTCGTTGAGACTTGTGAAGATTCGAGTTTTTAAATTTAATAAAAATATACAATAATATTACAATTGGTGCAAGAGGTACTGGGACTAAGGATTTAGCCAATCTTTATAACATAAGGTTCACTATTCTCAACAATTTTAGCTCAAGAAATATAAACATGGACTCTATTTTTGCCAAGGTAGATTCTCAAAACATTGATTGTAAATGTTAAGCATGGGACATCAAATCACCTAAGCTAAGCATGACCCATCTAATCAAATGACAACCAATTTAATCAAATCATATTTCAATTAATTTTAATGCAAAAGTCATAAAAAGAATAAAAATAAATTTACCCATGTATGAAGTTCGGCCTCCACCGTCGTCCCAGTGTTGGGGTTTAACTCATCATGTCGAAAACACACTCAAAATATGTATTCATGGCTCAAAAAGTGTTTACAAGTAGAGAAAATAATGAAACAGGAAATCTGCAACAGCACAGGTGCGTTACAGACCGACTGTTTCAACTCTCAACTGTTATGATGAAGATAATCGTTACAAATCTGAAGATAAATGCTGCAGAAGAGGATGAAGAAACTGTTACAATGAAGATAAATGTTGCAAACCAGTTGAAGAAACTGTTACAATGAAGATAAATGTTGCAAACCAGTTGAAGAAACTGTTACAACCAGTTGAAGAAACCGTCGTTGTTTCCCTGTTCTTCACGAGCAGCAGCAGCAGCAACAACAGAGTTCTGAAAACTCTTGATTCACGCCTCTTGAGCTCTCCTCTCGACCCCAAACTCTCGACACCCCTTCTATATGACCTGGGTAATCTATTTATACCCGAAAGATGCATCGAATCTCCTCCATAACTTCAAAAAATCTTCTCTTTATTATTTTTATTCTCACAACAATAATTTCCATTTTTTGATCTTCCACGCGCATGCAGCTGTATTTCTTTCCTTCTATACCTTCTTCACGCTCCATAATATCGATTAAGTCTTCCAAACACGTGCAGTACACGTTTAAATTCCTCACAACTCGTGCAAGCTCATGTTTTTCCTCCAACTCCCTGTTTGGATTAAACAAAGTTATCCAGCCAAATTTGATTGATAAAATCACCCATACTAGATTTCTATAGTCATATCACGTCTACCCACTAAGTTTCAGGGATTGAATCTCACTAAATCTCGTCCAAACATCCGATTGAAATTCTGCCAGTGAAAGGGAATATTTTCCCTCCAAAAATATATATTTTTGAATTTGAGAAGAGCATGTCCTCCCCCTAATCCTGCACGGGTGTCCCTTTAGCACTTGTCTTATGGGGTGCAAATAGTAATTTTTGGGCGTAGATAGTAATTTTTCCGGGGTTCCTCCGACACATTTTTGGGGTGCTTCCGGTGCATTTCTGGGGTGCCTTTAGTACTCTATCCTGGGGTATAAAACACCACTTTTCGAGCCAATTTTGCCGCAAGAGCTTATTCCCTAGAAAAGACTTAAAACAACTCTATTAGAAATAAAATGAGTCCTAGATAATGTAGTTATGGGTGAAAATGCGTCACACTTACGTGCTTATCACTCTATCTCCTCAGTCTTTCATCTTCCCTGTCAGTTTCTTCAGAGAATAACTGAATCCTAACTTTGTGTTTGTCCTATTTTTCTTCAATTCTACCAACAATTTTTCTTCCTCGTGCTAATTATTCTGTGTGGGTGCCTTCATAGCTGGGGTACTTTCTATTGGTGATTGGCGGTTCATCGAATTCCCTCACCGAGTTCTGTCATTGTTGTGGGTAAGTTGTTCTTCTCTATTTACGCCCTTAATCCCTTTTGCTTTTATCATCGGCGTTTTTAGGTTTTATGATGAAGAACACGACATACGACAGTATATATACTTGCCCCTGTTCTTCATTACAAAAATTATAAACTGTCTTTCTGATGATCATGATTTCATTTTTTTTAATGAGTTTCTGGTGATGTCATAATGTTTTTGAGGTTAAATCCTGATTCTTGATTTTTTTGATGCCGTTGCTTATGTAGCCATGACGGGTGATGATCGTCGGTCTATCCCCTACAGGTCTCCTCCGCAGAGTCCTTACCGATCTCCATAAATTAGGACCACTTATACCTCACCGCCGAAGAATGTGCCTCCACGATCCTCTCAGTCAGACCTCCGTTCTCGTAAAGTCTCTTCTTCGTCTATCCCGAAGGATGCTCCTCCTCCGAGGGGGGGGGGGGCGGGATCAAACAAGGGGTTCCCGCTATGCTTTTACCCGTCCTACTAGCAGGCCTTCTTCCCAGCGTTCGGATGCATTGGACGCTGAGCCCCTTAACACCATCGTTCCTCCTAAGCCTTCTTTTTCCTTGAAATCTAAGTCTTTGCTCAAGGTATCTTCATCGAAGAATCCTTCGTCAAAAAACTCTGTACCCAAGGAAACGAACTTGTAGAGAAACCCATCGTCAAAGAGGAAGGCTTCGGAAATGAGTCCTTCGTCGGGTAAGGAAGCGTCTTCTGAGGTTGCCCCTTCGGCACGAGCTGCTTCGGCTCCTAAGAAGAAAAAACGTGATGTTTCCTTTAAACACATTGATCTAGAGGAATTTAAGATTAGGCATGGCCTCGAGCGTTTTGAGGTTCGTTTCTATAATCAAGGTGATGATCTTACTTATGATATGATAAGTAATTATAAGTATGATTCTCAGCATCTTTTGACTACTATGGGAGCTTTTGAAGCGGGTTTGATGTTACCCTTATATAAATCAGGAGATTCATTTTATTATGACGTGTTAGCTCGACGTGAGGGTTCAACTTCTCATACTCATTGCCGCTCAGTGGTCCAGCTAAGTGGGAACTACTTGCGAACCCTTCACGAATGTTATCTCCGGAGCAAGGGTTCGACTACGATGAAGTGCTATCGGCCCAATTTTGAGGAAAGAAGTTGGTATACTGCTGAAAACTTCAATAGTTCTCTCTCCTAAAATTTGGTCGCTCTCCTCTCTCTTGCTGAGCAAGGTATTTATAGCCTTCTTTTATGGGACCCTCCTTACTGGCTATGTGGCGCTTATCGTCTTGGTAAATGTGTCGATACCGATGGATACCTTCGGTCTTGCCCGATCCCCTCAACGGTCTTATGTTACGCCGATGGTATGCCTCCTCTTCCTTCCATAGGATGCTTGACACGTCGCCCATGTCAGTGACATTTAATACGAGTGGTTGAGAGCAGGATGCATGCGCCAGACAGCTGCCACTGTTAGTTGTCACATCTTTGTCAGTTAGACCCATCTTCTCCGTCCATTTCGGATCCATCTTGAGATGGGATAAAGTGGGTTCTGGGTTCTTTATGGTGCTTCATGCCTTCTCACTAATCTGATGCTCCCTAATCTTTCTTCCGTCGGATCTTGTTTAGCGATGAACATGTGGCGGACGATGGTGATACTTCCCCTAGGGTATGGACTCGTGGCATCAAGGGTTGATGTTCACTTGCTTCTTGGGTTGCACGTGTAGTGTTAATGCCATGTGTCTGGATGCGGGATTATGTGTATACACGAAGAGTAGAGTTAATCTTACGGACACAACAATTTTAAGATGACCTATTATGGGGTCTGTCATCAACGAGTTTGCGTCAGCTAATTAGCCTTCTCTTTTTCTTTAATACATTTCTTATTTCCAAAAAAAAAGGAAAAAAAAAAAACTCAGACTACGGTTGTTAGGTGGTGAGGTTTATTTATGTAGGGGTACCATGTACACCACCAACTTTTTCGTTCGGGAACCTATATAGAAAAAACCTAATACAATTGCAAGTAGACCAACTGAATGATCCTTGACAATATGTATATGGAGTTTATATCTCTAACCTCTTCTCAATCAATTGCTTAGAAGAGTACTTATATGATCTCAAGAATCTATATCCAAGATCAATCTAGTCGTATCCAAATAATCCAATCGGTATTCTGCCAAGTAATTAAACTTGATATCTATCTATTAAGACACGAATTCTCCAAGAAAGAGTCACGTAATCGATCTCAATTAGATGGATGTATCTACTTAGATTGAATACGTACAACTTGCGTAAATCCAATTATAAAGATAAACAATATAACGTGGAAAAGGAAAAACTCAAGACACCATAAGTTTTTTTAACGAGGAAACCGCAATAACATAAAAACATTGGGACCTTGTCCATATTTGAATACCAAACTGTATTAAGCCGCTACAGACACTAGCCTACTATCAGACCTCGGACTGGAATATAGTTGAGACTGAATCCACCCTCCAAGCGATTTAGTTACAGTCGCGCTCCTTACGTTTCTTGAACTTCACAAGGATCTACGCAATTGATTCCCTTAGATGACGTCTTTTACAACCTAAGAGTTGCTTCAGCCGAAGTGAAGACTTTTGATACCAATATGTCTCTAATAGATAAGCCTATTTGATTTCCGTTTAGATCAAAGATCAGGGTGAGGAAATTTAATTTGCAAAGCATGCAAACCTCACAAATCTGGAACTTGCGACTTCTTAAGAGCAGCCTAAATTCTTAACCACCTCTAGAGAACAATCTTCAAAAGATCAATTAAGATCAATTTTCAGATACCTATCTTGAGGAATCACAAAGTATGAGACAAAGAGAACTTTGCAATTACTATATATCTTGCTTGAAAGAGATTACGAGAACCTCGATAGTAGAAAAGCAAGATCAGGACACACGAACTATCAAGGTAAAGATAGTCGGACCTGGCTTCACGAATCCCCAAAGCGAAGTCTTTTAGTTGTGGACCTAATTATGTTTCTCAGAGGAAACCTTGGTCTATAGAGGACGACTCTAGAATCAACTAGGACACAAAGTGTCATGGATTAAATTTCCCAGAGCATCTCTATTCATAGATTTCAAAGACCAAGGTTTGCTTAAGATTCAAGGTAAGATAACTTGAGAATAAAACAAATACTTTTAGGTCTTGAAAATACTATGGAAGACTATACACTAGGAATCCGTTCTGGAACCGTGTATAATGATTGTTCGGTTTAGCTAGTATGCCAAAGAAATAAAGCAATTTAATGTTCATTTACACACCTAAGAATTTAATCATGATGCATACACATAAGTGTTTGAATGATCAATGAAGTCTTAGAAGCATTTGAGAGAGTTCTAGAAGTGCTAAACATATTTAAAAAATAAGTCTTTGAGCACCTGCTAAAATCTACCAGGACGGCTGGTATAACAGTTCGTGAACCATTAGGCTTGTTCACGAGTCAGGGTGCAACTGTTTGTGAACCAGGTTCGCTAACCCTATAAGACTACCGAACCCAGTTGACTACGATTCGTGAACCGGGTTCGTCAACTGCTAGCATATAATACCAACTTTGAAAATTCAGTTCACAACGGTTCGTGAACTGTCCCCATCTGAACTTGTGGTTTGCGAACTGGTTCGCCAACTCACCCTGAGCAGAAATATCAGATAGTTCAATATTTCTCTTTTATGATGTTTGAAACATTCCCACATGATAAAATCATTTGCATGGGTAATTTTCAATTGACCCACAAATTAATTATTACAATAAATTGTTTAGAACTAATATTGTTAAGGATCGTTGAACATCCTTGCTAAAATCGAGATTTTTAACAAGACAAGCTTGATTCGAAATTTATTCTTTGTAAATCCACTAGAAGTCATACGACATCGTCTTAAAAAGATAATATGGTAAGATAGTGAGTCAAATAGAATGGTTCAGTCTTCACATACTCATAATGTGTTTGTCGTTCTTCAGTCTTCGAGGGTGATGTCTGGTACTCAACTACTAAATTCTAACCTAGTCCGAGACTTGACTTAGTAGACTAGAAATCAAGATATAGTTTTGATCATCTAACATTGACAACAAGCTTGAGATAGCAAAACTTGTGGGTTCAACCGAGCATTGCTCTAACGATCTCCCCCATTGTCAATTTTAGTGAAAAAACTATTCAATACAATGGATTCAAAACAAATAAACTTTTCATATCAATCCACTATGATTGATTTCCTTGGTTCTTCAACAAACATCTTGAATTCTTTGTACTTCAAGTTCTTCTATGGTTCTGCATGTGTTCATTTAGTAACTTTGTTGTTGAAGATCCATAACAATAACAACTTATGAGAATACTCAAAAAGAGCTTTGTTACAATGAGGTAATCACACTCTACTTATCGGTTATTTTACAGAAACATAGTATCGTTACCTTCCTCAAAGTTCAATTGCACCACAAGTTTGAAGCAATACTATGGTGATATGTTCTCCCCTTAGTCAATACCATCTTTATAAAATATAAAAGTATGAGAATCTCCTATAATTCCACATCAGCTCTCCCCATGAAGATATTACCATTAAGCACAAGTTCAAAAGAACTATCCCCCATTTAATGCCATTCCCGAAAGAACAACATGAGTAACCTTAACTCTAATCACAGGAGAAGGAATTTCCTTGTACATACAAATTTACTCGCCACTTACGAACAAAGTAAATAAGTATCCCAATATTTTTGTCTCTTCTCTCCAGTTATGAACTAAGATACAAGATTTTAGTGAGAAAAATAATCATCGACAAAAACTATTCTCTACGCGAGTTACGAACAAGAGAAAAATTAGTGCGATATGACTCAACATAAGAATTATAACTTCTCTAGCCATATACAAACGTAGAGGTTAAAGTTCACCATTTATTCCCTGGCGGTTATGTAATCAAGGAAGTAAGTAGATTCCTAGAGAACATCTTACAAAATCCTTTAGCAGTATATTCACTAAAGTGTAATCATGGAGAGATCAATACTGCCATTCTCAAAATAGTTTACTTCTCTATTGCAAGAGTTAAGAGATTAACCTATGAGAAAATATGATATATATGTTCTAATCACCATAATATGATAGAAAAGAACAAATCTCACAATACAAACAATACATATATATACTCCATGAAGATTAGGTATTGCAAGTCATCTTCAAAAATGAAATTTAATTAAATAAGCTTTAAACATGCAATATGATTGTATTTGGAATAACTAATGTAGTACATAAGAACTACTCCGAAAGCTAGTGTTCCTCATTAAACAATAAGAATAAAATTCCTACAAGGAGTTAACTAGTAAAAGCGTCTCTGAAGAAGGCTTTTTCATTACCGAACTCTTCATCATCAATTGAAAACGGACCATAAGGTTCATGAATAAGAGTGTTAACTCCTTCAAACCTGCTCGGCTGTTATATAACAAGTGCTTCTTGAATCTCGAGAGATTTCTGCAGAATGTCCTTGGGACCTTGCACTTCCATCTCAATCTTCTTAAGAGCTTCAAAAATATTAGCAAACCTCTGTTGGTTTGCGCAGTTTGCTCTGGCTTTCTTCACGTTCTTCCTCTCTTTTTTATTATTAAGTGAATCCTTCTCCTTAGGATTGGAATTCTCAACACTTTTCATCGTTCAATCAACAACTATGGGAATAGAGGCTTCACCAGAACAGATCATACTTGAAGATACCATACCTCATAAATTTTGAGTATGCAATTCGTGTAAAACACAAATATATAAAATTTCAAGATCACTTTGGTTTTAGGAAGAGTTCCAAAACTAGTGAATTATTAAAAAGGAATACCAATAACCATTAAATTCAAGAGCTGACCGACTTGTTTAAAGAAGTTTGTTCACGAACCAAATACCAAACTAAAAGGTGAAATACAATTTACCCTTTTTAAAAGTTTGTACATGTGTAAGTCTTTATACTTATTACTTGAAAAATAGTATGAAGGGAGCATAGATAACAGATTCAAGATATAAGACACTTTGAATATTCATCAAAATAATTTCCTTGCGAAAGTGAGAATAAATTTTGACCATTTAGTTTAATAATCAAGTCAAAAACCAGAAAACTGGACATAACTCAATGGAGCAAAGATCAACATGAATTAATGTTACTCTCGTTTTAACATAATGATATATCAAAGGGATTTCAATCTTGAGTCCATGATAAATGGATGAAAATTCAAGTAATAAGATTCAAGACACAAACAAGAGAGTTTGTCCCAAAGCCCTTGGAGGTGCATAGTTCTTTTTTCTTTTCAGGGCGCATGATGACAAGAAAACACCATTTTTTCAACATAATTAGTTTGTGTTGGGGTGATATCCGTAAGCTCACCACTTGGTTCATGTACCGGTTTGTCAATTTCCATTTTATTCGATCATTTAGACCTTGATCTCTTCTTTCCATTTAACTTGACCTTTTGCTCAGAGACAATAACACTTTTAGAAGAAGAAGAAACAAGGTTACATACCTTAGTCGGGTTTTGCTTTTGGAAGAGTTTTAGCACACTTGTGAAACACTCACCCTCCACTGCAGTTTATTGACATACCTTACATTATGCTTGTACTTGAAGCATTGTTGAAGTTCATGACCTTCAGTAGTACAGTAAGGACGGGATCGGTTCGGAAGAGAATAAAAAACACTCCCAGTTTCATCTGACAAACACATCAGATGTCTCTTGAAGATCAGTAATGAGTTTTTCCGAAGGAGAAAAATCCATTAAATCCTCAAAATTTGGATGAGGGATCTTCAAACAGCTTATCAAGATTGATGTGAGTATCACTACTCTCATCAAGATTAGTTGTTTCATCCAAAAGTGCTAAGCTTGAATTTCTTCTTCTTCTAAATCATAATGATCAGTAGTTTCATCAAGGGTTGCAGCAAGACCCTTGTTGCTAGTGTATTTTCGTCTATTTGGACACTCATTAAAGTGACCAAAACCTCTACACTTGAAGCACTGTGGCATATCCTCATCGTCACTTTCTCCATCAACCTTTTTAGGGAAAATACGATCTTGAGGTTTGAATGATGATGACGGACGTTCTCTTGAAAACCGTTTATTTCTCCTTTTGAGGAGATCTCTAAACTGTCTTTTAAAAAGAGAAACCGAATTTTCAAGATCTTCATCTGAAAATTCGTTAACAATCTCTTTCTCAAAGATACCAACACTTTTACTTTTAGCAAGTGCATCAGTGTTTTTAAGTGCTTTGAATGCAATAACTTTATCAGCTTTAGTTTGCTGTTCATGATCAAAGATCTTCAACTTTCCAACAAGCGTACTTCTGGAAAGTATAGAAAGATCGTTTTCTTCCATAATGGCATGCTTCTTATACTTGTATCGAGCTATCAAAGATCTCAAAATTTTCATTAAAATATCCCATTCAGGAATAATCTTTCCTAAAGAATAACAAGCGTTTACAATTTCCAACAATTTGTGATTAAATTCTTCAAACGAATCTTCATCAGTCATACGAAGGTTTTCCCAGTCAGAAGTTAGGTTTTGAAGTATGGCATCTTTCTTGGCGTCATTCCCTTCAAATACAGTTTCTAAGATATCCCAAGAATCTTTTGATCTAGTGCACGTAGACACATGATGTTGAAGATCTTGGCTTATGGAGTGGATAATGGCGTTCAATCCATCAGAGTTGTGTTTAGCATCTTTGATTTCATCATCGTCATATGCATTTATGCCTTTAGGAACATCAGTTGCTCTTTTCGAACCATTGGAGCATTGTGTCCTCTTACAACAAGAAACCATGCCCGAAAGTCATGAGCTTGTAAGAAAGAACGCATAGTAGTTTTCCACCATAAGTAATTTGTACCATCGAAGGCTGGCGGTACGTTAATTGAGATTGTACTCTTGTCCATAATACAGATCGCTTTAAACACATACTTATTAGGTCTAACAGTGTTTGCATGCTCTGATACCAATTGAAAACGCAGGAGATACCAAATACACCCAACTTTTTCGTTTGGCAACCTGTATAGACAAAACTTAAAACAATAGTAAGTAGACCAACTGAATGATCCCTTATAATATGTATATAGAGTTTATATCTCAACCTATACTCAATCAATATATACATATATAGACACAAGGTCCGTGAACCTGATTGTTAAGCAGAGTACTTGGACGATCTAAGAAATCAATATCCAAGATCCATCTAGTCGTATCCAAATAATCTAATCGGAATTCTGCCAAGTGATTAAACTTGTTATCTATCTTTCAAGATACGAAATCTACAAGAAACAAGTCTCGCAATCAAATATAATTAAGCGGACATATCTACTTAAAATGAATACATACAAACATGTGTAAATCAATTTATAAAGATAAACAATATAATGCGGAAAAGAAAAAACACAAGACACCAGAAATTTTGTTGACGAGGAAACCGCAACAGCAGAAAACCCCGAGACTTCATCCAGATTGAACACCACACTGTATTAAGCCACTACAGACACTAGCCTACTATCAGACTTCGGACTGGAATGTAGTCGAGACCGAATCCACACTCCAAGTGCTCATATGTTTCTTGAACTTCGCAAGGTTCTACGCACTTGATTACCTTAGATGACGTCCTTTACAGTCTAAGATTTTCTTCAGCCAAAGTGAAGACTTTTGACACCAATATGCCTCTAACAAATAAGCCTATTTGATCTAAAATCAAGGTGTGTAAATCTGTTTAAAATAGACAAATCTAGCAAACTTCACAAATCAGTGACTTACGAATCCCGAAGAGCATCCTAGATTCTTAACCACCTCCCAAGAAAAATCTTTGAAAGATCAGCTAAGATCCGTCTTTAGATATCTATTGTGAGGAATCACAAAGTCCGAGACGAAAAGAACTTTGCGATTGTTATCTATCTTGCCTGAAAGAGATTACGAGAATCTCGATAATAGAAAAGCAAGATCAGTATTCACGAACTATCAAGGTAAAGATAGTCGGACCTGGCTTCATGAATCCCCAAAGCGAAGTCTTTTAGTCGTAGACCTAATAATGTTTCATAGAGGAAACCTATGTCAATAGAGGACGACTCTAGAATCCACTAGGACAAAAAGTGTCAGGGATTGATTTTCCCAGTTGAAAGAGCATCTTTATTTATAGTTTTCAAAGACCAGGGTTAGCTTAAAATTCAAGCTAAGATAACTTGAGAATCAAGTAAACACTTTAGGCCTTCAATATACAATAGAACAGTATACACATAAGTTCGGTTACTGAACCATGTATAATGATTATTCGGTTTGGCAAGTTAGCCAAAGAACTAAAATCTATTTGATGTTCAATTAAATATCTAAGAATTTAATCATGATACACACATATAAGTGTTTAAGTAACCAATGAAGTCTTAGAAGTGTTTAAGAGAGTTCTAGTAATGCTAACATATTATGAAAATAAGTCTTTAAGCATATACTAAAATATAAACTGGGACAGTTGGTACAATGGTTCGTGAACCACATGGATTGTTCATTAGTCAGGGTGCAACGGTTTGTGAACGGGGTTCGCTAACCCTACTAGACTTCGGAACTCAGTTGACCACAGTTCTTGAACCGAGTTTTTCAACTGCTAGCCTATTTATCCAACTTACAAAATTTAGTTCACCAACGGTTCACCAACCGGGTTCGTGAACTGTTCCCAACTGAACTTGCTTTATTTATGTAACTCAGATCGCCAACCTACCCTGAGTAGAAATATCAGTAAGTTCATATTTTTCTCTTATGATGGTTGAAACATTTTCAAGTGATATAATCATTTTCATGGGCAATTTTCAATTAATCCACAAATTAATTCATAGAACTATTATTGTTAAGGACCGTTGAACATCTTATTTGCTAAATCATGTTTCGATATTTTTCACAAGACAAGCTTGACTCGAAACTTCTTCTTTGTAACTCTATTAGAAGTAATACTCTCAATAGATAAAATGATGGTATAGTGAGTAAAATAGAATGGTTCAGTCTTCACATACCTGATACAGAAATTCTCCAAATGTCTTCGTCGATCTTCAGTCTTCAAGGGTGATATTGATACTCAAATACAACACTAACCTAGTCTGAGAATTGACTTAGTAGACTAGGAATCAAGATATAGTTTCGATCACCTAACATTGGCAATTATTACTTGAAAAATAGAGTTTCAAGAGGTAAAATTCTTTGAACAATCAGCTAATCAGTTTCCTTGCGGATAAAGTGAGAATAAATTTTGACCATTTAGAATTAACCAAGTAAAAAACTTGAAGACTCGAAAAGATTCAAAGGAGAAAGGCTCAACATGAACTATTGTTATTCTCGTTAAATCAAAAAATTGTTATCCTTGAGTCTGTGAAAAGAGATGGAAATTTAAGTAATTAGATTCAAGACACAAACTAGAAAGTTTATCCTAAAGCCCTTGGAGATGCACGGTTCTTGTCTCTTTTCAGGGCACATGAGACAAGAAAACACTTTTTCAACACAATTAGTTTATGTTGGGGTGAGCAGCAGTGGACTTACTTCTTGATTCCTACATGGGTTTGGCTGCTGATGATGTAAGTTCTCTTGAGAACCGCTCATTTCACTTCTTGAGAATATCTCTAAACTATATATATTGTAATAAGAGAAACTTGAATTTCAAGATATTCATCTGATAATTCGTGAACAAGATCTTTCTCTGAGCTGCCAACACTGTCACTTTTCTTAAGTACATTAGAGTTTTTAAGTGCTTTGAATGTAATATTTTTATCAGCTTTAGCTTGCTGTTCATGTTCAATGATCTTTAACTTTCCAATAAGGGTGCTTCTGGAAAGTGTAGTATGATCGTTTCCTTCAGAGATGACATGTTTCTTACACTCGTGTTGAGCTGGTAAAAATCTCAGAATTTTCATCACAATATCCCGTTCAGGAATAGTCTTTCCTTATGAATGACAAACGTTCACTATTACCGACAATTTGTGATTAAATTTCTCAAATGAATCCTCATCAGCCATACAAAGGTTTTCCCAGTTAGAAGTTAGATTTTGAAGTCGTGCTTCATTTTCTGCGAAATTTCTTTCAAATACGGTTTCTAAGATATCCCAAGCATCTTTTGATATAGTGCACGTAGACACATGATGTTGAAGATCTTCGCTTATGGCGTGGATAATAACATTCAATCCATCATAGTTGTGTTTAGCAGCACTGATTTTAATATCCCTATATGCTTTTATGCCTTTAGGAATCGTATTAGCTCATTCTCCGATCATTAGAGTGTTGTATCCTCTTATAGCAAGAACCTATGTCTAAAAGTCACAAGCTTGTAAGAAGGAACGCATATCATTTTTCCACCATAAGTAATTTGTTCCATCGAAGGTTTGCGGTACGTTAATAATGATTACACTCTTTTCCATAATACAGATCGCTTTAAACACATACTTATTTGGTACAACAGTGCTTGACTGCTCTGATGCTAATTAAAAACGTAGGGGTACCAAGTACACCACCAACTTCTTCATTCGGCAACCTGTATAGACAAAACCTAAAACAATTGCAAGTAGACCAACTGAATGATCCTTGACAATATGTGTATGGATTTTATATCTCTAACATCTTCTCAATCAGTATGTATATATAAGCCGGGGTGAGTATAAACCTAGCATGGCCGACCAACATTGTTACATAGACCCAATTCTCCTTTGTGGGTCCCATAAATGGGCATGCAGAGATATATGGGATTTTATGTGGTTTAGTCACAAGTTTGAATGAACTTTCTGTTTTGGACATGCTCATAATATCGAGAATGAAGCTAGTGAGTATTTCTGATTGTTGAACGTGATTAAAAGCATGCTGTGATTTGACTTAGCGACTCTTGCGGAGGACGTTAATAGCAATTAATCATGTGGCTCATATGGGTGATATTTATGGAGTCTCATTCCCTAGATTTACATGACAAAATATTAGTTTTACCATGTATAGCAGAGTGTGAGTCGCGCTTGCATGAGCCGTGCTTGTGAGACTCTAAGGTCATTAGTCGCGTTTATGAGATTCAAACTCATGGAGTAAGTAGTGAACGCGACTACGAGACTGATAGGGAAGTTAGTAAAGCACTCATCGTACCCTAATGAGGTAAGCAAGGCGAGCTTGAAACGAGCCAGTAGGACCCGAAATGATTGTTTTGCGCTCAATTTTTGTAAATAACTATCTACAAATACAAATCTCACGTCACAAGATAGATTCCAGACCCATTTTCAGTTTTGAAGGTTGAAGGCATCTTTTAGCGGCTCGGGAAACTAGTTTCATAGTGTATACTTTGGGTTATCGGTGGTAGCCTATGACGATAAATACCAAGCACTAATTCATTTCGGGGAACATTATCTATATACCCTTAATATGAGGTCCGTTGAAAAATACCCTTTCAAACTTAATATACCCCTCTTAATAATACATTACTAAAATACTCTCTTTTACATAATTTGAATACAAAACCACTGCTACTACTGTCCATCACCACTGATTACCACTACCACTGCCCACCACCGCCGCCACCAACCACCATCGCCCCTAACCACCACCACCACCACTGACAACCATCACCACCCCAAATGACCACCACCGCCCCTAACCACCACCACCGCCAACCACCACCACTGCCAACCACCACCACCGCCAACCACCACCACTGCCATCCACTGACGCCAACCATCGCCGCCACCGCCAACCACCACCATGTTGAGTCAACTAGCACAAAGTTGTCTCTGAATTTGAGGTAACTAATACAAAGTTGTCTCCAAAAACTGAAAGCAACTAAGCACAAGTTGTCTTCATCTATGGAAGCAACTTGTTCAAGTTGTGTACAAATATGAAGGCAACTAGAACAAGTTGTGTCCAAACAAAACCATATAAGGACAAGTTGTTACAAAACTGAAGCCAACTAGCCCAAGTTGTCTCCAAATCTAGAGGCAACTTGTGCAAGTTGTCTCCAAATATGGAAGCAACTAGCACAAGTTGTCTTCAATACATACACAAATGAGTGAACCAGGCGTGAGTCGGACACACATTTTATGACATGGAGTCAGCCGTGCTACCATTGCACCACAGATTCGCCGCAAACTACTCTAAGATATATGTATAAGATAATTTCAGATGCATCAATGGACCCAAAAAACATAACAAAGTTGCCTCCGAATCTGGAATCAACTAGCTCAAGTTTCCTCCAATCTGGAACCAACTAGCTCAAGTTTCCTCCACAAGTGAAAGCAACTTTCTCAAGTTGCTCAAGTTTCAGACACATAAAGCAATTGATAAACTAGTTAATTACTATCTGTATACGATAATCTACGAAAAATTTATACTACATACACAGACTTGAAATAAAACTGATGAAATAAGTTGACATGTACCTGTTGCCCGACACTGAAAAATGATTTCATTCTTGGCTTACATGCAACCACCAAATTGTCATCGCTTCAAACAATACATGCCACCACTACAGCAACAACATCCACTATAAGTACCACTGCTGTAAACACAGCATCGAACACCACATCCACTGCTGCAGCAACACATACTATCACCACTAAAAGTACCACTAACACCATATATGTACCAACAAACAACCTAAAACTATCTCCCTCATAACCTGAAATCCCCTTGCAAGAAACAAAGCACAAAAGGTGTAAACACAAAATCTACTCAAATAAAGCTTTTAAAGCATTTGGTTCAATCGACGAGACATAAAGACATAATTTCAACAAGAACAAGTTGCATATAAACAGAACATCCTAAAGCCTAAACCTAGTAGATACAAAATAATCAACTATTTCATAACTAAAATAATCATAGCACCAATGCTTCCACCATTTTAACTACCCCTCTACTACTGTACTCAAACTCAAACAACAGAAGATTCAAGTAGTATCAAAACACGCACAGACATAGTGGCACCATTTTCACAAAAATGGAGACAACTAGCTCAAGATGCCTCCGAATATAGAATCAACTAATTCAAGTTGCCCCTGAATCTGGAATCAAATAATTCAAGATTCTTGCTTAACATAACAACATGCTTGATGTTTCCAGATAAAACCTTATAAAAATATAACCAATCAATCTTTAAAGGGAATCCCCAATGAACTAAAGAGAATATCCTTCTTCTTGGTTAAACAGGAAGTACTCAAAAGTGGATAGTGTAAATATGACACCTTACTAACAGTACTTATACCACTTAGGGAAAAGAAGTTACTACGTAAGTGCTAGATGGTATAGCTAACCCCTCTAGCTCTAATTCCAGTCGGTAGGGCTGTCAATAATAGTCCGAAATCCGAAATCTGTTTCCGAGAATTCATGATCCTATGGGATTTTATCCGTTATATCGGATATCGGATGTCGGATCGGAATTCTTATCGGATTTCCCCCCCTTAACGTAACGGAATCGGATTAGACCCCATCCGATTGTTAAGTTCCGACATCCGATAACACATAGGAATGCATTAGTAATTTCCTACCTCTAGGATAAAGATGTTGACTATCGGAAATTGTATTCTTAGAAATTATCATACATTATCGGAATTTATCGGAATTTCTAACCGGATTAGTAATTTTTAATCCCTTTTACCCAATTTTTTTCCATATTTTTAGGAATTATCGGAAGTTATCGGAATTTATCGGATTTTCGATAAATTAACCTATCGGAATCGAATTCGAATTTTAAAATTCCGTCGGATGTTATCGGATTTCGGAATTCCGATAACACTTAG
>JAJJMB010011222.1:1261083-1295037 GCA_023531105.1 Papaver atlanticum | reverse complement strand
CTTTAATCCAAGTTTCAAACCATGTTACTAGGCTGTCTGCAGGTCAAATCAGTTGTGAAAGCATGTTAAAAACAAATCAAGGAACTTAAAAAAGAACATAATTTGAAACAAAGCTTTCAGTAGTTATTCACATACAGATATCTAAATCAACTAAATTGAAATAAAACTATCAATTATCTCTCCCAAACTCCACCATCACGACCTCCACAACAACAACACCAACACAAAATGATGCTACCACCACCACCCTCAGTACTACAACAAAAGCTATCACCATCGCCTCCATTGCAACAAAACATCCACCACCACCACATCAACAACAGGAAACCAACACTAGTGTGCACAACACCCACCACCAATAGCACCTGCCACCACCAAAATATCAGGACTATACATTAAAATCAACGAAATCTACAAAATATCATGAAAATTGAAAACCTAAAAATCAGTTCTAAATCAAAATCGATCAAATTAATGTAGATTCAATACTGAATATTGTGGTGGTCGCGGCGAAATTGGGAAGGCAGTGATGAATGTTGACGGTGGCGGAAGGGTTTGATTTGATTGATCCGTCAGAGTTTTTCAGATCCATTGGTAACGACTTTGATTTCAACTAAACAAAACATGCAAAAAGTCAATCGGTAATTACCAGAAAATCAAAAACCTAAATCAACAAATCAAATCGATATTACCAGAAACCAAAATCGAAAAAACCAAAATCTTTGTCTTGATCATCCGGACCTTCAACTAACATTGAAATAACTCTTAAAATCAGAGAAAATGAATTGTTGATGGTGACTATGAGGTTTAATTGCGATGATTTCATTGATGGCGGAGGTGGTGGAAATTGCAGAGGTGGTGATGATGGTAATAGATGATAGAAGAGGAGAGAGGAGATTTTTAGATCTGAAACTGTAAAATGATTTTCATTTAAATCTATTTCTATATTAACATGAAAAGGGTATTTATGAGATTTATAATTAAATTGATTACCTTCCGGAAGGTGAGGGGTATATACATAATGGATAAGGGTATATGTGGGGGATCCATGGATAGTAGGGGCTTTATAACATTCCCACTTCAAATTTTGGCATCATAATTAGCAGATTTTAGGATTTAATAGCAAATTTTGTCTAACAACGCATAACTTAAGTTATAAGGCAAATCTCAGGTCACACAACAAATATTGATTTGGAGAGTAATTTCTCGAATTGTAATATACTTTGAGTCATTAAGCGAATTGGGGTTTCAAGACTGATATTTGATTGTAAAATAAAATTTTGTATCACGTACAAATTTTTAAACCACAACGGTAGTTTCTCAGTCGAGATATTTCTTGAAGGATGAACTCATAGTGACATGTTTATTGTCACAGTAAAGATTCACGAGGTTAATTTCCGATTAGCATGAACTTTGGGTTACAATGACAAAAATATGAGCAAAGGTGCAAAATTCTTTCACGGGGTAGACCTTATGTTAAAATCCATATTTTTGGTAGTGAAGCAAATTATAAATAAAATTTTGTGGTCAGGAGTATATATTTGAATCGCCTATAAGCAACTAAAAGTATGGAAATAAAAGCCAAAATCGATGAGAAACTCCCATGTAGATCCACACATAATATAACGATGATCTGTGCGCCTTTTAAAAATCCGAATGCACGATCCCCATCTTCTTATTGATTTCACCAATGTGTCTGATGTGTAGACGCGCACGTCCAAGCAGCGGGCTTTAAATATGACTCCAAAAATAGTCCGTGCCATCCCGGTGGGCTTGCCCTAACTGTTCCCACACTCCTCTCTTTTCCGCTTTTTGCTTCCCTGCCTATCAAGAAGAAACATAAAAGACCCTGGTCTGTGTCGACAAATCCATTGCTCCCAAGTCACAGCAGAACGTGGAAGAAGAAAGAGCAGCAGGCGATTAACAGTAATGGCAGCAAAAACTCGTCCCTTTAAGGTAAGGGTTTTCATTATTCCTATACTCTAGCTATGTTCACTAAAACCCTAAAAGTCCAAGTAATAATCGATGGGTAAATTGTTTAACTGTGCAATGACTTACTTTACAATCTGTTGATAGATAATCTTGGGGTCATCATCAAAGTCTCGGAAAGACATTTTAACTGAGATGGGTTATGACTTCACAATCATGGTAATGTCTTTAATCAATCAATACACATTTGAACTAATGTTTTCACTTTGTGCTGGGAGGTTTACTTGGTGTCTTTTGTTTATAATTTAGACTGCAGACATTGATGAGAAAGAAATTCGTATGGAAAAGCCAGAAGATTTGGTTATGGCTCTAGCCGAGGCAAAGGTTTGAGCTTCTCCACTCTGAAATTTAATTATGCTATAATGTTTCTATCCGAGAAAAGAAGAATAAATGGTGTAGGACGATTACTCCCAGCTTTGCATAGGATGTTGACCTTAGGTTAGAGGTACTTTTGTTGCGTTGGCTAATTTGTTCATCTGTTTAACTGTTTATGTTAGAAAAGGGATGCAAACTGCAAAATAATGGGTTGGATATTACGTCATTTTGTTCTTATGCATTATTTGAAGCATGTTATAATGTTTTCTACACTTCATGCAACTCTATTGTTTTTCTTTTTACTGGAAGACTTGTGACATATCTGCATCATGATGCTAATCATTTCAGTGATAGGCTAGAACCTACATGATTTTTTCTTTTCTTTCTATAAGGATCTTTGGTCCTTGCGAGGCTCAGGAAAATTGAATCACTAGTGGGCTTCTTAGAAGTTAAATGACCAGCGTGGTCAAACAGATATAAGCAGATAGAACACAGAATTAGAACAATAGAGCGCAGATGATTCGAACCTAGGCGAAGACCCAACACCCTTCTAGAATCGGTTGCAAGTAAAGTATTAAAAATTTAAAAGTCTACCTAAAACAGGCTCTAATAACAACTTACATATTAGAGTAGACAACCTTACTAAAAGAAAAACAATAGGTCTGAAACGCCCTTCTCTAGGATGGAAACTAATAAGTTCTCGACATAGATAAAAAAAAAAAAGTCTAATGCTCCTGCACCAATCACATCTAGAAACTGGTGAAATTCTTGTTTCAAAACTTGGAATTAGTTGTGCCTCATTCAAAAGCAGGAATTAGTTGCGTCTCAAACTAATAAAAAGTGCAATCATGACAAAAATTACAAACGTTGCTTATGTAACCAGGGTTAAAGCCATTAAATTAAACTGAGGTTTATTTGCTAATTGAATTTCTGCTGTTCTACCCCTCATTGCTCTTAGCGATCGGGCATGCCACCTTTTATTTCATTACATTTTATACAGCCTTTTCCAGTTTTGTCTTTTGAAGGTGTTATTTGTGTTTGTTTTAGTTCCAACCAGTCTTTTGAAGGTGTTATAGGTGACCCATAAGGTTTCTGACCTCAATAATTTACTTCCCCCAGGCCAATGGCATCATAACGAGGATTCAAACTACTGATTGTTCTGAGAAGAATGCTGAACCAGCACTTTTAATCACCGCTGATACAGTATATCCAATTAACTTCTTTTCTTTTTTCCCCAGTGATAATAGAGTTCTTTGTGCTGGTAAAGGTTAATAGGGTCCGATATTACCTAGTGTCATCTATGTACCAAGGATATGTTGTTTGTTAAGGCTCTCGGTTTATTTGTTAGGCAGTTTGTACTTGAAATTTTTGTAGTCTATTTTGCTAAGCAGGATCCATTGTTCTATAAGCAATTTCGACTTTGTTGTTTGTGATTGTTGTGGTTTTCTTTTACTCTTCCAAATATCTTTATTAAGTTCTTGTCCAATTATGGAAAACTTGAAAGAGAGGTAGATCTATATCTCTTACCTCATCTGAATGGAAATTTTCTTCTTAGGCAGATGCCATTTTATCAAGGCTCCAAACTGATGTGAACAAAGAGGAAGATGCTGAGTCAACACTTTTGATCACTGCTGACCAAGTACACCTCATTTTTTGTTGCTTTTTATTATTACAGAGGACCTTCCTGTATTAGTAAATTATCTTCATGTCATGTGCACTTGATAAATTAGCAAATTATCTTCTGTATTAGTAAATTAGCAATGCACTGTGACTGGTGGTATGTTTCACCCATAAGGAGTACTCATCTGATCTCTAGTTGGGTACTTGGTTACAAGTTCTAAAAAAGATTTCTTACTCTACAGATTAGAATCAAGATGCAGCAAGAATATGTTTTCCTTAAAAATTCATTTAAGTATAATACTGGAATAGTGGGTAGGTCTGAGGAGAACAACATCCATCTGTATCCTTGGTCATAGATAAATTGCTGGTAATGGACCGTGTTACTGTTATGTCTATAAGCTTAGTTGTGGTTCTTGCTTAATGCTTAATTTACTTGATTTGGAGGTCGTGGTCTATGAAGGTGTAATTAGAGAAAAGCCGTCCAGCAAAGAAGAAGCTCGACAGTTTATCAAAGGTCTGACAACTGTGTTCTGTCTTCTAAATTGAATAACATGGTCGGATGACTTACATCCTTATGACTTTCAGGATATTCTGGCGGGCGCGCAGCTACAGTGGGATCTGTACTTGTTACCAACCTTACTACGGGTACAAGAAGAGGCGAGTGGGACAGAGTGGAGGTAAAATTGTTCACCGTTCTTCTTAATCTGATTTTCTCTGTAATATACTTGTCCTGTATTTATGTATGGGTACCTCTTCATTTGTCACAAATACCATAGTAAGGAAAACAGGGTCCTTGGATAATCAGAGCTTCATAGTATCTGCTAATAATTTTGGTGCTGACATCTTCTATGTGATTCCCTGAGATTTTGATTTTTTGACGTTCTTGATACATCACAGTGATTGTGCATATCAAGGTGCCCGGATTTCTTCTTTTCTTGGTGTTGCCAAGTTTACCTCCAACATGATATTCAACTATGTATCGCATCTTCTCACCTGAATAAGTTTTTAGTCGTCATTGTGAATTTTGTCCTTTCAATATTTGATATGCTCAGTTATGAAAAAATGATGGAGGAATAATACTTCTAGTGGTGATGTGAATGCAGATCTATTTTCGCGAGATACCTGATGAAGTCATAGAGAAGCTGGTAAGTGTGTTGAAAGAACCTAGCGGAACTTGCTCCTTGGTTCTTCTTTCATAACTAAATGAGCAGGCAAGGTTGATGGTTCCTTTGTTGCGTTTAGGTGGATGAGGGAGTTGTTCTCTACGTTGCTGGCGGTATAATAATTGAACACCCGTTGATATTGCCCTTCATTGAAAAAGTGGTAGGTTTTCAGATCAATTCTCCTTTTCTCTCCTTTATTTTCATACTCATATTTGTTCTAAAGTTGAATGGGGTTCTGATGATCAAAAATTCAAATGTGTTACAAGAGTTTCAATAACCTTGCTCGGTCAATTTATAAAAACTGCACAATTGTAGCTGTGGGGTGTTATTGTACAGAAGTACAAATGGCGGAGTTGACCGTTTGGCACTAACGCCCTATGGCTACAATCATGTGTGTTTCCCACCATCACGCTTATTTGTCTAAGCAACCACACTGTTCATCACTTATCTTACAGACATACGCATGTATTTGGTGGTAATGTGCAGGAAGGGACCACTGATAGTGTTATGGGACTACCCAAGACTCTGACAGAAAAGCTCATACATGAGGTCCTTTAGGTGCCTGGCAGTCATTCTGCCCTAGAAATTCGTCATGATTCATTTGCTTGTTCATCATCAGCCGTCTTTGTGTTTTGACCCAACAATATCTAAATGGAACAGTTTTTTTCTATAAATAGTTATACTGGCTCATGCGATCTACATTGGCAATTTTTAGGCCATTCATTTGGGATTGTCAAACTGATGATTTATATTATATTACAATCTAATGTAATGGATCGTTTTTATTTTATTTTCTTGGCGAAAATGCATGGATTTTAATCCGAAATTGATAATCTAGGCTGTTACTTTTGATTTATCTCCGTTATCCACACTGTCTTCATCCATGTGATATCCAAAATACCGTCAACAACATGCACCAAGAACTACTAGTAAATTTTCTGTTTAATAGAGAGCCTATAAATTCTGCATATCTCATCATAATGTTTTCATCAGCCTCAAGTATTAACACTTGTAGTTTCTGAATTGTTCTTGTTTTCCTTTTTCTTTATTCTCCGAAGAAATAAAGATAGTGAAGGAAAAGGAAACAAGAACAAATTACACACAAAGATGACTACTGCAAACACTGATTCAATCCGTAACATCATTGGGGTCATCGGAAATGTGATTTCTTTTGGTCTATTCGCCTCGCCTGCACCTACATTCTATAAGATCATCAAGAAAGGAGCAGTGGAGGATTTTTCTCCGAACCCTTACCTCGCCACCATACTCAACTGCGCACTATGGGTTTTTTACGGCCTTCCTTTTGTTCATCCACACAGCATTCTGGTCGTCACCATCAATGGAGTGGGTCTCGTTGTAGAATTCGCCTACATCTTCACTTATCTCATGTACGCCAACAAAAAGCAAAGACTGTACGTGTCCAAAGTTTTGGCAATTGAAGTTGTTTTCTTTGCTTTAGTAGTCGGTGTTACTCTTGGGTTCCTGCACACTATCGAGAGAAGGACAATGGTTGTGGGAACTTTCTGTCTCATCTTCAACATTGCCATGTATGCAATGCCATTGGACGTAATGCTGTTGGTTATCAGAACAAAAAGTGTTGAGTACATGCCGTTTTTCCTCCTCCTTGCGAATTTTCTCAATGGTGGAACTTGGTTGACGTTCGCATTGCTCCGTTTCGATCTTTACATCTTTATAAGTAATGGCTCTGGTTGTATTCTTGGCTTAATCCAATTGATAATATACGGAACTTTCTACAAGTCGACCCCAAAGGAAAACAATGACGAGAAGCCTTCTGGGGATGTGCAGCTCTCGAGTGTCTGAATGTCGAGCTGAAGTGTTCGAAGTTGATATTGTGCCTCTTTGATTTCTTACTGGGATGCGTAAATTCTTCGATGTGGGTAGGGTTTATTAAGATTACAGACCAAGTCTTCAAAAAAGAATCACTTCTGTTAAGAAATCCATGAAAAATGATATCATGCATTCAATTTGTCCATCACTTTTTGTTATCTTTTGCACCACTGCCTAGTTGAACCCATGAGCTAGCACAAAATTGTTTATAATCCAATCCAGACGAACTGTTATAATTCAACCCATATGGATCAAATGGGCCAGAGTTCCCTAAATCTTTAAAAATTCTATTAATGAATCACACTTGTATTTTCACACTATCTCATATTTTATATTGAGGGAGGATCCATGGACACTCTTAGATGGACACTATCATACCAGATTTGCGTCATTTTCGCCACCAAACCCAAATGGCAATGAATTTACATCTAACATTTTGATGATACATTCCTCTTATAAGACTCTACATTCCTACAAAAAATGAGCACAATTCGAGACCTATAAGACCACCATCTACCCCTTTGAATATCAACCGTTAAAAGTTAACGGTTGAAATTAAGTTCTGTAAATGGTGAGGTTTGGTATCTCGAATAGCGCCAATTTTTGGCAGGAACGTAGAGTCTTATAAGAGAGACGTATCATCAAAATGTTAGATGTAAATTCATTGTCGTTTGGGTTTTGCGGCGGAAATGACGCAAATCATGTATGATAATGTCCATCTAAGAGTGTCCATGGATCCTCCCTCTTTTATATTTTGGACGCTGTTTTTTCGAATGAAATCAAACGGTAGCGGATTTGAAGCTAACATTATGGGATATGTTCGTATTACATATCTCATATTTTGGACGCCGTTTTTTCGAATGAAATTTAAACGGTTGCGAATTTGAAGCTAACATTACGGGACATGTTCCTATTACAAAGCCTTATATACCATCCTGAAATTATTGCATTATACAAATCCTCACATTTTAACTGAAATTATTGCATTATACAAATCCCCACATTTTAACGATTGAATATCCATGGTTTTCAACGGTGGGTTTTCAAAGTAGTAGATGGTGGTGTTATACGTCTTAGAATATGGTCACTTTTGATAGGTACATAGAGCTTTATAATATGAACATATCCCTAAAACATTAGTTTTAAGTCCGTAACTGTTTAGGTTTTATTCAACAAAATGGCGTTAAAAATGTGAGATAGTATGAGTGGATCCGCCCTCTCTAGTAATGAAACTTAATATAGGGGCTTCACATTCCAATAGAAGGGTTTCACATAGATTCCTAAAAAGGTGGTTATCGGGTGTCTTGATGCAATAACAAATGTCTAAGTTACCCTCCTTCTAAAAATAAAAACATAAAAACTAAAATCAAAACCTAATTCTAATTCAAAAATCTGGTCCTCCTCTTCTTCTAAACTTCCTCTCCTTCATCAACTGTAAATCCTTCCCTCTCTTTTTTTCTTCAATTGAAATCATTTCTTCTTCTTCAATTAATCAGCGATTCGAAAAACTTATAATCGTCGATTGAAATCTACATTAAAAATGTGGAAGAAGCAAATTGATAGAAGTGATGGTAATCAAAAAACCAAATTACGTTTGAAATGGTTAGATTGATTGAAATCAGTAGAAAAATTAGGTTTGCAGAACCATTTACAGTTAGGTATTCTTAGTTTTGTAACCATAAACTTGTTCTCTGAATCTGTTATGAAAAAGCGGGGGTCTAACAACCACACCCAATATTTCTCTTAGCAATCTGTATGGACTAACTCTAATATACTTTTAAGAGAATCAATTAGACAGTCAGACTCAATCTTAAGAAAAGTATATCAAAGAGTTATATCTCAATTTTTAAATTCAATCATCAATCAAACAAATAGGAATTTGCGAGCCCGATTGAATATAAGAAATAACTTGGACGGTATCAAAAACCAATATCCAAGTGTCAATCAATTTAATCAACAACCAAAGGTTGGATTCACAATTGATTGAACTTACGCACAACTTGTGATATTTCAATTATATAAACAAATATAATGCGGAAAAGAAATAACACAGACACCAGAAATTTGTTAACGAGGAAACCGCAAATGCAAAAAACCCCCGGGACCTAGTCCAGATTTGAACACCACACTGTATTAATCCGCTACAGACACTAGCCTGCTCCAAGTTAACTTCGGACTGGAATGTAGTTGAGCCCTAACCAATCTCACAAGGATCAAGGTACAGTTGCGCTCCTTATGTCTCTGAATCCCAGCAGGACTCTACGCAATTGATTCCCTTAGCTGATCTCACCCACAACTAAGAGTTGCTACGACCCAAAGTCGAAGACTTGATAAACCAATCTGTCTCACACAGAAAAGTCTATTGAATAGATAAATCTGTCTCCCACAGATAAACCTATGAGTTTTGTTCCGTCTTTCTATAAATCAAGGTGAATAGGAACCAATTGATATACCGGACTTATACTCCCGAAGAACGGCCTAGAAATATCAATCACCTCACAATAATCTTAATCGTATGGTAGAGAAACAAGATATTGTAGAATCACAAACGATGAGACGAAGATGTTTGTGACTACTTTTTATCTTGCCTATCGGAGATTAAATCTCGAGAAAATCTTAGAGAAGATAGTACTCAATCACGATAGAAAACAGCAAGATCAGAACACGCAACTACAGAGAAAATAGTTGGGTCTGGCTTTACAATCCCAATGAAGTCTTCAAGTCGTTAACCTACAGGGTTTTGTGAAAAACCTAAGGTTAAAGGAGAATCGACTCTAGTCGCAACTAGTATCACACAGGAGGTGTGGGGATTAGGTTTCCCAATTGCTAGAGTTCTCCTTTATATAATCTTCAAATCAGGGTTTGCAATCAATGTTAACTTGGTAACAAAGCATTCAATATTCACCGTTAGATGAAAACCTGATTAGACTCAAGCTAATATCTTTCAACAGTTAGATCGAACTTAGCTTGTTACACACACATGAAAAGTGACTTCATTTAGATATGAGTAACCTTACATAAACGTGTGCACCTTTGTTGGCTCAACAATAGTTAACCGAAGTTAGCCATATGAACACTTTCATATCAACCTTATTCATCTTAACCATAACTAGTTCAAATGACTCAAATGAAACTAGTTCTAGAGTTGTTCAATTGTTTATATTCTCATAGAAGTATACAAGACACAATTGAAGCAAAATTGATTTTGATTCACTCGAATAAGGTCATGAACATTGTAGCCAAGGTTTGCAAAAGATTGCATTCCTTATTATATAAATTTATTAGTTCATAAACAAACATATTTTAGAACATTATCCACTCAGGTATGCAAACGGGTACGCATACCTAAATGGTCGGACTAAGTGTGGGTTCTCTAGTATGCGAACTGGTACGCATACCTTCCAAACTCAGCAGAAATTCCCGGAACTGAACCTCACGCCAGTACGTGTACCGGTATGCGTACAAGGTTCCCGGACTTTCAACAAACCAAGCAGTACGCATACGGGTATGCATACCATGGTTCCCGGACTTGGATTACATATATGCAAGTACGCATACCATGCTTATATCCAATTGTTCTAAACTCTTATTTCAATCATTGAAACATTCTCGGAAGACGACAACAGCTGTCTCAAAGCAATTTTCAAGTGATCAGATAATCAATACGAAACATTCTGAGTCTACATCAAATGACTGTCTCACACAAATTATATAAGATGTTACCAGGCGATTTTCACATGATCATCTTTTGACTTTCGTCAAGAATATAAGATGAACTTGGTTAAAGCGAAAGCTTACTAACACATATTTCGAGAAATATGTAAGCGAGTTAAACTCAGCTAGAAATATCAAATGTGTATAATTGAAGTCTATATAGTTATACGACTTTTGTCTCAAATAGGAGATAGAGTAGATAGACTTTTGAGTGATAGATGAGTTCAAGTCTCCACATACCTTTTGTTGATGAAGTTCCACAAGCTCCCCTTAGTAGTTCTTCGTATTCAATCGATGAACGCCGTGAAGTCTAATGCTCAACTACACTTTTTATCCTAGTCCGAGACTTAGCTATAAGTAGACTAGAAATCAAGACTTATAGTTTTGACAACTAAACTTGACAACAAGCTTGAGATAGCAACGCTTGCGAGTTCGACCGAGAAGTGCTCTTACAATCTCTCCCTTTGTCAATTTTAGTGACAAAACTATCAATACATATGGAATGCAAAATAAATAAACTTTGTAGCTCTCAATCCAAATGCTTGATTTCCTTGGTTCTTCAACATTACTCGAAATCTTCGTCACTTCCAAGTATTCCCGTGATTCTGAACGTGTTCAACTCAGCATCATAGTTGTTGAAGATCCGTAGCTATAATAATGAGAAAACAATTGCTTTCAATCATTGTTATACAATGTTATAGTATTATTACACAGCATCAAAGTCCAATTGTATCACAACTTTTACAACAATACTATGGTGATATGTATCACTCCCCCTTAGTCAATACTTCATCTCACATGAAAACCACTCCCCCTTACATAATGATCCGTAAACCATATGTATTTGTAGTGTGAACTACACATTAATTCTCCCCATTTTTGTCAATAAAAATTAGCAAAGGTACGAAAACTAGTGGGATCCTAATGAAATTTACATGGAGATACTTCATGACCAAAATAAAACATATCAACTTTGTTTATATGCAATCATATAGCCGAAACTAAATGCATTCATCAAGGAGTTAATAAAGATACAAGAAAACTCTTATAATATTCCACAGCCGCACTCCCCACAAATATTTGGAAATTAAGCACAAGTTCAAATAAGAACTCTCCCCCATAAAATGTCATTCCCGAAAGAACAACAAGAGTGACCTTACTTTCACAAGAAAATAATGATTTCTTTGGACATTAACAAATCACATGAGACATGAATTTGTATCCAAAATACTCAATTAAATTAACCACAAGAGAACCTATGATTAATTTAATCGGAAATGCTCACATAAGAGAACTTACGGAGCCACACAGTACTTACACAAAGATGTGCATCAGGGAAAGACCAATACTGCGGAATATTCAAAGATTCATTCTATTTTTCATCAATATTTGCATAGATACATGTAAATAGACTTAATCTTTGTAAACAAAAGTTCATCCTATCTTCCATCAAAAAATGACATAATAGGCTTAATTTTTGTTGTTAAAAGTTCATTCTATCTTTTATCAATATTTGCATAAAGACATATGATAGACTTAACTTTTGAGCAAATATGAGACAATCATAGTTCACGGATGCAAACACACATATCCCATAACAAGTTGCAATATATAAAACCATAAAGATTAATACTGCAAAAATCATCTTCCAAATAAACTTTAGAATTTAAATAAATAAATCTAAAAACATTGCAAGATAAAAATCGTTGGAAATAGCTATGTGTACTAACAATAATGGCTATTCCAAACCCTAGTTATCCTTCTTAAAACACAAGAATAAATTCTCATAAGAAGTTTCCTAGACATCGTAGAGCTTTCTCAGAGCATCTACTGAGAATTCCTTCTCATTATTGAAAAACCCATTGATTATGGGATCGTTCAATTCCTCCAGATCTTCAGAGATATCAGTTAATTCACTAAGTTCTCTTTTTAGTCCACACAGGGTGTTCTTTGTTAGAAACAACATACGTTCATAGTGAGCTATCTTTTCTACAGATAAAATGATTTGAGATTTTAAATCATTTCTTTTGTTGATGAAATCCTTCACCATACCTCTAAAGTTATTATCAAAATGACAAACAGACAAGAGGCAGTTAGAGGAAGAACCTTCTTCATCATTTGTGGATCTCTCCTTCTTCTTCCTTGAGGAAATGATTCATTCACAAAGATACACATTAACTGCTTCAACTGCATCCCTTTTTGTGGTACCTCTAGTTACAGGAGCCATGAAATTGTATCTTTCAAGATAAGATAAGTGAAGAGCATTTTGATCAGAAATGAATATAAATAGACCTATGGACAGTCGAACCCTAGAAAAAAACTTTGAACAAGTCTTTTACGGTTCATGATCCATTATCTACTTTAACAAGAAGAAATTTTCTTAACAAAAATAAGAAATTAACAATTATACAAAACTTGAGCAACCTTGATGCAATCCTCATTTTCCCAAGTTAAAGATGAGGATGCAGACGTCACTAGCATTAGATAGTGACGGATTGAGCCGAATGCTCACATCTTTTATCACATAGTGACTTATCAAGGTTTGTTGTATAAACGGACTTCTTACCTTGTCTGAATCTGGTTCTTTTAGTTTTCATCTTGTCTTCAGGAGTACCCTGTTGATTTCCCAAGGCCAAATTCATTCTTTGCATGTCATTTTGAACTTTGGCAATCCTTTTGTTATTCATCTTGAATTTCCAACACTTACTTTGAACATGATTTGCACTTCCACAAAACGAACAAATCAAGGAAGAATTATTGTCTTGCTTATTTGCCTCCTGTTTATCACAACCTTCATCATCAATTGTTCCAAAACTGGCTAGAACAAAAGAGTTGATTGTGCTCACAGTTTTTCTTTTGAACCCTAAACCATTTGTGTTTCCAAAAAACTTCTGACCAAATAACATTGCTCAGATTTTGTCAGAACTTCCAGAAAACCTTTGCAGGTCACACTTGAGAGTATTAATCTCCTTTTCTTTCAGAGATAAGGTCCTGGTGAATTCATCATTAAGACAGTCTATCTCAAGATTTTTCACCTGAAGTGATAGTTCATGTTTGTCCAACGAAGCCTTTAGTTGGAGATTTTCTTGGTGAATTTCTTCACACTTATCCAAGAATTCAAAAATCTCAGTGGCAGATTCAAACTCTTAATAAGAATTCGAATAGGAGGAAGTTTCTGCTGCGAGAGCTGAAAGTTCATTGCACACATCGCAAGTATGCAAGATATTAACGACCTGTGATGATTTTTCTTGTATTGAATCATCTGAAGCATTAACCAGAGAGAGACGTTTCTCACATCTTTTGATTCTTTTTACAATATCCTTGATCTTTTGTGTAATCAGTGATTTATCAAAATCAACATGATTGGAACAACATTCATCAGCCCAAGACAAGTTAGAAGATTCGCTTGTGTTGGTTACAGCATTGAACGCAGATGTTCTAATTGTGTTCTGATCAAGATCAAGTAATTTTAACTTTCCAACAAGAGTATTTCTGGAAAGAGTATCAAGGTTATTTCCTTCAACGATGGCATGTTTCTTAGAATCATATCTAGATGGAAATGATCTGAGAATTTTCATCACAATGTCCTTTTCAGGAATAGTCTTACCCAATGCAAAAGATGCATTAAAAATTTCAGACACTTTGTGATTAAACTCATCAAATGAATCTTCATTTTCCATACGAAGGTTTTCCCAATCAGAATTTAGGTTTTGAAGCCTAGCTTCTTTTTCACGGGTATTCTCTTCAAATACGGTTTCTAAGATATCCCAAGCATCTTTAGACCGAGTGCACGTAGTCACATGGTGCTGAAGATCTGGGGTAATGGCATGGATGATTGCATTCAATCCGTCAGAATTTTTCTCTGCAGCAAGAATCTCGACAGCATCATAATCATCGATATCCTTTGGAACAGTAACATCGCCTACTGTAACAACCGGAGGAAAATAGCCATTAACAACATAAACCCATGATCGAAAATCACGCGCTAGAAGAAAGGAACGCATAACAATTTTCCATCATAGGTAATTCGAGCCATCGAAGACTGGCGGTACATTTATAGGCATATCACTTCTGCCCATAGAGTTAGATCGCTACAAACACAGACTTGTGAGGTCTTAAGTGTGTTTGCCTGCTCTGATACCAATTGAAAAAGCGGGGGTCTAAAAACCACACCCAATATTTCGCTTAGCAATCTGTATGGACTAACTCCAATATACTTTTAAGAGAATCAACTAGACAGTCGCACTCAATCTTAAGAAAAGTATATCAAAGAGTTATATCTCAATTTCTCAATTAAATCTACAATCAAACAAATAGGAATTTGCGAGTCCGATTGAATATAAAAAATAACTTGGACGGTATCAAAAACCAATATCCAAGTGTCAGTCAATTTAATCAACATCCATAGGTTGGATTCACAATTGATTGAACTTACGCACAACCTGTGATATTTCAATTATATACACAAATATAATGCGGAAAAGAAATAACACAGACACCAGAAATTTTGTTAACGGGGAAACCGTAAATGCAGAAAACCCCCGAGACCTAGTCCAGATTTGAATACCATACTGTATTAAGCCGCTATAGACACTAGCCTACTCCAAGTTAACTTCGGACCGGAATGTAGTTGAGCCCTAACAAATCTCACACGGATCAAGGTATAGTTGTGCATCTTATGTCTCTGAATCCCAGCAGGACTCTACGCACTTGATTCCCTTAGCTGATCCCATCCACAACTAAGACTTGCTACGACCCAAAGTCGAAGACTTGATAAACCAATCTGTCTCACACAGAAAAGTGTATTGAATAGATAAATCTGTCTCCAACAGATAAACCTATGAGTTTTATCCGTATTTTGATAAATCAAGGTGAACAGGAACCAATTGATATACCGGACTTATATTCCCGAAGAATAGCCTAGAAATATCAATCGCCTCACAATAATCTTAATCGTATGGTAGCGAAACAAGATATTGTGGAATAAAAAACGATGAGACGAAGATGTTTGTGACTACTTTTTATCTTGCCTATCGGAGATTAAATCTCGAGAAAATCTTAGAGAAGATAGTACTCAATCACGATAGAAAACAACAAGATCAGAACACGCAACTACATAGAAAATAGTTGGGTCTGGCTTCACAATCCCAATGAAGTCTTCAAGTTGTTAACCTACAGGGTTTCGTGAAAAACCTAAGGTTAAAAGAGAATCTACTCTAGTCGTAACTAGTATCACACAGGCGGTGTGGGGATTAGGTTTCCCAGTTTCTAGAGTTCTCCTTTATATAGTCTTCAAATCAGGGTTTGCAATCAACGTTACCTTGGTAACAAAGCATTCAATATTTACCGTTAGATGAAAACCTGATTAGACTACTAATATTTATGAACCGTTAGATCGAACTTATCTTGTTACACACACATGAAAAGTGACTTCATTTAGATGTGAGTAACCGTACCTAAACGTGTGCACCTTTGTTGGCTCAACATTAGTTAACCGAAGTTAGCAATATGAACACTTTCATATCGACCTTATTCATCTTAACCATAACTAGTTCAAATGACTCAAATGAAACTGGTTCTAGAGTTGTTCAATTGTTTATATTCTCATAGAAGTATACAAGACACAATTGAAGCAAAATCGATTTTGATTCACTCGAATCAAGTCATGAACATTGTAGCCACGGTTTGCAAAAGATTGCATTCTTTATTATATAAATGTATTAGTTCATGAACAAACCGATTTTAGAACATTATCCACTCAGGTATGCAAACGAGTATGCATACCTAAATGGCCAGACGAAGTTTTGGGTCGCCAGTACGCGAACTGGTACGCATACCTTCCAAACTCAGCAAAAATTCCCGAAACTGAACCTCACGCCAGTACGCATACCGGTATGCGTACAAGGTTCCCAGACTTTCACCAAACCAAGCAGTACGCATACGGGTATGCATACCATGGTTCACAGACTTGGATTACATATATGCAAGTACGCTACTATGCTTATATCCAATTATTCTAAACTCTTATTTCAATCATTGAAACATTCTCGGAAGACGACAATAGCTGTCTCACACAAACTATTAGCTTCAAAGCAATTTTCAAGTGATCAAATGATCAATACGAAACATTCCGAGTCTACATCAAATGACTGTCTCACACAAATCATATAAGATGTTACCAGGAGATTTTCACATGATCATCTTTTAACTTTCATCAAGAATATAAGATTAACTTGGTTAAAGCGAAAGCTTACCAAAAGATATTTCGAGAAATATGTAAGCGAGTTATACTCAGCTCGAAATATCAAATGTGTATAATTGAAGTCTATATAGTTATACGACTTTTGTCTCAAATAGGAGATAGAGTAGATAGACTTTTGAGTGATAGATGAGTTCAAGTCTCCACATACCTTTTTGTTGATGAAGTTCCACAAGCTCTCCTTAGTAGTTCTTCGTCTTCATTCAATAAACGCCGTGAAGTCTAATGCTCAACTACACTTTCTATCCTAATCCGAGATTTAGCTATAAGTAGACTAGCAATCAAGACTTATAGTTGTTTTTACAACTAAACTTGAAAACAAGCTTGAGATAGCAACACTTGCATGTTCGACCGAGCAGTGCTCTAACATGTTATAGTTAGGAAACTAAGAATCCTAACCGGAAATCAAAATAAAATAAAATTGCATGTGGTGTTACTGTTAGGTTTGTAAATGGATTTACAGTTGGATTCAACTCTCATAAAATCTAATCGTAAGAAATCATAAGTAACACCACTTTCTCAAGTTTTTAAAATCGATTTATGGTTGAGTTTTTCCCAAAAAAAAAAGAAAACTCAATTGTAACTGATTTAAAGTTGGGGTTGACTTAGACCAACCAAATCGTAAACCAATAAACCCAACTCAGTTGGGTTTTACCCGGTCACAATCGGGTTCAACTAAGACCAACCTAACTGTAACTGGTTCACAGTTGGGTTTTTCCTAATTTTACATAGTTACGGTTGGGCTCGACTAAGACCAAACCTAGCCGTAAGACCTAAAATCCCAACCGTAACTGCTTTACAATTGGGTTTCCCCAATTTTACCCAGTTACGGTTAGTTGTTCATCATCACCTAACCGTAAATTTGCCATACGGTTGGCTACGAAGGAAAAACCCAACCGTAAACCGCTCTGAAAAGCTAAAAAATTCAGTCTTTTTACGTATTTTCACCAATTTTGAGAAATAAAAAAGACATTGGATGGCTGAATCGAAATCTAGAGTTTTAGTTTGAAAAAATCTCCCTTTTTTTTTTCATTTTTAACTTTTTCTTCCTACAAAAATACTAAAGTTAGTCTGAGTTTTCTATCACTAACTATAAAAAAAAGATAATTAATAGGGGTAGAGCCACTTTTACTAGGGGGAAAACTAAATCTGGGATGGATTTAAAAAAAATTCCTCTGTTGGTCTCCCTATTTGCTAAAAGCTAATAACTAGTTTGTTAGAGCTAGATTGGAAATCCAACGTATATCGGCAAAACTTTATATGAATCACTAGAAATTAATTAACAAACAAATGAGCCAGTACAAGTGTGCTTCATGTTTCTATCGTAACATCGATTGTCATTTATCTAAAATGACCTATTTTGGGGGTCGTACACTCATTTCTATTTTAAGTGGCAATGACAGTCACATATATTTCACCTGAACAATAGAGGAGAAGAGGTACAATACTGAATTCGGGAGCTTATTTAGCCAATACATTTCAACAGTTCCATTTTTTTTTTTTTTTTTCCTGTCATGGACTAAAATTAATATATTATGCAAATAATCCAATTCACAAAGAATTAACAATTCTATAAGCTAGGATGCAAACGCGTCAATTGATCAAAATCCTATCAAAAGTTAAAATTAAAAAGCGAAGTAAAAGAGTTCATTGATGGTGGATTTTTTTTAAATTTTTTCGAAATCCACCCCAGATTCAGCTTTCCCTCTAGTAAAAGTGGCTTTCCCCCTATTAATTGTCTAAATTTTTTTCATTAATCTAATCATTAGCTAATTAGATTATTAACACTAACTAAATGAGGGATGTTTAGCTATAATGAAAATATTTTAGATAAGCGGTTTTTGAAGTTACTAACTGGTGACGTGTTTTTGTCCTACTGGTGAAGCCCCTCTATTAGAATGTGAAGGTTACCTAATAATTAGCAAATAAAACTTAATCAAGAACAACCCATAATAAATCGCTCTCTTATTATTGTTCAACTTAATGGTCACCTTCCTGTGTTTCAAGTCAATTCTAGGAAAAAAAACTCGTCTTAGCATCTCCATACCAACCATCTTAATTCCATTAGATTTTTCTCATATTGGCTCTTATAATCCTCCATCTATGGGAAACGAAAAATGAATAGTATCTATGAAACAACTGTATAAACTTGTGCTATCAATGAATAAAAAGACAAAGGTAATGATGAAGATGGCGATGGTGTTCATCAGAATAAAGCTATCAGTAGTCCAAAAAAAGTAAGTTATAGTTTACTACTTGTTAGTACATGAAAAGTGGTTATCCTAAATAAAGAGACATCCCTGGTCCAAGGGCTTATCCTAATATACATATAGGATTTGGGGACTGGGCCTTGATGAAGGATGGAAGTTTTATTGTACCTAATCCAAAGTTCAAGAACACAAAGGATGTCAAAGAGTGGGTACTTGACCTCTAGGTCAAGCTAACTTGCAAACTTGCTAAAGAGACAAGTGGTTTTGGTAATAAAGAAAAGAGTGGACATGTGTCAGTATTAGGTAAGAGATAGATGGCTATAAAATGGAAAGGATAGTATATTTGAGAGGATTTTTGAAACTTTCCCCATTTAGTACAGGTGTGATAATTGTTGTGACTTGGACTAGCCTCTTATGCATTTTCACCTTAAACCAGTTGGCAGCCACAGTGGGAGGCTTAGTCTCTCGTCCAGCAAGATGCTCGCATGAAGTACTAGCGAGAACTAACCAGGAAACCTACCCTTCACTATAGACGGTGTCATAATAGAGGAGGCGTGAGAAGACAGTGCCAAAGATGGAGTGATCCAAGAAGTGTTCACCACGCTAATCGTGCAAGGAGCTCAAGTGGCAAAGAAATATGCAAACCCGCTCAAAGGGAAAGGACCAACGAACGAAGGTGACAATACGTCCAAGCAAAACCTCCAATGTATACAAGAGTTCGAGGAGCATGTCTGATGGAAACAGGAGTTACGGGTACTGATGAAGCAAGAAAGAGAGCGTAATTTTTTTTTATCTGTTTTTGACTCAATCACTCTACTTCATCCCAGCGGTGGTAACAAATCGATATGTGTGCCCCACCAAATCACTTAGAGAAGCATATTTTAAAAAGAAAATAAAATAAAAACAGAAGGTGAAAAGGACTCAACGAGATATGGCGAAACTACCATGTTATTTCTAACACCTGAGCTCTGTGCTTTTATGAATAGACTCTATTTAGATGTTTCCATCCACTCAGATTGGTTCCTCAACTCCTACAACCAAGATGCTTCCATCCACTTAGATTGGTTAGTGTCATCATTAATAGACATAAATTTCTAGGCTCTGGAGTTTATTTATTACAACAAAAAGGTAACAATAAGTTTCTACCTCACCCCCAAACTTAAATCTAATATTATCCTCAATGTTTCTAATTAAATAACAGTACCAAAAATATAAGTAACATGAGGAATTAGTAAAGAGAGAAGTCGGAAAGATAGTACCTGGGTGAAGTGTAACCAAAAACCTACAAAAATAATATACAACATACAAACCGCCTCGATGGTCAATCAAGGTAAACAGGGTCCTCCAGAGGGACCTCCTCAACATCACCTGTAGGAAAAGGCTCTAAAAAGGGCTTCAATCTCTGACCGTTAACCTTTGAAGAACTACTACCATCCGGTGTCTCAATCTCAACAGCTCCATGAGGAAAAATAGTACGGACCACAAAAGGACCGGTCCACCGAGAGCGCAACTTCCCGGGAAATAGATGCAAATGAGAGTCATACAGAAGAACTTTTTGACCTGGAGAAAACGAATTTCGTAAAATATTCTTATCATGTACAAGTTTCATTTTGTTCTTATACTCCTTAGCACTATCGTATGCATCTCTACGAATCTCGTCCAACTCATTAAGCTGGACCTTTCTGTCAGCTCCTGCCTTGTCAAGTGAAAAATTTAGTTGTTTAATAGCCCAATAGGCTCTATTCTCTAACTCAACAGGCAGGTGACATGCCTTGCCAAATACTAAACGATAAGGTGACATTCCAATGGGTGTCTTAAACGCAGTACGGTAAGCCCATAAGGCATCAATAAGCCTCGACGATCAGTCTTTCCTATTAGGATTAACTGTTTTCTCTAAAATACGGTTAATTTCCCTATTGGAGACCTCAACTTGGCCACTAGTCTGTGGGTGATATGGGGTAGCTACTTTGTGGATAATACCATATTGTTTCATTAAAAGAGTAAACAGTCTATTACAAAAGTGTGACCCTCCATCACTAATTATAGCTCGCGGTGTACCAAACCGTGTAAGTATATATTCTCTTTCAAAAACTACACTACGATCCTGTGGTCATTTGTTTTACACGGAACCGCCTCAACCAACTTACACACATAGTTTACAGCGACAAATATGTAAAGATAACCCAAAGAATTAGGAAATGGACCCATAAAATCAATGCCCCACACATCAAAGACCTCAATTACTAAAATGGGGTTCAAGGGCATCATATTTCTACGAGAAATGGTCCCTAACTTCTGGCAACGCTCGCAAGAAACACAATGACTATGGGAGTTTTTAAACAACGAAGGCCAGTAAAATCCACACTGCAATATCTTAGCAGCAGTCTTCTTAGCACTAAAATGACCCCCACATGCATGTTCATGAAAAAAGGAGATAATACTGGACTTGTCATTCTCAGGTACACATCTCCTAATAATTTGGTCTGGACAATACTTAAACAGATAAGGATCGTCCCAAAAGAAATGCTTAACCTCGGCTAAAAACCTAAAACGATATTGCTTACCCCAATGTTGAGGCATTCGACCAGTAACACGATAATTCACTATATTTGCATACCAAGGTGATTGGGAAACATAGAAAAAATGTTCATCAGGAAAGCTATCCCTTATAGGAAGGGAATCATTAGGAGAACTAATAACTAGCCTAGACAAATGGTCTGCTACTACATTTTCTGCATCCTTTTTATCTCTAATGTCTGGAGAAAATTCTTGTAACATTAGGATCCATCTAATCAGTCTAGGTTTGGTATCCTTCTTAGATAAAAGGTATTTCAAAGCATCATGATCAGTATAGATTACGATCTTAGAACCTAATAGGTAGGATCTAAACTTATCCAAGGCAAACACGATGGCTAACAATTCCTTCTCGGTAGTTGTATAGTTTAGTTGGGAATCATTCAGAGTTTTGCTAGCATAGTAAATCACATGAAGTAATTTGTTTTCTCGCTGACCTAACACAACGCCTATAGCATAATCTGAAGCATCACATATAATCTCAAAGGGTAGGTTCCAGTAAGGTGCCTGGATTATCGGGGCGGTAGTGAGTAAATTCTTAAGATTCTCAAAAGCCTCTAAACAAGCATCATCAAAGACAAACTAAACATCTTTTGCAAGCAAATTGCAAAGAGGTCTAGAAATAAAGTTAAAATCCTTAATGAATCGACGATAAAAACCTGCATGCCGTAGGAATGACCTAATATCTTTTAAGGTTTTTAGGACCTGTAAAGTCTTAATAAGGTTAACTTTGGATTTGTATACCTCTATACCCTTTGAAGAAACGATGTGCCCTAGCACAATTCCTGATTTAACCATGAAATGACATTTTTCCCAATTAAGCACTAAATTCTTTTCCTTACACCTAGTCAACACTAATGTCAAATGATGCAAGCACTCATCAAAAGATAAACCAAACATTGAAAAATCATCCATAAAGACCTCTAAAAACCGTTTTACCATATCAGAAAATATGTTCATCATACAACGCTGAAAAGTCGAAGGGGCATTACATAGCCCGAAAGGCATGCGTCTATATGCAAATGTACCAAAGGGACAAGTAAAAGTGGGTTTCTCTTGGTTTTCTGGGGCAATAACGATCTGATTGTAACCAGAGTAGCCATCTAAGAAGCAATAATGACTATGTCCATCCAATCGCTCTAGCATTTGGTCAATAAAAGGAAGGGAAAAGTGATCCTTCCTTGTGACCTTGTTCAATTTCCTATAGTTAATACAGACACGCCATCCCGTGGTCACTCGGGTTGGGATTAACTCATTATTATCATTTTGGACTACAGTGATACCTGATTTCTTGGGAACAACCTGAATGGGGATGACCCACTTACTGTCTGAATTGGGTAGATAATACCCGCATCTAACAACTTAAGCACCTCTTTTCGAACTACCTCTTTCATGTTAGGGTTCAGTCGACGTTGCATCTCCCTAGAAGGTATGGAGTCTTCCTCTAAATAAATCTGGTGCATACACACAGTAGGACTTATACCCTTAATGTCTGCTATAGTCCACCCTAAAGCTTCCTTATTATCTTGAAGTACATTCACTATCCTACTTTCCTGATCACTATCCAAATCAGAAGCTACAATCATATGTAAAGTCTCAGATGGGCCTAAAAACACATACTTTAGAGTGTCGGGTAGTGGTTTAAGGTCCAACTTAGGAGGCTCTTCTAAATAAGAAATTAAGGTAGTCTCAGAAGCTGGTAATTATTCGAACCTAGCTTTCCATCTATCAGTGTCTAACACATGGGTAAAATCTAATAGAGCATTCACTTCTTCAATAATGTTATCGTCGTCAAAATCTAAACCAAAATGGGATAAACAACTTTCTAATGGGTCTTCAGACAAAATGTTTGGTAGTGACTCCTGAACTAAGGCTTCTATCATATTCACCTCTTCAACACACATGTCATCTAGCTCATAAGGTAGCTTACTGACATTAAAAATGTTCATCTCGATAGTCATATTACCAAAAGATAAATTCATCACACCATTTCGACAGTTAATGATTGCATTAAACGTAGCTAAAAATGGGCGACCTAAAATCACATGTATCTAGTTCTCTGGGTCGGGGACAGGTTAGGTATCTATCAAAAAAAAATCCACTGGATAAATAAACTTGTCGACCTCAATAAGAACATCCTCGATAACACCTCGAGGAATTTTAACAGACCTATCAGCTAACTGCAATGTCATCTGAGTAGGTTTAATTTCACCAAGTACTAGCTGTAAGTACACATGGTACGAAAGTAAGTTCACACTGGCTCCTAAGTCAAGTAAAGCTTTTTCTACTCGGAAGTTACCTATTGTGCAAGTAATGGTAGGGGAACCTGGGTCTTTGTACTTTGGAGTTGTGGTGTTATGATTGATTGAACTTACGTGACTAGCTAAAAAGTATTTTTTATGGACGCTAAGTTTTCGCTTTCGCATACACATATCCTTAAGGAACTTGGCATAAGCAGGAATTTTCCTATTGTATCTGATAAAGGAAGGTTTATGGTAACTTGCTTAAAAACCTCCAATATGTCATTAAAGTTCGATTCCTTTTTTGTTGGTACTAATAGCTGGGGAAATGGGGCTCTAGGAATAAAATCAGACCTCTCAGGAACCGAATTGGCATCATCAGAAACTTTATTATCCCCCTCAGCTAGTGGTGGTCCTGAGGGGTGAGATCCTGAGGGGTGAACTACTGTATGTTCACTATCGGGCATGGTTACCTTATTGTCTACAACTCTACCACTCCTAAGGATTCTAATAGCATTTAATTGATTCGATGGTTTTGCACCTACTTCATGAACTCCCATAGGATTGGGATTAGTTTGACTAGGGAACCTTCCGTTATCTCTTTCACTTAAAGTCTTAGCTATTTGAACTACTTGAAGTTCTAACTTAGCAAGGGTATGAGCATTAGTTTGAAAGTTCTGCTTGGTTTCCTGTTGAAAACTAACATGGCTCTGTGCTAACATTTCCTGAGTTTTTACTAACATCTTAATAGATTCCTCTAAGCTAGTCATTTTATTCTCTGAACCTGAAGAATTTTTAATGTAACCAAAACCTGGGGGAGCATTAAAATCACTAAACTGACCTTGACTCTGGCCCTTAGACCACGAAAGGTTCGGATGGTTTCTCCAACCAGGATTATAGGTTTCTGAATATGGGTCAAACTTTTGACGGTTATCGAATCTAGCGTTATTATAAAGAGCATTGGCTTGCTCTTCATTATTCCGACCTTCCCAAAAAGTATCCACTCTACCACTAGTGTGTCCACTTCTAAAGCTTCTAACCTACTATTTTCCCATTGTTGGGTCTTTTCGGCGATGCCATTCAAAAATGTCATCGCCGCATTAACTGTTTGGGTTTCAAACCCACCTGTACACGAAGAGTCTACCATGGTTGTTGTGGAATAATCTAAACCCTCATAAAGGATCTGAACTAGCCTAACCTTTTCTAAACCATGATGAGGACATTGTGTTAACAAATTATTGAACCTTTCCAAATACCTATACAAAGATTCTCCCTCTTGTTGACAAAACGTGCAAATTTGCGTCTTAATAGACGATGTTTTGTGCCTAGGGAAAAACTTGTTGAAAAAGGCAGATGTAAGTTGTTCATATGTTTCGATTGACCCGGAAGTCAAATTATATAGCCACGATTTGGCTTTATCTTTCAGGGAAAAGGGAATAATCTAAGTTTCAAAGCATCATCATCAAGGCCTCTAATATTTGGGGTACTACAAATTTCCTCAAAATCCCTAACATGGAAATAAGGGTTTTCATTTTCTTTCCGTAAAAAGATTGGAGCATCTGTATAGTCCCAGGTTTAAGTTCATAAGTTGCTTCCATGTCAGCTAACCTGATACATGAAGGATGAGCAGTCCTAGTCGGATTCAACAAAGCTTTCAAAGTTGCCATTTCTGGCGCTATCGGAGTAATAGGGATTCTCTCCCCAGTAAAAGACGGACGTTCAAAACTGGATTTTCTGAAAATCGGACTTTCTAAATTAAGGTAATCGAGATTCTTAGAACTAATAAATCGACCTAGAGCGTCTCTTCTACGTTCAGGCATACAAAAGAGATTTCCTAAATTAGAAGGGTAAGCAATCACAAATCAAGGCCGACTCAACCAAATCATACCTATTGATTTCTAGCAAACAAAAAGCATGATGGCTTCACTTAGATTGTTTCTAGACCAGCTTATACTCTTCCAAGAGGCAATTAGGTACAATTTTAGCAAACCTCATAGGATGATCCGAATAAAGTAAGTTGAAGAGAAGCAGGAGAAGCTCATAGGAGATTTGATACCCCCACCTCTTTGGCAACGCTTCCCTGGGTTACAAGGCGGCTCTAATCTACTTCAAGTAATCTTCCTGAACTTTGAGTTAGGCTAACAAGATACCCAATACGATCCTTTAAGCTCGTTACCTTATTGGTCTCGTTCTAGTCAAAAAATTTAGGCTTAGGTTCTCGTAGGTTACGTGTTCCTAGGGCGGGCGAGAAGAGAACGGTGATGAAATCCAAACCCTTATCTTGTATGGACAGGCCTTGCCCTTTACTAGAAAAATAAATGTATGTATTCAGTCCTCAACATATAAGCATACGAAGGAAGACAGTAACCCACTGACAAGGGATTCGCGAGTGTTTAAAATATTACCTCCCGTTCCATACGGGGGACGAATCGGTTGTAGTCGACTCAGGCCACCAACTCCTATGTCAGTGTACGAACCCGAGGGGTCAAGACAATATCGTAAATATCGTCCTTCTCTGCAAACAGTTTATATTTAATAGTACCTACCCTTCCATAGGGTTAAAAAAAAAAGTCCAAAGTCCAAACGTCCAAAAAGTCCAAAAAGAAAAGAAAAATTACAATAAACCCTAATACAGTTTTTTTTTTCTAAAAAGGAAAAATAAACAAAAACCTATACAAAAAAATTAAATAAAATTGTCTTCTTTTCCGTTCTATTCGCTTTAATCTTTAGATCCAAGTCTTTATGAAATCACCAAACTCCTTGGCTCAATTTCCTTTATGATCCAAAACCTGTAGACAAAAGATTAATTTGATTCTAAACTATTGCAACAAGTAGATTTTCAAAATAACAAGTGCAAATCCAAAGTGTAAAGCATCAAAAACTTATGGTCAAGCATGCTCTATCAAAAGAAATAACAATTGCTTAACAAAATTAATCATTCAAACAATTTCCATTCAAGGCAAATAATCATAAAATAATTGCAATAAATAAATATATAAGAATATACCACTTTTTGTTGGAAAAATAGCTTCCTCTGTCGCCTCAGCAAAGGGGTTTAGCTCCTCATATTAATCATGTTCTCAAAATATGTGTTTATAGCTCAAAAATTGATTAAAAAGAAGAGAAGGTATAAAGCAGTGTGTTTGTAACTGATGTAATTGTTACAGAACGTAGTGTTACAGAGAAATACTAACAGGAATAGTTGTTGGAAAATTGTTACCGTTGAAAGAAAAGGTGACGGTTTTCTATTCTTCTTCTTCTTCTAGACTGCAACTCAGATGTTTCTCTCTGTGATTTTTTCTTTTCTCTGTTCTGCTTCTAAGCTTCCCCAAAGTGTACGTAGACCCCCTGTGACTCTCAAACAACCTTTATATAATGATGTAGAACCAAATAACCCGAGTTTATCTTCTTCTTTTTTTTCTTCCACAGCAAGTCCCGAGAATAATTCTCTCGAGCTTTTTATGCACGCGTCTTCCGAGTTATCCTAACTCTATCACACTCCCTTGAGACTGAATCAAGACCAAATACTTTCAAATCTCGCATAAAATCCTTTCATAATCCTTCATGGATTCTCAAAATCCCGATAACATTTCTCCTCCCCTGTTTAATTAAAACCGAAGATATGAACCTATTTTTTTGAATCTAAAGATGGTATCAACCCTTTTATGACGAATCCAGTGAATCCCAATCCATCTCCACGTCAAACTCCGAATAAAATTATCCCTAGTCGTCAACATAACTCGATAAACTTTCACCTCCTTTGTTTCGCTCTAACACGGTTATACATCCCAATCTATTCGATCCAATCATACACACCTACCCTGTTATGCTCTAACAGGTCCATCCCATAAGAAATATGCAGTTGAATCTCCTCAAATCTTCCGAGAAATCCAACTCCAAATTTTGCTTCGCTGCTACCATTAATTCCCGCCAAAAACTCCATTTGAATCGTGAAGAAGAAGAGGCCCCCCCTATCCAGAGCAGGATGCGAAAAGCAGCTGCCTTGGGGGTGTTCTGGGTGTGCCCCTTATCCAAAAAGTGGTGCCAATAACAATTCATCAGGGTGCCTTTAACAACTTTTCGAGCCGATTTTTCCAAAAAAGTTTATTGGCCAAAAATACTTACATACACATAAAATCCCATAATAAGTACAAAAATGAGCACTATCAATATATAGAATCACGACAAATCGGACACAAAAATGTGTCCATCAATGCAAACCCGCTCAAAGGGAAAGGACCAACGAACGAAGGTGACAATACGTCCGAGAAAAACCTCCAAGGCATACAAGAGCTCGAGGAGCATCTCCGATGTAAACAGGAGTTATGAGCATTGATGAAGCAAGAAAGAGAGCGCTTTCCGAACACACCAAAGGCGCCTGTGACAAAGAATCCAAAGATACGACGGTGAACTACCTCGAGACTAATTACCGAGTGACGAAACACAAAAATTGTGATTCGCTGGAACCCCATACTCTTCTGAAGTTGTCAGTTATCAGTACCAAGAAGCTTATACATCGCCTAAGTTCAAGACATACAGTGGTCGAGGAAATGTGCGGGAACACATCAGTCGCTTTCCACGATGAACACTTGTACCACCGACGAGAACTTGTGTTTAAAGGAATTTCTGAAGTCGCTCAAAGACACAGCTTTTACCCGGTACGACAATCTAAAGGCTTGGAGTATTAGTTATTTCCCTCAATATATTATTCAATTGTTCTTCAAAAAGTTTCATTCGACAATGAAGAAGGACAATGCTATTGACCTAAGAAGGTGCACGCAATGAGTAGGAAAAAAATTGTGAAGTTCATCACGAGCTTCAAAAACCTCTCTTTCGAGTGTCGCAAAAATGTCGAAGAGGAACGCCTAGTGGAAGTCTGTGTTAGGGGGATGAACCTAGCGTTCATATGGAACTTAGCCAATATAAAGTTTCTGAACTTTGTCGAGCTTAAGGAAGCTGCGACCACGTGTCTGATCTGCAGAATTATGAATTTGGGAGACGCCGGATAGGCTTGGAAAACACTCAATCAACATGGCCTCAACACTCGCATTTAATTACTGTGCAACAACCATAAGGAGCGCAAAACACTAGCGTATCATCCATACCAAACTACCCAGGGAGAGGATTCAAAATACCGAGAATAGATGGAACAAGGGACCTCCACCACCGCCATTCCCCTGTAGCAAGGAACAGGTTATACGTCTGGTAGAGAAGTGGGTGGCGAACTAAGAAGAAACGTTGCTCCTAGTAACGCCTGAGCCCACCGCTACCGGTAAAGCACATGAGCGATACTGTCATTACCATAAGAGAGTGCACCACCCGATAATGGATATTTTCTCTTTCAGGTATATTGTCCAGAGGAAACACGCCAGAGGAGAGTTAGAAATCGAAAATCATGTCTATGCCAGTTTCAGTTCCGTTGAAGGTAGCTACTCATTGAAAACAAAGTGAAGTACTAGATTCTCAAAGGGTCTCAAAAATAAAGTGTGTAATATACTCAGTAAAACGCCAAATTGAAGTATCCGATACTCACTAAAACCTGGTGAAGCACGAGCTGTTCCCAGAAAATAAAGTGAAAATAACCAAAATTTTCATAATGCTCAAAATCTTATATCTCGAAATACTGGTCAACAACTTAAAAAGACAACACCTGATTTGCAAGTCGTATGAGTATTTAAACCAAAGACACGCTATAAAGAGCTAAAAGAGCAAAAAGACATATCCTGGTGAGAGAGCAGCCGACTAAATATAAGACCAATTGTACGTTGTCTCCGAACCAATAACTAACAGCACGGAATGGTACTGTGGCCAGGTACCCTGAAGTAAGAACTGTCCATCTTCATATTAGTTTGATATAGCTTCCATCACTAGCGGTCAGGAAAAATCCCTCGTTATCTCAACAACAATAAGAGAGAAAATAAAAGATAAGCAATTAGATGGAACATTTAAAGTAAATTCTAGCGTATCAAAGGGAACAACGCGATCTAACAACCTCAATGCAACCGAGATTGTGGAATAAATTTGAAAAATATCAAAGGTCAAAGGGGCCAAAGGTACAACACAACCTAAGAGTCTACCTCAGATCGATAAAAAGTCCAAGTCTAGGAAAGACAAAAAAAAATAATGAAAAAAGGACCTATCAACATGTCAAAATGATCTAACACGGGTCGGAAAATATTAAATATAAGCCAAGAGGTCCAAAATCAGACCATACAGCCCATCTTGATATCTAGAACATGTAGTTTAGCTCGATGAAATTTCATATCAAAAAATAGTAAAAAGACCCATGGCAGGTCGAGAAAGACTAGAACACGGGTCGAAAAATAAATATTTGCCAATACAAAGGTCAGAAGATAGAGGGGAGAGGCACAACTCGATCTAGAAGTACAATTCAGGTCGATAGCATAACGGTCAAAGTCAAAATAAGACTAGAACTAGGTGAAGAGAAAGACTAAAGTCATATTAAAGGACTAAATTCAAGAATAAAGACCCAACATAGGTCCTAGAGTGAAAATAATCCATATCAAGATCTTAAAAGTCGAGATCAAAGATTATAATTGTACAAAGAATTTGGGTAAAAGAATAACTTAACCTAATAATCTGACTCAAATCAAAATAAGATCTTGAAGTCAAAAGGCAGGTCAAAAACCTCTAAAATTGACAAATCTCTGGATGCAGCAAAGGTTAATACCAAATTACAGGTAAAAACTAACGTATGAAAATTTGAAGCTATACATACTAAAGGCTCAAACTAACAAAGATCAACAGTGATCATCATTTAAACTAAGGTTCCTGATCAGAGAATCAGAATCTAAACTTAAAAAATCTTTCCCAAGATCAAAAAGGGGAAGGAGTAGTTAAAAGAGTGCAAATGTGAAAAAATATGTACGCATTAAAACTTCAAACTGGTAAAAAAAATTAAAGCTAAAAGGGAGAAAAATGATATAAATAAAATCCTGAGATCCTAAGAATAAATTAAAAGTTCAGAAAGGCAACAACGCTGCTAGGAACAGTTCGAATGCCTTCAGATGAAGAGGACGATTGATCAGATGTACAACCATCATCCTTTGAGAAAGATGCATCAGAAGCAGGTTGACCTGCAGAACTGGCTAGTGGTCAAAAATCCAAGCTAACGACATGGGTATCAGAGACAAGAACTTTGAATATGTTGTCTTTAAGCCTTAAAGATGAAGTAAAAGAAAAAGCAAGATCATCCTTAGCAGCTTTAACAAGATCCTATAATTCTTTCTTCCAGGCTAAAGCTAAAGAAATCTCAGCATGTAAAGAATCTAATTTACCTCTTAAAGACTCTTCGCTAGTTATATTAAAAGACGAAGCACTAGATGAAATATCGTCCAACTTGACTCTAGTTTCACAAGTCTGCTTAGCTAAATTTTTGTTCTCCATGTCAAGAATAGCAATACGGTCATCTTTCTGAGGAAATTCTTCCTTTTGAGAAATCTTCAGAGCATCTTGGTTAGATAAGGCAGTAGTAGCAAGCACAAGTTGAAGTTCATATGAAGCTCTAATCCTACCAGCTTCATCCCGCTACCTTGCAACACGATTAATCTCATGATGAACAACATCGAGATTCTCATCTAAAATCTCTCATCGGCCAATTGAACTAGCCAGCGATGCAGTCATCTAACGACGAAAATAGAAGAAACATGAGAACGAGACCCAAAAAACCAAAAAGATTATTCTCAGCGTCTTTATAAAAATAAATGAGAATATAAAAATAAAAAGAGAACATAAAGTAATCTACTAGTTGGGCATTTTTTTTTTACAAATTTTATCAATAGCCTCAGCATTGCTCAAAACATCGAGCTTTACAAGGTTATCAACTCGTGGAATACTCATCAGGAAGATTTTTACCTGCTCTAAAAATAGTGCCCAATTGGTTAAAATAACTAAAAAATTCACCATGAATCTTCTTATAGGCACTGAGAATCGGTGATGCCTTTCTAGCTTCGGACCTCTCTGACTGAGAAGGAAATGAACTAGACTAAGTGTTAAACTTAGAAAATCAGTTTTCCTGAAAGAACTGAGTTGAGTTTTCTTCGGAAGAACCAGCTACAAAAGGAGGAGGAGCCAAAAAGCTGAAATGTGTACACTTTTTCTTTAGGACACGATATGAAACATCGTTACCCTTATCTTTACCAGAATATCTCGTGATAGCAGTAACACCAGAAGAGTTTACAGTCTAACTCCACTATCTCGAATAAAATTTCCCTTAGATTTAGGTTATCTCTTACTCGGAGGAATATTGTCCTCAGGATCCTCCGTTGACGGTACTTTGCTAGGAGAAGCCTTGTGAGTTTTAACTCTCTTAACTCTTCTAGTTTCCATAGGACGGGACTTTAAGAAAGTCAAAAGGTCAAACCCGTGGTGTTCAAGACCTCTAATGTCAGAAATTTTGATCATATCCTTTGAAAGGTTCTCATACGTCTTCTCATTGGTGTCAATATGACCAAGGTTCAGGCGGAAAAGCCTAAGCTTTTCCAAGGTCATTTCCGAAATACATATATCTGAAGGAACTAAAAGTTGACAAATGATCGAAAATGAAAAATACAAGTGAAATCACAAGAAAGTAATAGACTGGTACTTTCATAAGATAATAAAAAAAGTAGCCGGAGAAATACTTATAGGAAAAGGATTTGGATTAAAAGACTTCCTTAAATGAGGTTTCTCTGAGGAAGTTCCATTCGGAAATTTCCAGTCTCCAGATATAAGTAAAGGGAAATAATCACCACCTCTACTATAATCAGAAGCGATTGATCTACTATCCCCTCCAACAAAAAGCTCGATCCCGAGAGAGTGAACACTTGACATCCTAGCAATATATTTAAGCTTGGTTGGGATGTCCATTTTCGTGGCCTTCTAAAGGGAATATCTCTGAAAGATATCCAAAGCATTAATCTTCTTAGTTGTGAATTGAGCCCCATCGTTGTTATCAATTGCAACCTTCATAAAAGCATAGAATCTGTTGTTTAGCTGACCAGGTGCAAAGTCCATAAGAAATAAGTAGTCATGAACAAAAGGATGAAGTTGAAAAATAATATCTCGTAGATTAGCTTCAGAGGATAGTAACTCGCCGTTTTTGATATCTTTCACTTTAGCCACAAACCTTGTGTATGGCTCAGGGTGACGAATTGATAAAAGGATGTAGTAGATTTGATTAATTCCCCGGAGCGACTGCTCTAAAATTTCCTGATGATGCGCCATTAATAGAAACGAAAAAGCTTCTGCAGAAACGAGGCTATAAACTTTAAACCGCCAAAAGGTTTGAAAAAATTGTGAAAGTTTCGAACTCTCAGATATGTGTAAAAAAAAAAAAAAATTGTAAAAAGAAATTTACAGATCTGGAATTCTTCTATAAAAGGAAGAAAAGGAGAGAGGAAAGGGGAACCTCCTCAGCCGGTACATTTACCCTGTTAAAACTCTCCATAATTATGGCAAGTGGCATAATAGGTCACGATTTAAATGGGCAGGAAAAGCGAAAAATACAGTTTAGTCCAAAATCGTGTTAAAAGGTATAATTTAGTCCAGGTCGAATTAACTAGGTACAGAATAGTCCAAAAGCTATTTACAATTACTCTAAATATTTACAATTACTCCAAATATTTACAGCTTAGTCCAAAGTGACTCACGATGATGTCAACAACTTTAAATAATATAAAAATAATTAAAAACCAATTTATCTTTTGAACCGCTCATCCAAAATTCACAAACTTTATATATTCGGAAAGCTCTTTTCGAGATCTACAAAAAGAGTACCCATATGACTATATAATTTTCATTTTTGAAAAATCTTAGTTTACACTGGTGTACAAACAGGTACACATTTACAAAAATCCAGAAAATCTAAAGACAAGACAAGGTGCACCACATTAATATCCAAAACCTGTCAATTGTTCTTCTCCACCTTAAGCTCCCTCTAAAAGTACCTAAACACATAGCAGCATGCTATTAAAATCATCTCATGATATCGGAAAACAACAAATCAAACCACATATTAAAAA
>JAJJMB010011222.1:1180954-1251083 GCA_023531105.1 Papaver atlanticum | reverse complement strand
TCGTATTTCAATTAATTTTAGTGCAAAAGTCATAAAAAAGAATAAAATAAATTTACCCATGTATGAAGTTCGGCGAAAACACACTCAAAATATGTATTCATGGCTCAAAAAGTGTTTACAAGAAGAGAAAATAATGAAACAGGAAATCTGCAACAACACACGTGCGTTACAGACCGACTGTTTCAACTCTCAACTGTGATGATGAAGATAATCGTTACAAATATGAAGATAAATATTGCAGATGAGGATGAACTGTTACAACTAAGATAAATGTTGCAAACCAGTTGAAGAAACTGTTACAACCAGTTGAAGAAACCGTCGATGTTTCCCTGTCTTCACGAGCAGCAGCAACAACAACAACAATAAAGTTCTGAAAACTCTTGATTCACGCCTCCTGAGCTCTCCTATCGACCCCAAACTCTCGAAACCCCTTATATATGACCTGGGTAATCTATTTATACCCGAAAGATGCATCGAATCTCCTCCATAACTTCAAAAAAATCTTCTCTTTATTATTTTTATTCTCACGACAATAATTTCCATTTTTTGATCTTCCACGCGCATGCAGCTGTATTTCTTTCATTCTATACCTTCTTCACGCTCCAGGATATCTATTGAGTCTTCCAAACACGTGCAGTACAGGTTTAAATTTCTAACAACTCGTGCAAGCTCATGTTTTTCCTCCAACTCCCTGTTTGGATTAAAACAAGTTATCTAGCCAAATTTGATTGATAAAATCACCCATACTGGCTTTCTACAGTCATATCATGTCTACCCACTAAGTTTCAGGGATTGAATCTCACTAAATCACGTCCAAACATCCGATTGAAAATCTGCCAGTGAAAGGGAATATTTTCCCGCCAAAAATATTTTTTTTGAATTTGAGAAGAACATGTCCTCCCCCTAATCCTGCACGGGTATCCCTTTAGCACTTGTCTTATGGGGTGCAAATAGTAATTTTTGGGCGTAGATAGTAATTTTTCCGGGGTTCTTCCGACACATTTTTGGGTGCTTCCGGTGCATTTCTGGGGTGCCTTTAGTACTCTATCCTGGGGTGTAAAACACCACTTTTCGAGCCAATTTTGCCGCAAGAGCTTATTTCTCTAAAAATACCTACAAAGACATAAAATAACAAAATAAATACAAAATCGAACACTAAAAATATATACAATTGAGACATATTAGACACAATAATGCGTCTATCATAAGGTCATAAGAGCTGATTGCTGAGACAGAACCCGGGTCGAAATCTGTAAACGAGTTTCTAGTACTGCGAAGACCTGAAGGTCACTACATTCCCACACTCACGCTCTAAAAACAAAGATAAAGCCATGTGCATGACCTGAGTTCTGAAGCCCATAGTGAAGACTAGACCAAGAAAGCAGTTGGAAGTCAAGAGATCGACACCTAAAGTAGGAATTACAACAAGAAAGGAGAACTATATCCAGGTCGATGAATTTACTTGGCAAAGAACTAAACTATAAGTGAATCATGACGTCATCTCCAGCTTGACTAAGGCGGTTCCTCATCAGACATAATTCTTGCGTTATAGCTACACTACTATAAATAGCCATAGAGATTAATCTTGTAAACCAAGTACAATGTACCCAACTTATTCTGATCAGTAAAGTTACACTTTTCAGTAGTTCTCTTTTATCTTTTTGTATTGTTAACCATAACCGAAACTAGAAGACAAACATCAAGCCCTAACTGGTATTGAACGAGATAATCACCAACTAAGGAATGTAATTGATCGTAATTTGTGATACACCCAGTTAATCACCAGAAAATATCGTTGTGTAGGTACGTATATGATTACCCCTTCCCAGGACACGAAATACGCATTTTCAATGGCGATGTCACTTGAAGAAATGTAAAGAAGTAGTGGCCGTCCTTATATAAGAGACTTCATAACATGTGATAATAATAATTGTTGGATCATATGAAATAAGGCTTCTTGTTGGGCAGAGGACCAGACAAAACTTGCTCTGTTCTTCAGCATAGGAGTAAATGAAGCAAGAAATTGAGCTAGTCCATGAATGAATCGACGAATGCAAGCTACCTTGCCCATAAAACTTTAGAGTTCTATCACGGTCCGGAGGAGGCATGGTAGCAATATATTGACTAAGGAGATTCCTCATAAGTCTAAGTGGATCATAACGTCATCTCCATCTTGACTAAGTAGGTTCCTCATCAAACATGCTTCTTGCGTTATAGCTACGCTACTATAAATAACCAGAGAAACTAATATTGTAAACTAAGTACGATGTACCCAACTTACTCTAATCAAAAAAGTTACACTTTTCAGTGATCCTCTTCTTTTCATTATCTTTATGTACTATTTATAACCAAAACCGAACTAGAAGATAAACATCAAGCCCTAACTGGTATTGAACGAGATAATCACTAACTAAGGACTGTAATTGAACGTAATTTTTGATCCACCAAGTTAAGCACCAACAAACATCGCTGTGTAGGTACGTATATGATTCCCATTAATTTCCCAGGACACGAAATATGATCTTCAATGGCGACGTCACTTGAAGCAATGTAAAGAAGTAGTGGTCGTCCTTGTATAAGAGACTTCATAACAACATGTGATAATAATATTTGTTGGCTCCTCTGAAAGCCTTTTTGTTGGGAAGAGGACCATACAAAACTTGCTCTATTCTTCAGCAGAGGAGTAAATGAAGCAACAAATTGAGCCATGAATGAAACGACGAATGTAAGCTACCTTGCCATAAAATTTTAGAGTTCCTTCACGGTCCGGAGGAGGCATGGTAGAAATATCTTGCGTCTTGAACTTCTTCAGTCACCTTAAACCCTAGAAATCTCCGAGAAGATATATCAAGGCGCATTTCAAGGGGTTCATCCTTAATTTATATTCTCGACACCTTTCAAAGACTTGTCGTAGAACATCCGAATAAGATGCTCGAGTTTCTTATTTGACAACTACATCATCGACGTAGTCTTCTACTAAAAGATTGCAGTCATGTCATGTTGATAAAAAGCGCATGCGTTCTTCAAACAAAAATGCATCACGATATAATAGAAATTTCCGATTGAAGTTCGGAATGCTGACCTATTAGCATTATGTTCAAACATTTTTATTTGGTTATAGCCATTGTATCCGTCCATGAATGAGAGAACATACCATAACCCCTGGTGGCATCAACAAGCAATTAGGAAGTGGAAAATCAACCCTCTGTAAGGTTTTGATTTCTTTAGCAGAAAAAAGAAAAGAAAAAAGAAAAGCGACACGACACGATTCCAGAATAGTCCGTGCTACACATGAACCACCGGGTTTGCCTCGAGTGTTCCCCACACTCTGCTCTTTTCCACTCTTCGCTTCTGCTGCCTATCAAGAAGAAACACTTAGTCTGTCAACAACCCTGTCGATAAATCCAGTGCTCACAGGTCACAGCAGAACGTGGAAGAAGAAAAATTGAAAGGAAATGAACAGTAGTGGCGGCAAAAACTCGTCCCTTTAAGTTAAGGATTTCATTACATCTGTACTCTAGGTATGTTTACGTTTAGGGTTCATTAAACCCTAAAAGTTCAAATAATAATCGAAAATTGTATTTCTGTGCAATGACTTACTTTACTATCTGCTTATAGATAATCTTGGGGTCATCATCAAAGTCTCGAAAGGATATCTTAACTGAGATGGGTTTTGATTTCACAATCATGGTAATGTTAATTAATTCAGATTTGAACTCATGTTTTCATTTTGTGCTGGGAGGTTTACTTGGGGTCTTTTGTTTAAAATTTAGACCGCAGACATTGATGAGAAAGCGATTCGTATGAAGAAGCCAGAATATTTGGTTATGGCTCTGGCGGAGGCAAAGGTTTGAGCTTCTCAACTCTGAAATGTAACTCAATACAATAGGATGGAATTATAATTTTTTGAAATATAAAAAACAAATGTAAAATGCCCATGCACCAATCACATCTAGGAACTGGTGAAATCTAGTTTCAAAAGCTGGATAAAAAGTCCCACTGACAAAAATTACAAATGTTGCGTATTAGAAGGGCTTTATTTGCGTAGCCATCGGGAATGCGCTCAACTCTTTATTCCAATACATTGTATACATCCCTTTTCACTGAAGTTGGTGTGTATAGAGTATAGTTAATAGGTGACCCATAAGGTTTTTGAGTTCTGACCTTACTATTTTACTTCCCTCAGGGCAATGGCATCATAACACGGATTCAAACTACTGATTGTTCTGAGAAGAATGCTGAACCAGCACTTCTAATTACCGCTGATACAGTATATCTCAATATCTATTTTCCTCCTTCTTCAAGTGATAGTATTCTTGGTGCTGGTAAAGTTTAATCAGGTCCTACACTACCTGGTGACATCTATGTACCGAGGGTATGTTGTTTGTCAAGGCTCTCGGTTTTATTTGTTCAGACAGTTTGCACTTGAATTTTTCAGCCTGTTTTGCTAACTTGCATCCATTGTTTTATAAGCAATTCCAGATTGTTGTGATTTTATTTTACTCCTCTAAATATCTTCATTAAGTTCATGTCCAATTATGGAAAACGTGAAAGAGAGGTAGATATATGTCTGTTACCTGAATGGAAATTTTGTTCTCAGGTAGATGCCATATCATTGAGGCTCCAAAATGATGTGAACAAAGAGGAGGATGCCTAGTCAACACTTCTGATCACTGCTGACCAAGTACACCTCATTTTTATTCTTTTAATTATCAAAGAAAGCCTTGCTGTAATAATAAATTATGTGTCATGTGCACTTGATGAAGAATTAACAAGGCATTCTGTCTGGCATCTCGCACCCGTTAGGAGTACTCATCTGCTCTCTAGTTGTATGTACCTATCAAAAGAACAACAAATGACTCCTTTCTCCACAAATACCACAAGAATATATTTTCCTTGTAATTTCATTTACGTGTAACATAGGAATGGTGGGTGGGTGTTTTGTCAGTTTCATGTCTCCGAGGAGCACAACGTCCATCTGTATCCTTGGTCATAGATGATTGCTGGTAGTGGACCATATTATTTAATGTGTTTAAGCTTAATTGTGGTTCTTGCTTCATGCTTAATTTGATTGATTTGTAGATCAGGATCTATGAAGGATAATTAGGGAAAAGCCATCCAGCAAAGAAGAAGCTCGCCAATTCAAAGGTCTGACAACTGTGCTTTTCGTCTTTTAAATTGGATAACATGGTCGGATGACTTATATTATATGACTTTCAGGATATTCTAGTGGGCGTGCAGCTACAGTGAGATCTGTACTTGTTACAAACCTTACGACGGGTTCAAGAAGGGCGAGTGGGACAGAGTGGAGGTAAAATTGTTGCCACTTTTCTTAATCTGATTTGCTTTGTAATATACATGTTCTTGTTTTATGTATGGCTACCTTTTCATTTGTCACAAATACCATAGTAAGGAAGACCGGAATCTTGAATTATCAGAGCTTGATAGGATCTGCCATATTTTTGGTCCCGACTATGTGATTCCATGGAATTTTGGATTTTTGACGTTTTTGATACATCACAGTGATTGTACAATATCAAGGAGCCCAAATTTCTTGTTTTCTATGTGTTGTCAAGTTTACCTCTGATATGATTATCATATTCAACTATGTATCACATCTTCTCACCTGGATAAGTTTGAAGTTCTCATTGTGAATTTTTCCTTTTAATATTTGATAAGCTCAGTCTTGAATAAAATGATGGAAGAATAATACTTCTAGTGGTGATGTGTCGCGAGATACCTGATTAAGTCATAAAGAAGCTGGCAAGTGATTTCAAAGAATCTTGCGGCACTCGCTCGTTGGTTCTTCTTTTTTAACTAAATGAGCAGACAAGGTTGATGGTTCCTTTGTTGTGTTTAGGTGGACGAGGGAGTTGTTCTTTATGTTGCTGGCGGTCTAATAATTGAACACCCGTTAATATTGTCCTTCATTGAAGAAGTGGTAGGTTTTCAGTTTAATTCTTATTTGCTCTCCTTTATTTTCTTGTTCTAAAGTTTAGTGGGATTCTGATGATGAAACTTTCAAAAATGCTACAAGAGTTTCAATGACCTTGCTCGGTAAGTTTATGAGAACTGCACAATTGTAGCTGTCGGGTGTCAATTGCGGAGTTTGTCCATTTGGCGCTAACGCCCTATGGCTACGATCACGTGTGTTGCCCACCATCACACTTCTGGATACAGACATACTCTTGTATTTGGTGGTTATGTGCAGGAAGGCACCACTGACAGTGTTATGGGACTGCCAAGGCTCTCACAGAAAAACTCATACATGAGGTCCTTTAGGTGCCTGGCAGTCATTCTACTCTATATATTCGTCTTGATTCCTTTGCTTGTTCATCATCGGCTGTCTTTGTGTTTTTTTTGACTCTTTTGAGCCAACAATATCTAAATGAAACAGTTTTTCCTATAAATAGTTATATTAGGTCATGCAATCTACATTGGCTATTTTTAGGCCATTCATTTGGGATTGTTTAACTGGTGATTTATATAATCCTTAGGGATTAATTTTAATCCCAAATTGTTAATCTAGGCTGTTAATTTTTTTTTATCTATCTCCGTTATCCACACTGTCTTCATCTATGTAATATCTAAAAGTTCTGTCAAAATATGCACCAAGAAGTGCGAGTAAATTTTGTTATTCTGTTAAATAGAGTAAGCCTATAAATTCTGCATATCTCATCATAATGTTTTCATCAGCCTCAAGTTATAACACTTGTAGTTTCTGAATTGTTCTTGTTTTCCTTTTTCTTTATTCTCTGAAGAAATAAAGATACTAAAGGAAAAGGAAACAAGGACAAATTACACACAAAGATGACTACTGCAAACACTGATTCAATCCGTAACATCATTGGGGTCATCGGAAATGTGATTTCTTTTGGTCTATTTGCCTCGCCTGCACCTACATTCTATAAGATCATCAAGAAAGGAGCAGTGGAGGATTTTTCTCCAAACCCTTACCTCGCCACCATACTCAACTGCGCACTATGGGTTTTTTACGGCCTTCCTTTTGTTCATCCGCACAGCATTCTCGTGGTCACCATCAATGGAGTGGGTCTCGTTGTAGAATTCGCCTACATCTTCACTTATCTCATGTACGCCAACAAAAAGCAAAGACTGTACGTGTTCAAAGTTATGGCAATTGAAGTTATTTTCTTTGCCTTGGTAGTCGGTGTTACTCTTGGGTTCCTGCACACTATCGAGAGAAGGACAATGGTTGTCGGAATTTTCTGTCTCATCTTCAACATTGCCATGTATGCAATGCCATTGGACGTAATGCTGTTGGTGATCAGAACAAAAAGTGTTGAGTACATGCCGTTTTTCCTTCTCCTTGCAAATTTCCTCAATGGTGGAACTTGGTTGACGTTCGCATTGCTCCGTTTCGATCTTTACATCTTTATAAGTAATGGCTCTGGTTGTATTCTTGGCTTAATCCAATTGATAATATACGGAACTTACTACAAGTCGACCCCAAAGAAAAACAATGACGAGAAGCCTTCTGGGGATGTGCAGCTCTCGAGTGTCTGAATGTCGAGCTGAAGCGTTCGAAGTTGATATTGTGCCTCTTTGATTTCTTACTAGGATGCGTAAATTCTTCAATGTGGGTAGGGTTTATTAAGATTACAGACCAAGTCTTAAAAAAGAATCACTTCTGTTAAGAAATCCACGAAAAATGATATCATGCATTCAACTTAAGCGAATTGATTTCTCCACCACTTTTTGTTATCTTTTGCACCACCGCCTAGTTGAACCCATGAGCTAGCACAAAATTGTTTATAATCCAATCCATACGAACTGTTCATAATTCAACCCATACGATCAAATGGGCAAGAGTTCCCTAAATCTTTAAAACTCTAATAATGAGGGTGGATTCACTCACACTTTATTTTCACACTATCTCATACTTTGAACGCCGTTTTTCCGAATAAAACTTAAACGGTGGCGGATTTGAAGCTAATATTATGGGATATGTTCCTATTACAAAGCCTTACATACCATCCTAAAATTATTGCATTATGCCAATCCTCAAATTTTACTAATCACAATATCAACGATTGAATATCCCATGGTTTTCATGGTGACGTTTTACGTCTAGAATATGCTCACTTTTGATAGGTATGTAGATCTTTATAATATGAACATATCTTCAAAATATTAGCTTCAAGTCCGCAACCGTTTAGGCTTTATTCAAAAAAAAAATGACGCCAAAAATGTAAGATAGTATGAGCGGATCCACCCTCTCTAATAATGAACCTAATATAGGGGCTTCACATTCCAATAGAAGGGCTTCATATGGAATCCTAGTGACTAAAAATTGGTTATGGGGTGTCTTGATGTAATAGAAAATGTCTAAGTTACCCTCTATCTAAGAATCAAAACTAAAATCAAAACCTAATTCTAATTCAAAAATCTGGTCCTCTTCTTCTTCTAAACTTCCTCCCCTTCATCAACTGTAAATCCTTCCTCTCTTTTTTTTCAATTGAAATCATTTCATCGTCTTCAATTAATCGACGATTCGAAAAACTTATAATCGTCGATTGAAATCTCTATTAAAGATGCGGAAGAAGCAAATTGATAGAAGTGATGGTAATCCACAAACCAATTATGTTTGAAATGGGTTGATTGATTGAAATCAGTAGAAAAATTAGGTTTTCAGAACCATTTACGGTTAGGTATTCTTAGTTTTGTAACCGTAAACTTGTTCTCTGAAGCTGTTAGAGTTAGGAAACTATGAATCCTAACCATAAATCAAAAAGAAATTTTTTCATATGGTGCTACAGTTAGGTTTGTAATTGTAAATGGATTTACTGTTGGATTCGACTCTCATATGACCTAACCGTAAAAAATCTTGAGTTACACCATTTTCTCAAGTTTTTAAAATCGATTGATGGTTGTGTTTTTTCCCAAAAAACCCAACTGTAACTGATTTACAGTTGGGTTCGACTAAGACCAACCTAACCGTAAAACTAATAAACCCAACTTTAATTGGTTTACAGTTGGGTGTTACCCAGTTACAGCTGGGTTCGACTAAGACCAACCTAACCATAAAACCAGAAAACCCACCTGTAACTGGTTTACAGTTAGGTTTTTCACAATTTTACACAGTTACGGTTGGGTTCGACAAAGACCAAACCTAATCATAAAACCAAAATACCCAACCGTAACTGGTTTATAATCGGGTTTCCTCAATTTTACCCAGTTACGGTTAGTAATTCATCATCACCTAACCGTAAATTTGCCATATGGTTGGCTATGAAGAAAAAACTCAACCGTAAACCGCTCTGAAAAGCTAAAAAAATTGGTCTTTTTACGTACTTTCACCAATTTTGAGAAATAAAAAGGACATTAGCTGGCTGAATCGAAATCTAGGGTTTTAGTTTGAAAAAATCTACTTTTTCTTCCTACAAAAATAATACAGTTAATTTGATTTTTTATCATTAGCTACATAATTTTTCTTATTAACTTAATCATTAGCTAATTAGATTATTAACACCAACTAAATGAGGGTTGTTTAGCCATTATGAAAATATTTTAGATAAGGGGCTTTTGAAATTACTAACTGGTGATGTGTTTTTGTCCTACTAGTGAAGCCCCTCTATTGGAATGCGAAGCCTCTATATTAGGTTACCTAATAATTATCAAATAAAACTAAATCATGAACAACCCATAATAAATCGCTCTCTTGTTATTGTTCAACTTAATGGTCACCTTCCTATGTTTCACATCAATTCTAGGAAAAAAAACTGGTCTTAGCATCTCCAAACCAACAATCTTGATTCCATTATCGTTTTATCAAAAAAGTGGTGTTTGATATGGATCCAGAAAGTGCTTATGGTTTAGATGGTTTCTTAGGTATGTTTTATAGAGATTGTTAGGATATTATTCAAAATGATTTAGCTAGTTGCTGCAATTCATTTTTGCTGGAAAAAATGGTTTATCCCAAAGAGTCTTTATTCTAATTTCTTGGTCTTACTACCTAAATGTCAAGGAACTAAAACTTTAAATCAATTCAGACCCATTGGATTGAGTAATGTCAGCTTCAAATTTTTTACCAAAATAATCATTACAAGAATGAGCAGATTAATGGAGAAACTTGTATCTCCTCAACAAACTGCTTACATAAAAATATGAAGTATTCATGAGCAAGTACTTTTAGCCTCTGAGCTGGTAAATGAAATGAAGAAGAAAAGAAGTGGAGGAAATGTTGGTCTTAAGTTAGACAACTCTCGAGCTTATGATTCTGTAAGTTGGGACTTTATTTTCAAATTCTTATTCAAGTATGGTTTTTCTTTTTTTTGGTGTGAATGGTTAATGACTATACTCAAATCATCAAATATATCTGTTATGGTGAATGGTAGACCATGTGGTTTCTTTTCAGTTGAAAGAGGTTTAAAGCAAGGTGACCCCTTATCACTTTTGTTGTTTGTTCTAATGGAGGATGTCTTAATCATAAATTTAACTACCTTAGTTGAAAAGGGTAAATTGACTCCAATGGTGGATAAAAAAGGAATACATCCAACACATCTGTTTTTTGCAGATGATGTACTTATCTTCTGCAATGGAGCAAAAAAGAGTTTAGATTGTCTTCTATTGTTGGTAGATGAATATCTAGCCATCTCTAAGAAAATCATTAATAAAGTGAAGAGTAAATGTTTTGTGTATGGTGTTACTTCTGATAAAATGGTGCAAATTGGTGAAAGATTTAATATGGAAATAACAAATTGTCTTGATAAATATCTTGGTATAATCTTACCTATGGTTGTGTATGGTGTTACTTCTGCTAGGAAGAGTAACCGGTATGGCCTATGGTTGAGATGATTCAAAAAAAAGTTAGCTGCATGGAAAGGTAAGATCATATCCCATCAAGATAGATTGGTTTTAGTTAAATAAGTTCGTTGTAGTATTCCATTATACAATATGCCAGTCTATAAATGGTCTGAGTCTATTATCAAGATTTGTGAGAAGATAATAAGGAATTTTTTATGGTTTGGTGATAGTGAAATAAAGAAATTTAAAACTGTAATTTGGAAAAAAAAGTTTTCATGAAAGTTCATAAATAAGGCTTTACTAATGAACATGATGTGGAAGATACTTAATTCTGAAGAGGAATGGGGATTGTTTTTCTCAGCTAAATTTAAAGATGAAACTGGTCAATGGAGTAACACTTGGCAGCAGTCTTCAGTATGGTATGGTTTAAAATGGGCATGAAATTCATTGAAAGATGATATCGTGTGGTGTGTTGGAAATGGAGCTAAAATCTCAGTCTGGTTTGATACATGGTTTGGAGATTCTCATATAATCAATGATATTGGTTTCACAGACTTCATTAAGAACAACATAAACATGCATGAAAGTAGCAGTTCTATTAAATGGAAAATTCTGGACTATTCTTGATGAACTATAACATTATCTGACTGCTGCAAGATTGCCTGAAGTTAGCGGAGGCTTAGATTTGATGGTGTGGAGTAGTGACATAAGAGGTCAATTTTCAAATTCTGCAGTTATTGAAAAATTAAGATTAGGATAACCGAAGGTACATTGATCCAATTTCATATGGAAATATTTTCTACATCCAAACATTGCAGGTAATATCTGGAAATTGCAACAAGGAATTTATGTTGATGATGTGGTTATGAGAAATCAAGGATATGAATTGGCATCTAAGTGTTGCATTTTTGGTGAGGATGAAGACAATATGAAGTGAAAACGCGGGGGTACCAAAATACACCACCAACTTTTTATTAGGCAATCTGTATGGACAAACTCAACACAATTTCGAGAGTTCAACTTAATGAATCTCAATCAAGGAATAATATCTAGAGTTATATCTCTCTCTCTCAGAATCAGAACGTTTTGAAACACAAGTCCGTGAAATGATTTACGTGTGAGAGTATATGGGTGATTCCAAAGATCAATTTTCCAAGTAATCAATCAAGTTGTATCCAACAAACAAGGTCGGACTTATCTACTACGATTGATTAACACACAACCTGTGATATTTTAAGATAAACAATATAATGCGGAAAAAGATATAACACACACACCAGAAGTTTTGTTAACGAGGAAACCGCAAATGCAGAAAAACTTCGAGATCTAGTCCAGATTGAACACCAAACTGTATTAATCCGCTACAGACACTAGCTTACTACCAATTATCTTCGGAATGGAATGTAGTTGAGACCGAATTAAACCCTCCTAGAAATTCAGTTACAGCCGCGTTCCTTATGCCTCTTGAAATCCAATAGGACTCCGCGCAATTGATTCCCTTAGTGACGTCACACCAACTAAGAGTTGCTTCAACTCAACTGAAGACTTAGTACCAATCTTCCTCCCACAGATTAATCCTATATATGATTTCCTTTATGATCAAAAAGTTTGATCAAGGTGATGAAAATCGATAGCAATAGACAAAGTCTAGCTAACCTCAAAATGCGGACTTATGCAACCCGAAGTGCATCCTAAATTATTATTCACCTCACAAGTATAAAACTTGTGGAATCAACAAAGTCTGAGACAAAGAGAACTTTGATGATTTCTATCTATCTTGATCAAGTGAGCATCTCAACAATCGATCAAGATCAGGATACTGGAGCTATCAGATAAACGATAGCTGGACCTGGCTTCACGAATCCCAGTGAAGTCTTTGTAGTCGCTAAACCCTAAAAGGGTTAGGAAGAGGGCGACTCTAGTTACAACTAGGACACGCCAAGGAAAGTAGTGCCGGGATTCATAGAACCTAGTTGCTTGAAGTTCCCCTTTTATAGACATTCAAAGCATAGGTTGCTTTAGGTTTAAGTTATATACAAAACGAGTTCCTGAACACAGAACTTTTCTGGTACGTATACCGGTACGGATACCTAACCTGTTTTGTGACCACAGTTCCTTTTCGGTTTGCATACGAGTATATGTGTACCGATCTGATTCACGAGTTAACATATTTTTACAGGATGTGCATAAGGATATGCATACCAAAAATCTTGTTGTCGACATATAGCTACTTCGCTACATGTACGAGTACATGTAATACGACTTTAGACTAATAACAGTTTTCCCGGTTTGTAAGACTGATAATATTTTCTTATATTTGAATCTATAATAGTTATATATTTCTCTCTAAATCGATTCGAAATTTTCCCGAATAACATGAATGACACATATCATTGTTCAAGGCTTTTTTCAAATGATAAAACTTGAATCAAGATTTTGATTGCGAACAATAAATTGTCCTTAACCGAAATTCATCGAGTATGAAAAAATGTTCATTAAGCTTAGTCATTATATTTCGAGAACTAATTACCAAGATACACTTGACTCGAAATTCTTGTATATGCATGATAGTCTAATTAGTTATGTGACATCGTCTCATAGATAGAAAGATGAATATAACTTTAGAAATAGGTGGTTCATTCTTCACTTACCTTTTGTTGAAGAAGTTCTCCAAAAGCTTCGGTTGATATTCGCCTTCAAACGGTAGAACGCAATGATGACTGCCGTGATGTCCGTTTCTCAACTATACTTCTATCTTAATCCGAGACTCAACTAATTGTAGACTAGAAATCAAGATATAGTTTTGACAACTAAATTTAACAACAAGCTTGCACTACACCATATCTCGCTTTGATTTCGGAGGTGCGCAACGGATATAGACGTTGTACACTTTGCAACGTCAATATCCGTTGCGCACCCAAAAATACATTGCTCTTAATCTTAATTACTAGAAAAGAAATAGAAAAAATATATAAACCAGGATGTGCATGTCTTTATTTAAATAATAGAGGGGTTAAATGTCTCTCTAATTCTTATTATGATCCCTTTTAGTTCCATTTTTCTTTTTTTCTTCTTATTTTATTTTCTATTCTCCGAACATCGAGTTCTCCTCCCCATTTTTCTTCTCTTCTGACCCTAAGGACCCTAAGACAAAACCTTCAAATCAAACTAAGTTTTCATAAATCAAATTCATTTGTCATAAAACCTAGACTCGTTCATCAAAACTATATGGAAATCAAACCCAATATTTCAATTAACAAACCCTAGAAATTGTTTTTTTTTTGTTAAGTTGAATTATTTTGTAAAGAGACCTCCAAATCAAGCTGAACAACTAATTGGGGGATACATAAACTAATTGGGGGATATTTTTACTGTAGCCGTCGGCATGGTTTTTCAATGATGCCGGCATGGTCGATGGATTGCTGGCATTGAAAAACCATGCCGACATCTACAGTAAAATATCCCCCAATTAGTTTAAATATCCCCCAATACATGTTCAATCAAGCCAAGTTTTCATAAACCAAAACCATTTATCCTAAATCCTAGTCTTGTGAATAAAGTACTCCGGAAATCAAAAATAATATTTCCATAGAAATCGTTTTTTTTTTGTCAAGTTGAATGATTTGTAAGGTCTGCTTGGTGATAGAAGAATTGAAGCTACAGCTAGTCTAGGAGTGCCCTAAGCTTATTACTGTCTGTCTTTATTACTTTCTGTTAGTAACAACTGTGTATGAGCTGTACTTGTCTGTACAAGTCACCAACCGGTCACTCCTGCCTATTTTCATGTTCAGTGAAAGGTCATAGTCGGTTTGTGACTATTGACTATAAGTACTTTGTACTCTTCTTTGGTTGGAGTTAATCAAAACCTATATTTCCTTCCTGTCAATATTTCATCATGGTATCAGAGCCATAAGAGCCTGATTTCCATTTTCTTTTGCTTCCACCATTAAAACAAGAAACTTTTCTTCTTCAAAACCTGCAACTTTTCTTTATTTTCTTTCACTGTTTCTACAATGAAATCTAATATTTCTAAGATTCCTCTCAATACTATCTCTCATATAGTTCCTTTAAAACTACAAGATCACAATTTCTTGACCTGGAAAGCATTACTTTTACCTTTATTCAAAAGAGTCAATGCTCTTCGTTTTATTGATGGTTCATATCCTTGTCCACTCAAATTTGTGGATGTTGCTCGGAATGCTGATCCAGAAGAGACGATTAATCCTGAATAAACTCATTGGAACGCTGAAGATCAAACATTAATTCTCTGGATTCAGTCGACGATTTCAGAAAATGTCATTTCATATGTTGCAGGACCAACTACATCTTTTGACCTCTGGAAATCGATTGAGGAAGGATTTGCAGCAGTTTCTTCAACTCAGGATGAAGATGTCTTTTTTTAAACAAGGTAACACTTCTATTATCAACTATCTGAATGAAATCAAGAAGATCTCAGATTCGCTCTCAGCAGCTGGATCTACAATTGGTGATAGTGAGATGATAGTTTACATTCTTAATTAATGGTCTTAATTCTATGTTTGATTCTTTCTCAACCTCAATTCGAGTTAGAAATCCACCTGTTACTATTGGAGAACTTCATAACCTACTATTGAGTGAAGAAATTATTCTAAAAGATAGGTCTAAATCAGCTATTCTTCCTGATGAATCAAAAGCCTTTGCTGCATATAGACCACATAAACCCTCTTATCCACCAAGATTCACTCCTCCACAACCATATCTCCAACCAAGATTCACTACATCTTTCAGACCATCCACCTCATACAGATCATCTCCACCTTCATACTACAATCAATTACCATCTACATCTTCAGCATCCAACTTTCCCATGAGAAATCCTTTTGGTTCTCCTGCTGCACCTAGATCATCTCAAAATCCTGTTCTCTATAAAATCTGCTTTAAAACTGGTCATTTTGCTATTGAATGTCATCACAGAATGAATTTTTCCTACCAAGGAAGGCCAATTCCACAAAATTTACATGCTATGATGGCTTCAGCTGACATTCTTGGAGAAAATCCATGGTATGCTGACAGTGGTGCAACAAATCATATTACTTCAGATTCTTCAGACTTGACTGAGTGCCATTCTTACAATGGGAATGAACAAGTTTCTACAGCCAGTGGTGAAGGTATGTCAATATCTGACATAGGTACTTCTACAAAAAAATTATCTAATAATCAAGTTGTTTTACCAACTATATTACATGTACCTACTGCTTCTCACAAGTTACTTTCAGTACATAAATTTACAAAATCCAATAACTGTAGTAAAACTTTTGAGGCTGATAAATTCTATATTAAGGATCTCAAATCTGGGAAGAGTATTTTCCAAGCGCAGAGTAGGAATGGACTATATCCAATGCATTTGTCTGACTCATCTAAAGCTCCATCAACAATTCTTACTCATTCAGATGCTACTTCTACTACAGTTCTTGCTGCTGTTAAATTTTTTTCTTCAACTCTACACAAAAGACTTGGACATCCTTCTTTTCAATCCCTACAAAGAGTTTGCCATAGGTTAGCTGTTAATCTTTCAAAACAGTCTATCTTTTGTACTGATTATCAGTTAGGTAGATCGCATAGACTACCATTTGAAATTTCTTGTTCTGTGTCAAATAAACCATTGCAACTATTGCACGTGGATTTATGGGGTCCTAGTCCTGTATCATCAAATAGTGGATATAATTACTATTGTAACATCATTGATGACTACAACAAATACTGCTGGATCTTTCCCTTAATAAGAAAATCAGATTTTGCATCAGTATTTGTTGATTTTGCTACTCAAGTACAAAACTTTTTTGATCTGAAGATTAAAATAATAAGAACAGATGGAAGGGGAGAGTTTATAACTACAGAATTACACACATTTCTTGTTTCTACTGGCATTCTTCATCAATACAGTTGTCCTCATACCCCAGAACAAAATGGGGTAGCTGAATCTAAACACAGACACTTAGTTGGAGTTGGGAGAACTCTATTACTTCAAGCTAATTTAGCTGATTCTTTCTGGGTTGATGCATTTCAAACAGCCAATTATCTCATAAATAAACTACCAACTACACGTTTATCATTTATTTCTCCATATGAAGTTCTCTATGATTCTGCTCCAAGTTATGCAAATATGAGAGTTTTTGGATGTGCTTGCTATCCATGGTTACAACCCTATGCTCAGAATAAACTTGCTCCAAGAAGCAAACTCTGCATCTTTCTTGGGTATTCTCAATCCCACAAGGGATACAGATGTTTTGATCCTCAAACAAGAACAGTTTATCTGTCTAGACATGTGCAATTTGATGAAGATCATTTCCCTGCTCTTGCCTATAAACTCTTTGAAGTTTCTAATTCTTCTTCAACAAAGGATTATTTTCATAATGCAAGTAATAACACACAATCTCCAGTAATTTCTGCATCTCAGTCTGACAAATCCATGACACCAGTTGTGAGTTCACCATCTACAGAAGCTTTTTCTATTCATTCTGAGAACTACATTCCTACAGCTACAGAAACAACTCCAACAACATGTACTTCATCTTCTTCTCCTTCTACATCTAGTCCTGAGGCAACTGCTACTACTTCAACATCCAGACACAATATAACAACTAGATCAAGACATGGTATTTTTAAGCCCAAAGTGTACTTTGCCACTAAATATCCTCTCCCAGCTGCATTCATGGTCAATATTACTCCTTCAGTACCTACTTCATATTCTCAAGCTATCAAGAATCCAGCATGGATACCTCCATTACACAAAGAGTATACTTCCCTCAAAGATACAGGTACATGGTCCTTAGTGCCACCTCATCCATCTCAAAATATAGTGAGGTGTAAATGGGTTTTTAAAGTGGAGTATATTCCTGATGGCACAATTGAGAGATTGAAAGCTAAACTAGTAGCTAAAGGCTACCACCAACAAGAAGGGCTTGACTATACTGAAACATTCAGTCCAGTAGCAAAGCCTACTACCATCAGGTTAGTACTTTCTTTAGCTGTCCATCATGATTGGTCTGTTAATCAACAACTAGACATAAGTAATGCATTTTTGCATGGGGATCTTCATGAAACTGTTTTCATGACTCAACCACCTGGATTTCAAGACAAAAACCATCCTGACTATGTTTGTCAACTACATAAATCCATTTATGGTCTTAAACAGGCACCCAGGGCCTGGTATGAAAAATTAATGGATACTCTTCTGTCTCTAGGCTTCACTACATCTCTAGCTGATACTTCATTATTCATCCACAAATCAGGGTTTCATATTACTATAGTTTTTATATATGTGGATGATATTTTGATAACTGGTTCCTCTTCTGCATTCTGTGATCAAGTGATCTCTTCTTTGAGTACAAAATTTCCAGTTAAAGATCTTGGCCAGATACATTATTTTCTAGGCCTAGAGGTTAAGATAAATACTTCAGCTATGCATTTGTCTCAATCAAAATATGTTCTTGATCTTCTCAAGAAAACAAACATGATGGGAGTTAAACCTTGCTCTACACCAGCTATAGCCAACAGTAAACTCAGTTCTACATATGGTGAATTATTGTCAGATCCTATTGAATATAGATCACTTGTTGGTGCATTACAATACATCACTTGGACAAGACCATAAATTAGTTATTCAGTCAATCAAGTTTGTTAGCATATGAGTAAACCAACTTCAGCTCATCTCATTGCTGCCAAGAGAATCCTTAGATACCTTAAAGGCACTATTGATTTTGGTATTGTTCTTCAAAAGGGTCTACAAGCAATATCATCTTATTATGATTCAGATTGGGCAGGTAATCCAGATGATAAAAGGTCTACAAGTGGTTTTTGTGTATATTTTGGTTCCAATCCAATATCCTGGTCTTCCAAGAAACAACCAACAGTTGCTACCAGTTCAACAGAAGCTGAATACAAATCTTTAGCTCATACTGCAGCTGAGGTTCTTTGGGCCTGTCAATTACTGAAAGATTTGGGCATATTTCTTGATACTTCTCCTTCACTTGGATGTTATAATAAAGGGGCAATTGCATTAGCTTCTAATCCTGTTCTTCACAACAGAATGAAGCATGTTGCTATAGATTTTCACTTTATTAGAGAATTACTTCAGTCCAAAACTTTACAGGTTTTCTATATCTCTACTGATCAACAAATTGCAGATATATTTACAAAAGGATTAACAACATCCAGGTTTGATTTTCTCAGAACCAAACTGAGCTGTGAGGAACTGAGTGTTCTAGACTCCTCACAGCTCAGTTTGAAGCAAGGTTTGAAAAACATGTCACGGCTCAGGTCACGGCCACTGGGCGTGACCGTTATAACGCGTTTTGACGGGTGTGAGCACGTTTTGGACAAAAAGCGTGTTATTTAGGAAAAAAACGCATTTTTTATATGTTATTCTAAAATAACCGGTGTTATAACGGTTAAATAGAAAATAAAAAAGAACTATGGTTTGAAATTCCTATCTAACAGTTACAACGTACGTGAAAACAGTTATAACGGGTCTAATAACGTTGTTATAACGTTTTCTGTACATCATTATTTTACTTTTATTTTAAAAATATTAATTGTAATTTTTTTATCTGTAATTTAAAATATAAAGAATTGTAAGAAAATATTTTTATATTATTTTTTCTTAAAAACGGTTATAACTGACGTGAAAACGGGAAAAATAGTCTAAAAAACTTGCGTTAAAATGTTATTTAGAAAGAAAAAACCTAAAATTCAATTTTAGAAAAACAGTTATAACATGCGTGAAAACGGTTATAACGGGCCTAAATAACGCCGTTATTTCCTATTTATCGTTAATATATAGATACGGGTGTCGGTGACCTTCACGGACACGCTACATAGGCGTGACCGTTTTAACGACCGTTTTTTTGGAAATAACAGCCGTTTTTCAAACCTCGGTTCGGAGGGGGCTGATAGAAGAATTGAAGCTACACCTAGTCTAGGAGTGCCCAGACCTTATTACTGTCTGTCTTTATTACTTTCTGTTAGTAACAACTGTGTATGACCTGTACTTGTCTGTACAAGTCACCAACCGGTCACTCCTGCCTATTTTCATGTTCACTGAAAGGTCATAGTCGGTTTGTGACTATTGACTATAATTACTTTGTACTCTTCTTTGTTTGGAGTTAATCAAGACCTATCTTTCCTTTCTGTCAATATTTCATCACTTGGATCCAGCCTGAAGTTTTTCTCTCTAGTGATGAACTAATGAATCCTGTATGGTATGAATTTTACAGTCATAGATTTATTTCCCTTGTCAGGTTTAGGTTTTTTTCTTATAATTATCCTTTAAAGCCCTGGATTTATAAAACAATTTCCTAATTGTTTCTTTGTTTCTTAATCAGGAGATGAAGATAGTTTATGGTGATTTATTTCCTGATTCATCACACCATTGTTCTCTCCCAGTTTTGAGCTCTTGGGGTTTTTCTTTGATCTTTAATTTCTTGGTTTCAAAGGGTTGAGAAGAAGGGATATCTTGGTTGCTGTTTCATTATTGCTCATAAAGTCAGTCATATGCCTACCTCTTCTTGTTTGAACAATCAATTTATTTTTTTCAATGAGCGAGGTGAAAAACCTAATTGTGTGTCTGACTCTGTGGTTTTGCAGGTCCTAAATTTCCTACAAAGAAACATTGTCCGGGTTTTTGTATCATAGATATGGAGAACGATTCAATTCTTCTTACTGAAGAAGAAGAAGATGTAGGACCTGCACAAAGCTGTACATCCATAGGTATGTTGAGCGGGTGGTTTTCCTTTTCTCAGCACAAAGACTGTTATATTAGCCTTCAAGGCTTCAAATACTAAATGGGAATCAAACAAGGTTTCCAATAGCTAATGGGAGAAATCCTTAAGTTTTTTTAAGGGGTAACTATTATGTAGGGTAATACCATCTCCTTCTCCATTTTTTATTACTCCTCGCCCAGGAAGACGAAGAAGAGACAGTAGAGTCCAGGATCCAAACACAAATCGACAAGATCGGGAAGTTAATGTGCAAGTTCTTGTCTGTTGCAGGTGAAATTTTGGTTTTTTTTCTTTCAAATTTGGAGTCATAAAATAATTCCATAGCCAGTTGGAAGTATGAAAGTTTGTTATGTGCTTGAATTATATGAAATCTGCAGCTTAGAAGAACTTACTCAGACTTCCAGCGTTGGGGAATTTAAGATGCGTCTTCAGCTTCTTCTTGCTTTCCATGGCCAGATTGATTGTGGTATTCACTTAAAGTTAGATCCAAGGTATGGTGTGCAAAAGCTGACATAGCTCCTTCTGCTTTGTTTTTATGTTTTGACATTGGTTTATTCTGAGTTTGCTTAGAATTTAATCATTTCATATATAGTTTGAGATGCGTATTAGTTCCGTAGCGTAACCTGTTTTTTACTGGTACCATTAGATTCTGACTCACTTTTAATCGTGATGCAGTCCTTTGTTGTTGGAAAATCCGAAGATTTTGTACAACGTTTTCGGCTATTATAATGCAATTCTTGCCATTGTAAGTTTTCCCTCTACAGTGATTTATGGTAATGGGAGATGCTGAGTCTTTTTTCTCAAAGATCAAATTATCTTAGAATTATTAATTGTATTTCAGGGTTAATGAACACATAAAAACTCGTACAAAAACATTGTGGGTGAGTTGAAAGAACATTTGAAGCTATGTAGATGGGAGCATGTAACAATAGAGACCTCAAAAAGAATTCGCCTGAAAACCAAGAGGATAATTTAGAAATTCAATGTAAGTGGAATCTGCCACTTTCTTCCTAGCTTGATATATTTCCCTTGCATTTTCTATTTGTTTATAAATTAACAGTATCACTGATGGCAGTTTACCTACTGTAGGAAATTTAAGGATGTGGTGGCCAATATACTCTTTTGTGCAGATTTTGCTGCAACAACCAGTATTGTTATCATTAATCAGGAAGTAGCAAGGAAAGGGATCAAGATTCCATCTATGTTAGGACCAAAGAACTCAAACAGAAACTCTGATACCAGTGTTGGAATCGTGGTGCCAGTTTCCATGGACATGTAACTGTTCAATTTCGAGGAAAGGTCAAAATTTATCTAGTTGAAATTTTCTTCTCATTTTAATTTTTTTGTTCATTAGGTGTTCTCCGAGTTCTTGGCTAAAAATGAAAATCGTTTTAATCAAGTCCTAAACCGTAACAAAAAATTTGATTTCGATTCAAAAACCTAATTTTCTAATTTATCCCGCAATTAAAAAAAAGGGTAATTTGGTTAAGGGCCTATGTGAGATTCTTATGGTTGAATTGAATTGCTTTTCTCCTTTGATATAGGCCAGTGTGGTACAACGGATGGAGAGAAGTTCGTTCTGCTTTTGAAACCCTGTATACTGGAAAGACAATTGGGTTTAAGGATGGTGCGAATTAACTTTTTAGTTTTCTTTCCTACAGTTTTATCTCATTTTTCTTGAACTTCAATCTAAAATTTACTTGTTCGCACGATACAGAGATTGTAGATTTCATCAGTCAACGTATAGATTCGGACGCTTCATGCTTTGTATACCGAGAAACAGCGAAGCATATATGGCTGGCTATCACTAAAAAATATTTGCAGAACTGCAACAGATTATGCAGATCTCTGGAAGGATGAAGCCAAGAATTTTGGAAAAGAGGAGGACACTTTCTGATTTTCTAAAGTTGTTAAAGAATTGTGGGCTATTACGGCACAAGTCTGTTTTATCTGAGGTATGTCTACATAAAGTTTTGTCCATATCTTGATCTCTACCTTGGTACCCTTTCTCAAATCCTTCTCAAGTTGTATCATATTGCTATCTTCTAATCTGTAAATACTGGGCATGTTCACAGGATGGTGAGCTCAATGCTAACCAGCCAAATAACTGGTCTCTTCAGCCATCATACGATGTTCGCAGGTTGAATCATGAGGTCAATAATAGTGCTGGTGTCATAGCGATTGCTCATTATAGAGCTTCTTTAAAACTTAAGGTGAGTACTTTATGATCTTTCAAATTCACGAACTAGGATTCTTTAGCTAAGTTAGATAATCTGAAATCTAGGGGTTTCCAATAGATTGTTGTTTCTTTTGTAAATCAACCCAATTTATTGTATGAGATTGTGTCTACACTTATCAGGATCAAGAAGGTGCTACTCTACTTGTATGGGTTTATGATATGTTCATCTATTACATGCTGATGTATGAATTCTTCTTGATCGGTTGTGATGATCAATAATGTTCTTTATAAATTGTGATGATATTGATATTCCATCCAAATGATAAATGGGGTCTTCTAGTTCAATCTAGAATGGTATGTGCAGGTGCAGAATCAATATATATTCAGGTGCAGAATCAATATATATTTGGGTGCAGAATCCTGCCGGAATTTAAGCCAGCGACAATTTGTTTTTCAATCTGAAAATTATTTTGCAACGGATACAAACGTGGAAAAACATAAGTTGCACATATCACCTAAAATAAGCAATGTATATACTGCAACCATAAAAATAAAACGTTGACAGAAAACCAGAATGGGACCCACACAAGTGTTTAATATCAGTAATAACAGTTGCATAAATTAGTATAAACGTTGCACAAACAGGAAAAATAAAACATTGCACTACATATTGTGCAACGGTTATAAGAGCAACGCCGTTTTTCCAACAGTTATTACCGTGCACAAATTATTCGCAACGTTTATAAACGTCACAAAAAGGCTGTTTTTTGGTGTAGTGTTGAGATAGCAACACTTGTGAGTTCGACCGAGAAATTCTCCAACAATATCCCCCTTTGTCAATTTTAGTGACAAAACTATCAATACATATGGATAAAAAAATAAAGCTTTGAAAACTCCTCGAATCCATCATGCTTGATTTCTTTGGTTTCTTCAATTCTTTGAATTCTTCGTTACTTCAAGTTGCAATGATTCTGAACGTGTTCAACTCAGCATCGTTGTTGTTGAAGATCCGTAGCGATAAAAACTTTGAAAACAAATATTCTCAATCGTCATTATACAGAAACATAGTATTATTATCTATTCCAAAGTTCAATTGTATCCCAACTCTGAAGTAATACTACGGTGATATGTTTCTCCCCCTTAATCAATACTTACATCTTTTGCATAATAGGTGAAACCTATAAATATTGATTCAGTCTCCCTTACATAATGATCCGTAAACCATATGTAAGTGCGAAACTACTAAATTATTCTCCCCCTTTTTGTCAATAAAATTGGCAAAGGTACGAAAATCGTGGGATCGAAATGAATACAACCAAAAGATACTTCAGGATTCCAAGGTGGTTACATATCAACTTTATTTAGATGATATCACATAGTAATAAATGCCTAGTGCTCATCTAGGAGATTTAAGATACAAGCATCCCCTTTGATTCCACAGCCACACACCCCACAAAGATATATCAATTAAGCACAAGTTCATTTAAGAACTCTCCCGCATTTGATGTCATTCCCAAGAGAACAACATGGGTGACCTTACTTTATGAAAAAGAAGGATTTTGTCGTACATTAACAAATCACATGTATTTGTATCCTTAATATCGACTTAAATTAGTCTCAACGCCAGTTACGGAGAAAGAGATAATTTTAATCGGTATGACTCAACATACGAAAATCTTACGGTGTGCATGCATGTTACAGTAATAATACAAAAGTGTGATCACGAGTAGATCGATACTGCGATAAAATTTCTCAGAGAGTTTGTTCTATTTTTAGTTTATAAAAACATAATAGATTTAACTTATGAGCATATATGAAATATCAGCTCGATTCACGAAAAATGTAAAGGCACATATATTTCATAAGACTTTTGCAATAATTAAACCAATAATGATTACATACTGCAAGTTCATCTTCCAAAAACTCTAGAATTTAAATAAATAAATCTAAAAACATGCAAGATGAAAAACGTTGGAAATAGCTTGTGTAATCACAATTTTCGCTATACCAAACCCTAGTTATCCTTCAGAAGTAAGAACAAATTCTCACAAGAAGTTTTCTAGTATTTAAAATCTTTGAAAAATTCTTTATCATCTCCAAACTCCTTATCAACGACTGGCATAGGAACATACAGTTCATGAATGGAAGAGTTAGTTCCTGCAAACCTAGTAGGTTGTTGATTGACAAGTGCTTCTTATAGTTTGAGAGATTTCTGTAGAATCTTCTTCAATCCCTGCACCTCCTTCTTGTTTTTTTTTAAAGTTCTTCAAGAATATTTTCAAATCTTTTCTGTTTGGAGTGATCCGCTCTAGCTAGGTTTCTTCTGATTCTTCCTTTTCCTCTCAAGAGATGAGACAAAACGATAGGACATCTCTTGTTCCTTTTTAGTTGGATGAGTATCAACAACCAATGGAGCATAGGTTTCACGAGAAGATGTTTTGATTGGAGCCTCCATGCTTCGTAAGAATAAAATGGATTCGTGAAACATAAATATATGGCTCAACATGCAAAACTTCTTATGAACGAGATATGAATCTTGAAGTAGAAGATATTTACTATGCATGATTTCGGAACCATAAAAGTTCACGTACTAAAATACACAAAACCTAAGACGGAATGAAAATGTCACTTTTATCCTTCTTTAAGTTTAGTATCTCAAAATTTTCAATACCATTACTTGAGACATAGATTATGATGAACACACAAGAGATGGAGATCCAAGTAATAATATTGAATTTTGATACAAAGCCCTGATGTGCACAGTTTTTGTCTCTTTTAATAAGGGCACATGAGACAAGATGCATATTTTAACACAATTAGATTGTGTTGAGGTGATCAATAGAGTGATCACTAATAGGTTCCTGCACGGAATATGCAATATCCTTCTTTATAAGACATTTAGCCCGGACTCTTTTCTTCGTTTGAGATTTTACCTTAAACTTTGAATCAATCAATCTTTTAGAAGAAAAAGAGTTAACTTTGCGTACCTCGGGATTGGACTTTTGAACAAGTTTAAGCACATTTTGAAAAAGTGGGGGTATAACAACCACACCCAATATTTCGTTCGGAAATCTGAATAGACAAACTCCAATATACTTTCAACAGAATCAACTAGACAGTCAGACTCAATCTATAGAAAAGTATATCAAAGAGTTATATCTCTATTTATCAATTCAATCTGCAATCAAACAAATAGGAATTTGCGAGCCCGATTGAATAAGATAAATAACTTAGATGGTATAACAAACCAATATCCAAGTGTCAATCAATTCAATCAACAACCCAAAGGTCGGATTCAAGAATTGATTGACTTAACGTACAACCTTTGATATTTCTATTATATAAAAAAATATAATGCGGAAAAGAAATAACACAGACACCAAAAAAATTGTTAACGAGGAAATCGAAAATGCATAAAACCCCCAGGACCTAGTCCAGCTTTGAACACCACACTGTATTAAGTCTCTACAGACACTAGCCTACTACCAATGAACTTCAGACTGGAATGTAGTTGAGCCCTAATCAATCTCACACTGATCAAGTTACAGTTGCGCTCCTTACGTCTCTGAACCCCAGCAGGATTCTACGCATTTGATTCCCTTAGCTGATATCACCCATAACTAAGAGTTGCTACGACCCAAAGTCGAAGACTTGATAAAAAAATCTGTCTCACACAAAAAAGTCTATTGGAATAGATTAATCTATCTCCCACAAAAATACCTATGAGTTTTGTTCCGTATTTTGATAAATCAAGGTGCACAGGAACCAATTGATAAACCGGAATTATATTCCCGAAGAACAGCCTAGTATTATCAATCACCTCACAATAATCTTAATCGTATGAAAGCGAAACAAGATATTATGGAATCACAAACGATGAGACGAAGATGTTTGTGACTACTTTTAATCTTACCTATCGGAGATAAATATCAAGCAAATCTTAGCAAAGATAATACTCAATCACGATAGTAGAAGTAAGATTATAACACACAACTACAGAGAAAATAGTTGGGTATGGCTTTACAATCCCAATGAAGTCTTCAAGTCGTTAACCTACTGGGTTTTGGAGAAAACCTAAGGTTAAAGTAGAATCGACTCTAGTCGCAACTAGTATCACACAGAAGGTGTGGGGATTAGGTTTCCCAGTTGCTAGAGTTCTCCCTTATATAGTTTTTAAATCAGGGTTTGCAATCTAAGTTACCTTGGTAACAAAGCATTCAATATTCACCGTTAGATGAAAACCTGATTAGACTCAAGCTAATATCTTTCAACCGTTAGATCAAACTTATCTTGTTATACACAAATGAAATGTACCTTCATTTATGTTTGAGTAACCATACCTAAACGTGTACACTAGGTTGGATCAACAGTAGTTAACCAAAGTTAGCTATATGAACACTTTCATATCAACCTTATTCATCTTAACCACAACTAGTTCAAATGACTCAAATGAAACTAGTTATAGAGGTTTTCAATTGCTATATTCCTATAGAAGTGTACATGAACATAATTGAAGCAAAATCGGTTTGATTCACTCGAATAAATTCATGAACATTATATCCATGGTTTGCAAAAGATTGCATTCCTTATTATATAAATGTATTTGTTCATGTCACAACCGATTCTAGAACTTTAACCACTCAAGTATGCAAACGGGTACGCATACTTAAGTAGCCGGACCAAGTTTGGGTTCGCCAATACGGGAACGGGTACGCATACCTCCAAACTCAGCAGAAATTCCCGGACCTAAAACTTACGCCAGTACGCGTACCGGTATGTGTACTTAGGTACTCGGACATTCACAAACCAACAGTTACGCATATGGATATGCATACTATGGTTCACGGACATGGATTACATATATGCAAGAACACATACTATGTTTATAATCCAATAATGGTTAAGTGTTCTAAGCTCTATTTCAATCATTGAAACATTCTTAGAGGATGCAATAGCTGTTTTCACGAACTATTAGCATCAAAGCAATTTTCAAGTTATTGAAATAATCATTACGAAACATTCCAAGTCTATACCAAATGATTGGATCACACAAATCATGTAAGACATTACTCGGCGATTTTCACATGATCATCTTTTGAATTTCGTCAAGAATATAAGATGAACTTTGTCGAAGCGAAAGCTAACCAACACATATTTCGAGAAATATGTAAGCGAGTTAAACTCAGCTCGAAATCTCAAATGTGCATAATCGAATACTATATAGCAATACGACTTTTGTCTCAATATAAGAGATAGAGTAGAAATAGACTTTCCAAGTGATAGATGAGTTTCAGTCTCCACATACCTTTTGTTGATGAAGTTCCACAAGCTCTCCTTAGTAGTGTTTCGTCTTCAAATGATGAACGTCGTGAAGTCTAATGCTCAACTACACAATTTATCCTAGTCCGAGACATCGCTATAAGTAGACTAGAAATCAAGACTTATAGTTTTGATCACTAACATTGACAAACAAGCTTGAGATAGCAACGCTTGCGAGTTCGACCGAGCAGTGCTCTTACAATCTCCCCCTTTGTAAATTTTAGTGAGAAAACTATCAACACATATGGATTACAAAATAAATAAACTTTGTAGCTTCTCATCCAAATGCTTGATCTCTTTGGTTCTTCAACATTACTCGAAATCTTCGTCACTTCCAAGTACTCCCGTGATTCTGAACGTGTTTAACTCAGCATCATAGTTGTTGAAGATCCGTAGCAATAACAATGAGAAAACAATTGCTCTTAATCATTGTTATACAGTGTCATAGTATTATTACACAACATCAAAGTCCAATTGTATCACAACTTTGACAACAATACTATGGTGATATGTATCACTCCTCTTAGTCAATACTTTATCTCACATGAAAACCACCCCCCCTTACATAATGATCCGTAAACCATATGTATTTGTAGTGTGAACTACACGTTAATTCTCCCCCTTTTTGTCAATATAAATTGGCAAAGGTACGAAAACTAGTGGGATCCTAATGAAATTTTCATAGAGATACTTCATGACTAAAAGAGAAACTATCAACTTGTTTCGATGATTTCACACAGTCGAAACTTAGTGTATTCATCAAGGAGTTTATAAAGATACAAGAAAACTCCTACAATATTCCACAGCCGCACTCCCCACAAAGATTGGAAAATTAAGCACAAGTTCAAATAAGAACTCTCCTCCATAAAATGTCATTCCCGAAAGAACAACAAGAGCGACCTTACTTTTACAAGAAAAGAAGGATTTCTTTGGACATTAACAAATAACATGAAACATGAATTTGTATCCAAAAATCTCAATTGAATTAACCACAAGGAAAATGATCAATTCAATTGGCCATGCTCAACATAAGAAAACTTACGGAGAAACACAGTACATACACAAAGATATGGATCAGGGAAAGACCAATATTGCGGAATAATCAAAGATTCATTCTATTTTTCATCACCATTTTCACAATGACATATAATAGACTTAATCTTTATAAACAAAAGTTCATCCTATCTTCCATCAATATTTGCATATGACATAATAGGCTTAACTTTTGTTGTCAAAAGTTCATTCTATCTTTTATCAATATTTGCATACCGACATATAATAGAGTTAACTTTTGAACAAATATGAGACACTCAAGGTTCACAGACATAAACAACATATCCCATAACAATTTGCAATATATAAAACCATAAAGATTAAAACTGCAAAAAAATAATCTTCCAAATTGTTAGAGCACTGCTCGGTCGAACTCGTAACCGTTGACATCTATAGCTTGTTTGTCAAGTTTAGTTGCCAAAACTATAATTCTTGATTTCTAGTCTACTTATAGCTAAGTCTCGGACTAGGATAGAAAGTGTAGTTGAGCTATAGACTCCACGGCGTTCATCATACAATGACGAAGAACTACTCAAGCAACTAGTGGAACTTCATCGACTAAAAGGTATGTGGATACTTGAACTTATCTATCACTCAAAAGTCTATCTACTCTATTTCCTATCTTGATACAAAAGTCGTATTGCTATATAGACTTCGATTATACACATTTGCTATTTCGAGCCGAGTTTATCTCGCTTATCTATTTCTCGAAATATGTGTTGGTAAGCTTTCGCTTTAGCCAAGTTCATCTTTACAAGTGACGAAAGTCATGTTGATTATTTCAATATCTTGAAATTTGCTTTGATGAAGAATAGTGTGTGAATAACCTCTATTTAACATCCTCTAAAAATGTTTCAATGATTGAAATGAGAGTTTAGAATATATAACCTTGAATGGATATAAACATTGTATGTGAATTCATACTTGTGTAAGTCCAAAATCCTTGAACTAAAGTATGCGTACTTTACTGGTTCAGGATGTCCGGAAGCTAAGTCCGCGTACCCGAACGCGTACTGCCGGAAGTTCACATCCCGTGAATTTCTGCTAGAGTTTGTGAACTGAAAACAAACTCAAACCGGATACTTAAGTATGCGTACTATAGTGGGTTATTTTCTAAAAATGGTTTATTCGTGAACTTAAACATATATAAACTAAGGAATGCATATTTGCAAACCGTGGCTATAAAGTTCATGAATCGATTCGAGTGAATCAAAATCGTTTTTGCTTCGATTGTGTCTTGTATACTTCTATGAGATCTAAGCAATTGAACAACTATCTAACTAGTTCTTTTGAGTCATTTGAACTAGTTATGGTGAAGATGAATATGGTTGATATGAAAGTGCTCATATGGCTAACCATTTGGTTAACTACTGTTGAACCAACTAGGTGTACACGTTTAGGTACGGTTACACAAACCTAAATGAACGTGCATTTCATTTGTGTATAACAAGCTAAGTTCGATCTAACGGTTGAAAGATATTAGCTTGAATCTAATCAGGTTTTCATCTAACGGTGAATATTGAATGCTTTGTTACCAAGGTAACTTAGATTGCAAACCCTGATTTAGAGACTATATAAAGGAGAACTCTAGCAACTGGGAAACCTAATCCCCACACCTCATGTGTGATACTAGTTGTATAATCTAGAGTCGATTCTCCTTTAACCTTAGGTTTCTCCCGAGACCCTGTAGGTTAACGACTTAAAGACTTCATTGGGATTGTGAAGCCAGACTCAACTATTTTCTTTGTAGTTGCGTGATCTGATCTTGCTGTTTCTATCATATTTGAGTACAATCGTAAGATTGGCTTGAGATTAATTTCTCCGATAGGCAAGATAGAAAACTAGTAACAAACATCTTCGTCTCATCGTTTGTGATTCCTCAATATCTTGTTTCGCTAGTCGATTAAGATTATTGTGAAGTGATTGATAATTCTAGGCTGTTCTTCGGGAATATAAGTCCGGGTTATCAATTGGTTCCTGTTCACCTTGATTTATCAAAAGACGGAACAAAACTTGTAGGTATTTCTATGGGAGAAAGATTTATCTATTCCTTTAGACTTTTATGTGTGATACAGATTTGTGTATTAAAGTCTTCGACTTTGGGTCGTAGCAACTCTTAGTTGTGGGTGAGATCAGCTAAGGGAATCAAGTGCGTAGTATCCTGCTGGGATCAGAGACGTAAGCAACTGTACCTTGGATCAATGTGAGATTGATTGGGGTTCAACTAAAGTCCAGACCGAAGTTAGTTTGTAGTAGGCTAGTGTCTGTAGCGGCTTAATACAGTGTGTTCAATCTGGACTAGGTCCCGGGGGTTTTCTGCATTTGCAGTTTCCTCTTTAACAAAACTTTTGGTGTCTGTATTATTTCTTTTCCGCATAATATTTTGTTATATAATTGAAATATCACAGGTTGTGCGTTAAATCAATCAATTGGTAAATCCGACCTTTGGTTGTTGATTGAAATTGATTGATACTTGAACATTGATCTTTGGTACTGTTCAAGTTAATTTCTCTTGTATTCAATTAGACTTGCAGATTTCTATTTGTTTGAGTAAGTATTGAATCGAGAAATTGAGATATAACTCCTTGATATACTTTTTATTAAGATTGAGTCTGACTGTCTAGTTGATTCTCTTAAAAGTATATTGGAGTTAGTCCATACAGATTGCTAAGGGAATTAGTGGGTGAGGTTGTTGTACCCCTAATTTTTCACAAATAACTTAGAATTTAAATAAATTAATCTAAAAACATTGCAAGATGAAAATGTTGGCAATAGCTATGTGTATTCACAATAATTGCTATTCCAAACCCTAGTTATCCTTCTTAAAAACACAAGAATAAATTATTATAAGAAGTTTCCTAGACATTGAGACTTCTGAAGAATTCTTTATCATCCCCGAACTCCTTATCGTCAACAGCCATCGGAACATAAGGTTCATGAAGATAGGAGTCAATTCCAACAAACCTTCTAGACTGATGCCGAACCAGGTCCTTTTGAATTTCAAGAGTTCTCAAAACAATAGACTTTATTTGCTGAATCTCCTTCCTTGTTTCCTTCATCTCTTCAAGAACACCAGAAAACTTCTGAGAGTTTGAAGGGACAGCTCTTGGCTTCCTCACATTCCTTCTTTTTCTTTTCAAAGTTGGAGGTAACGGAAATTTATCTTTTTCCTTCATGATTGATGGCTTAACAATCATATTAACATCTTTTCCATCAGAAGACATAATGCTTGGAGTATCCATACGTACGGGATTGTGAGAGTAAATCACAAGTTAATCTCAACAAGCAGTCTTATGATAAAAAGAGTTTAAAAAGAAGGAAAAAGGAATGTAGGGTTACGGAACCTTTAAGCACAAAGGTTTGCGCACGCACAACTCATAACCCTAAAAAGGGTAGAATTGTCGAGAATAACCCTCTTTTATTGATTAAACAGGGAAGTCGCTTCCAATATCAATTATATATGAAAGGATGAAAGAATTCCAAACTGGCAAAACACAGCAAAATCAAAAAGAGAAAAGAAACAAAACAAACTAAGATATTTCTCTTTTCCTAAAGCCTGAGGTGTGCACAATCTTGTCTCTTTTTATCGGGCACATGAGACAAGATGCACCAAACAACACAATCAAGTTGTGCCGGGGTGAATAATAATCTGTCCACCATAACCTTTTTGAAAGGAATTCATAGAACTCTGTTTCTCAGACACTTTAGACCGTACTCTTCTCTCTAGTGGTCTAGTCTTTTCTTTGGAAACTTACTTCTTTGAAGATGAGATGAGTTTACATACCTCAGGTAATTTTTGAACAAGTTTTAGCTTGTTTGCTAATCGATTTGCTCTTCGTTGAAGTTTGTTGACGTATCTTATTTTGTGTTTGTACTTGAAACACTTTGAGAGTTCATGACCTTTGAGAGAACAATAAGAACATGTCAACATGGAGGATGATTTAGACGCCATGCTGCTAGATACATAGTGGAACCTGAAAAATCAGATAGAGAGTTTCCAGCAGAAATGGATAGATCAATTTTTTCTTCCAGAACGGTTGAAGTTTCTTATGAAAGAATATCAAGATTGATGTATGTATTGCTACAATTATCAAAATCAATATTTTCACAAAGAAGTGCAACACTTGACTTTTCGTCTTCATTAGAATCATAGTGATCAAACATTTCATCAAGAGTTGCAGCAAGACCTTTGTTCCCAGTGTATTTTCTGCGATTCCGACACTCATTTGCAAAATGACCAAATCCTTTACACTTAAAGAACTGTGGCATATCCTCGTCATCAGTTTCGTCAGTATCCATGTTTTTAGGAGGAACACGATTATGAGGTTTAACTGATGACCTAGGTTTGTCTCTGGTGAATCGTTTACTTCTCTTCAAAAGAAGATCTTTAAACTGTCTTGTGATCAACGAGACTGACTTGTCAAGATCTTCATCTGATGAATCATCCTCAGAAAGATCATCTTCAGAGATGCAAATACTTTTACTTTTATCAAGTAATTTAGTGTTCTTTAGTGCTTTGAAAGCAATATCCTTTCCAGTTTTGGATACATGCTCATGATCAAAGATCTTTAGCTTCCCAACCAGAGTATTTCTGGAAAGAGTATCAAGGTTATTTCCCTCAACGATGGCATGCTTCTTAGAATCGTATCTAGATGGAAGTGATCTGAGAATTTTCATCACAATGTCCTTTTTAGGAATAGTCTTACCCAACGCAAAAGATGCATTAACAATTTCAGACACTTTGTGATTAAACTAATCAAATGAATCTTCATTTGCCATACGAAGGTTTTCCCAATCAGAATTTAGGTTTTGAAGCCTAGCTTCCTTTTCACAGGTATTCCCTTCAAATATAGTTTCTAAGATATCCCAAGCATCTTTAGACCGAGTGCACGTAGTCACATGGTGCTGAAGATCTGGGGTAATGGCATGGATGATAGCATTTAGCCCGTCAGAATTTTGCTTTGCAGCGAATATCCTTTGGAAAAATTGCATCACCTTCTGCAAAAACCGAAGGATTATAGCCATTAACAGCATAAACCCATGATTGAAAATCACGCGCTTGAAGAAAGGCACGCATAGAAATTTTCCACCATAAGTAATTCGATCCATCGAAGACTGGTGGTACGTTTATAGAGATAACACTTCTATCCATATTTAGATCGCTACAAACAAAGATTTATAAGGTCTTAAACGTGTTTGCCTGCTCTTATACCAATTGAAAAAGCGTGGGTCTAACAACCACACCCAATATTTCGTTCAACTATCTGAATGGACAAACTCCAATATACTTTCAAGAGAATCAACTAGACAGTCAGACTCAATCTATAGAAAAGTATATCAAAGAGTTATATCTCTATTTCTCAATTCAATCTGCAATCAAACAAATAGGAATTTGCGAGCCCGATTGAATAAGATAAATAACTTGGATGGTATCACAAACCAATATCCAAGTGTCAATCAATTCAATCAACAACCCAAAGGTCGGATTCAAGAATTGATTGAACTTAACGCACAACCTGTGATATTTCTATTATATAACAAAATATAATGCAGAAAAGAAATAACACAGACACCAGAAATTTTGTTAACGAGGAAACTGCAAATGCAAAAAAAAAAAACAGGACCTAGTCCAGCTTTGAACACCACACTGTATTAAGCCGCTAAAGACACTAGCCTATTACCAATGAACTTCGGACTGGAATGTAGTTGATCCCTAATAAATCACACACTGATCAAGGTACAGTTGCGCCCCTTACGTCTCTAAACCCCAGCAGGATTCTACGCACTTTATTCCCTTAGCTGATCTCACCCATAACTAAGAGTTACTACGACCTAAAGTCGAAGACTTGATAAAACAATCTGTCTTACACAAAAAAGTCTATTGGAATAGATAAATCTGTCTCCCACAGAAATACCTATGAGTTTTGTTCCGTCTTTTGATAAATCAAGGTGCACAGGAACCAATTGATAAACCAGAATTATATTCCCGAAGAACAGCCTAGTATTATCAATCACCTCACAATAATCTTATTCGTATGAAAGCGAAACAAGATATTATGAAATCACAAACGATGAGACGAAGATGTTTGTGACTACTTTTAATCTTACCTATCGGAGATAAATCTTAAGAAAATCTTAGCAAAGATAATACTCAATCACGATAGTAGAAGTAAGATCAGAACACGCAACTACAGAGAAAATAGTTGGGTCTAGCTTCACAATCCCAATGAAGTCTTCAAGTCGTTAACCTACATGGTTTTGGAGAAAACCTAAGGTTAAAGGAGAATTGACTCTAGTCGCAACTAGTATCGCACAAAATGTGTGGGGATTAGGTTTCCCAGTTGCTAGAGTTCTCCCTCATATAGTTTTCAAATCAGGGTTTGCAATCTAAGTTACCTTGGTAACAAAGCATTCAATATTCACCGTTAGATGAAAACCTGATTAGACTCAAGCTAATATCTTTCAACCGTTAGATCGAACTTAGCTTGTTATACACAAATGAAATGTACCTTCATTTAGGTTTGATTAACCGTACCTAAACGTGTACACTAGGTTGGCTCAGCAGTAGTTAACCAAAGTTAGCTATATGAACACTTTTGTATCAACCTTATTCATCTTAACCACAACTAGTTCAAATGACTCAAATGAAACTAGTTATAGAGTTGTTTAATTGCTATATTTTCATAGAAGTATACAAGAACACAATTGAAGCAAAATCGGTTTGATTCACTCAAATCAATTCATGAACATTATAGCCACGGTTTCCAAAAGATTGCATTCCTTATATTATATAAATGTATTAGTTCATATCACAACCGATTCTAGAACTTTAACCACTCAAGTATGCAAACAGGTACACATACTTAAGTAGCCGGACAAAGTTTGGGTTCGCCAGTATGCTAACGGGTACGCATACCTCCAAACTTAGCAGAAATTCCCGGACCTAAACCTTACGCCAGTACGCGTACTGGTATGTGCACTTAGGTACCCGGACATTCACAAACCAACAGGTACGCATACGGGTATGCATACTATGGTTCTCGGACATGGATTACATATTTGCAAGAACACATACTATGTTTATAATCCAATAATGGTTAAGTGTTATAAACTCTATTTCAATCATTGAAACATTCTTAGAGGATGACAATAGCTGTTTTCACGAACTATTAGCATCAAAGCAATTTTCAAGTTATTGAAATAATCATTACGAAACATTCCAAGTCTACACCAAATGATTGTATCAAACAAATCATGTAAGATGTTACTCGGCGATTTTCACATGATCATCTTTTGACTTTAAGATGAACTTGGTGGAAGCGAAAGCTTACCAACACATATTTCGAGAAATATGTAAGCGAGTTAAACTCAGCTCGAAGTCTCAAATGTGCATAATCGAATACTATATAGCAATATGACTTTTGTATCAATATAAGAGATAGAGTAGAAATAGACTTTCCAAGTGATAGATGAGTTTCAGTCTCCACATACCTTTTGTTGATGAAGTTCCACAAGCTCTCCTTAGTAGTTCTTCGTCTTCAAATGATGAACGTCGTGAAGTCTAATGCTCAACTACACAATCTATCCTAGTCCGAGACATCGCTATAAGTAAACTAGAAATCAAGACTTATAGTTTTGATCACTAACATTGACAAAAAAGCTTGAGATAGCAACGCTTGCGAGTTCGACCGAGCAGTACTCTAACACATTTGCCAAACGACTAGCACTCCGTTGTAGTTTGTTGACATACCTTAGTTTATGTTTGTACTTTAAACATTGTGTGAGTCCGTGACCCTCACTGGAACAATAAGGACATGTCGGTTCGGAAAAAGATTCAGGAACGACATTAGCAACTAAACACGGGGTACCTGAAATATCAACAGAATTTTCATTAGTAAACGAAAAATCCATTATATCCTCCAATGAGTTTGATGAAGAGTCATCAATCAAATTATTAAGATTGATATGAGTATTGCTACATTCATCAAAATTGATAATTTTCCCCAAGAGTGCTACACTTGATCCATCATCCTCATCGGAATCATAATGAACAAATGTTTCATCAAGTGTTGCAGCAAGACTCTTGTTGCCAGTGTATTTCTTATGATTTGGGCACTCATTAGCAAAGTGACCGAATCCTTTACACTTGAATTACTGTGGCATATCCTCATCGTCAGTGTCATTAGAATCTCTGTTTATGACAGAAATACGATTATGTGGCTTAGATGACGTTTGAGGTTTTCCTTTGGAGAAACGTTTATTTATCTTCCTAAGAAGTTCTCTAAACTGTCTTGTGATAAATGAAACTAGTTATCAAGATCTTCATCTGAAAATAAGGATCAACAACCTTGTCCACAGAGTTGTCAACACTTTCACTTTTAAGAGTTTTAGTGTTTTTCAGTGCCCTGAACGCAATATCCTTTCCGGATTTGGATTGCAGTTCATGATCAAAGGTCTTCAACTTTCCAACAAGAGTATTTATGGAAAGAGTTTCAAGGTTATTCCCTTCCAAGATGGCATGTTTCTTATACTCGTATCTTGCTGGTAAAGATCGGAGAATTTTCATCACAATATCCTTTTGAGTAATGGTCTTCCCTAACGCATAAGATGCATTAAAAATTCCAGACACCTTTTGATTAAACTCATCAAACGAATCTTCATCAGCCATACGAAGAGTTTCCCAGTCATAATTTAGGTTTTGAAGCCTAGCTTCTTTCTCTGAGGTATCTTCTTCAAATACGGTTTCTAAGATATCCCAATCATCTTTAGACTTAGTGCACGAAGTCACATAGTGCTGAAGATATGGGATTATGGAGTGGATAATAGCGTTTAACCCGTCAGTATTATGTTTTGCAGCACCTATCTTGGATTAACTATATTGTCCTAATGGCTTCGTAATAGTGGTTCATTCTACAATAGATGTTGGTGCATCGTATTCAATAACTACAAGTTTTCATGTCTCAAAAGGAACGCATAACAATTTTCCACCATAAGTAATTTGTGTCATCAAATGATGGAGGTACGTTTATCGATATTTCACTCCTGTCTATATAGTCAGACTGCTTCAAACACCGACTTGTTAGGTCTTAACGTATTTGCCTGCTCTGATACCAATTGAAAATGCGGGGGTACCAAAATGCACCACCAACTTTTTCTTAAGAAATCTGTATAGACAAACTTAACATAATTCAGAGAGTTCAACTTAATGAATTTTAATCAAGCAATAATATCTAGAGTTATATCTCTCTCTTAGAATCAGAATGTTTACAGACATGAGTCCGTGAACCTGATTTACGTGTGAGAGTACTTTGGTGATTCCAAAGATCAATTTCCCAAGTAATCAATCAAGTTGTATCCAACAAACAAGGTCGGACTTATCTACTATGATTGATTAACGCATAACATGTGATATTTTAATTATAAAGATAAAAAATATAATGCGGAAAAAGAAATAACACAGACACCAGAAGTTTTGTTAACGAGGAAACCGCAAATGAAGAAAACCCCCGGGACCTAGTCCAGATTGAACACCAAACTGTATCAAGCCGCTACAGACACTAGCTTACTACCAATTAACTTCGTCCTGAAATGTAGTTGAGACCGAATTAAACCCTCCCATCAATTTCGTTACAGACGCGTTCCTTATGCCTCTTGAATCCTTGCAGGACTCTGCGAAATTGATTCCCTTATCTGACATCATACCAACTAAGAGTTGCTTCAACTCAATTGAAAACTTAAAACCAATCTGCCTCCCACAGATTAAGCCTATATGTGATTTCCTTTATGATCAAAAAGTTTGATCAAGGTGATGGAAGTCCATAGTAATAGACAAAGTCTAGCTAACCTCAAAATGTGGACTTATGCAACCCTAAGTGCAACCTAGATTATTATTCACCTCACAAGTATAAAACTTATGGAATCAACAAAGTCTGAGACGGGTAGAACTTTGATGATTCCTATCTATCTTGATCAAGTGAGCTGCTCAACAATCAATCAAGATCAGGATACTCGAGCTAGCTATCATATAAACAATAGCTGGACCTGGCTTCACGAATCCCAATGAAGTCTTTGTAGTCGCTAAACCCTAAAAGGGTTAGGAAGAGGGCGACTCTAGCTACAACTAGGACACACCAAGGAAAGTAGTGTCGGGATTCAAAGATCCTAGTTGCCTGAAGTTCCCCTTTTATAGACATTCAAAGCATATGTTTAAGCTAAGATAGCTTTGGAACCAAGCAATCAATATCCACCGTTAGATGAATCTTTGAATCTGATTTACATAAACAAGATATACACTCTTGTTAGGTGAAACGATAACCGAACCGTGTATAAAGACTATGTTCAAGGTGGTTAGCTGAAACTAGTCGATTTGAAATTATAAGCTTAATATTCATTTTAATAAACACTTAAGGCTTTAACATTAAGTCACAATCATGTGATCAAATAAATATATAATGTTTTTTAGAGGTTTGATCAAATGCTAATTATCTCGTAGAAATAATTTTATTGCATTTGAAAATAATCGACATGGTTAGTAGATATACAAAATACAAATACCATAGCCATTCGTGAGTCAGGTCAGTCACAGTACGTGTACCGGTTTGTATACTAATAAGCACATCCAAGTTCCGGATTTCACATAACTATTTAGGTATGCGTACCGGTATGTGTACATTATGACTATAACTGGTTTCGGAGTCAAAAAATCTATTTTGGTATGCGTACCGGTATGGATACACATGCCGAGTTCCTGAACACAGAACTTTTCTGGTACATGTACCGGTATGGATACCAAACCAGTTCCGTGACCACAGTTCCTTTTGGTGTACCGATTTGGTTCACGAGTTAACAGAATTTTACAGGATGTGCATAGGGATATGCGTACCAAAAATATGCTTGTCGACATATAGCTACTCTGCTACGTGTACAAGTATATGTAACACGGTTTCAGACTTATAACAGTTTTCCCAATTTGTAAGACTAATAAAACTATCTTATATCCGAATCTATAGTAGTTCTATATTTCTCTCTAAATCGATTCTAAATATTCCCGGATAACATCAATGACGCATATCACTGTTCCATGCTATTTTCGAATGATAAAACTTGAATCATGATTTTGATTATGAATAATAAATTTTCCTTAACAGAAATTCATCAAGTATGAACAAATGTTCATTAAGCTTAATCATTATATTTCGATAACTAATTACCAAGATAAACTTGACTCGAAATTCTTGTATATGCATGACAGTCTAATTAGTTACGTGACATCATCTCATAGATAGAAAGATGAATATAACTTGAGAAATAGGTGGTTCGGTCTTCACTTACCTTTTGTTGAAGAAGTTCTCCAAAATCTTCGGTTGATCTTTGCCTTCAAACGGTAGAACACAATAATGACTGCCGTGATGTCCGTTTCTGAACTACACTTCTATCCTAATCCGAGACTTAACTAATTATATACTAGAAATCAAGATATAGTTTTGACAACTAAATTTGACAATAAGCTTGTGATAGCAGCACTTGTGAGTTCGACCGGGCAATGCTCTAACATGGAGCATACACTCTGGCATTGCAAGTTCAGTCTAACAATTTGGTTTTGGCTAGGTTCTGATTTTGAATTTAGTAATCCAAAATCCTTTGATGATGTGTGTAGAGCTGCTCAACAGAAAAGTCCTTTGAAAAAATAAATTTGGATGACTGCAGCCTGTGCAACAATGAAAGAATTTTGGTTTAATTTTTTTTTTAATGAGATTGCACCTCACAGCAGTGATGACTTTCAAAGAAGAATTTGTCAGATTGTTCATGAATGTGGTAAAGAATGAAAGGCACAAGATGGGGGAAAAACTATGATCAACAGATAATCAACTTCTTTAGACTGGGTATTAAAAAAATTAAGTATAGTTGCATTAAGGAATGTTATTGGACACCTCCAGAGTTTGGTTACCTTTTATTTTGTTGTGATGGGTTATCATTTGGTAATCCTTAGAATGTTGGATTTGGAATTGCAACAAGAGACCATATTTGTCAGGTGGTTTGTACAATGTCGGGTGGGATTGGCATTGCTACCAATTATATGGTTGAAGTCTATGTTATACTATGTGCTTTAGAATTTGCAGATATGTTGAAGGCTAACAAGATAATAATCAGATTTGAATATCAATCAGATCAAAAGTTAGAGCATATCATATACTATCACTGCTTCAGAGAAAAAAAAATCTCTGCTGATTTGTTGGCTAAAAGAGGAATTGACTTAGAAGAAGGAGGAATAGTTATTCACACTGGAACACCAGTTTTCTTAAAGCGTATAGAGTTGCCTGAAGTAGTTTACTTCAGATTTTGTAGCTAAAGGGACAATAGTGATTTCTTCTTTGTGTGTCAGGTTTAGTTATTAGTTTTGTTACTTTATTATTCGGCAAAAAGGTGTTGGTGCCCAGTTTGTTGCTAGGCTACCCACTAACAATTTGTAAATATGTCAGTCTTTGTTTTCCAATAAAATGCCCTCAGTGGTACATAATAATAATAAATAAATAAATAAATAAATAATCCATGAAACCCCTATATAAACTTGTGTGATCAATGAATAAATAAACTAAGGTAATGATGAAGATGGTGAAGGTGTTCATCAGAATAAAATAAAATAAAATAAAATAAAATAAAGGTGTACATGAAAGGTGGTAACCTTAAATAAAGAAGCATCCTTGGTCCAAGGGCTTATCCTTGTATATGGACGGGAATTTGGGGCTAGGCCTAGATGAAGGAAGGAAGGTTTATTGTACCTAGTCCAAATCCCTAAGAACACAAAGGATGTCAAAGAGTGGGGACTTGACCTCTAGGTCAAGCCTAACTTTCAAACTTGCTAAAGAGGCCAGTGGTTTTGGTAATAAAGGAAAGAGAGGACATGTGTTAGCATCAGGTAAGAGAGATGACTATAAAATAATAAAAGATAAAAGCGAAAGGGATAGTGGTTAGGAAAGGATCTTTGGAACTCCCCCATTTAGTATAGGTGTGGTAAATTTTATAACTTGGACTAGCCTCCCACCCATTTTCACCTTAAACCAGTTGTCAGCCATAGTGGGAGGCTTAGAATCTCGTCCAACAAGATGCTCCCACGAAGTACTAGCGAGAACTGACCAGGAAACCCACCCTTCATTATAGACGGTGTCATCATTGAGGAGGCGCGAGAAGACAGTGTCGAAGATGGAGTGATCCAAGCAGTGGTCACCACGCCAATCGTGCAAGGAGCTCAAGTGACGGAGAAAGATGCAAACCCGCTCATAAAGAAATGTCCAAAAAATAAAGGAGACAATACGTCCGCGCAAAACCTCTAAGGCATACAAGAGAGTGCATTCTGAATGCACCAAATGTGCCTGTGACGAAGAGTCACTTTCCCGGAATCACCAAAGACGCGATGGCGAAATACCTCGAAACTAATTACCGAGTGACGAAACACGACAACAATGATTCGCTGGAACCCCATACTCTTCTGACGTCGTCATTATCGGCACCAAGAATCTTATACATTGCATAAGTTCAAGACATACAATGGTCAAGGAAATGCACAGGAACACATCAGTCGCTTTCCGCGATGAACACTTATACCACCGATGAGAACTTGTGTTTAAAGGAATTTCTGAAATCGCTCAAAGAAACAAATTTTACCTGGTATGGCAATCTAAAGGCTTGGAGTATTAGTTCTTGGCTCTCAATTATTCAATTGTTCTTGAAAAAGTTTCATTCGTCAACGAAGAAGGACACTGCTATTGACCTAAGAAGGTGTACAACGAGTAGTTAAAAAATAGGGAAGTTCATCACGAGCTTCAGAAACCTCTCTTTATAGTGTCACGAAAATATCAAATAGGAACGCCAAGTAGAGATCTGTGTTAGGGGGATGAACCTAGCGTTCACGTGGAACTTAGCCAATTTAAAAATTCTGAACTTTTTCAAATTTGAGGAAGCTGCGGACACGTGTATGATCTGCATAAATTATGAACTTGTGAAACGCTGGACAGGATCGGCAATACTCAGTCAATACAATACGGCCTCAGCGCCCTAACATAAAAACCGTGCAGCAACCCTCGAAAAAGCGCGTAGAACACTAGTGTATCATCCATACCAAGCTTCCCCGAGGAGAGGATTCAAAATACCGAGAACATGTGGCAACAAGAGACTTCCACCACCATCATTCCCCTGTAGCAAGGAATAGGTTATACTAATGCTAGAGCAGTGAGTGGCGAACTATGAAGAGACGCTGCTCTTAGTAACGCCTGGGCCTACAACTACCGGTAAAGCATGTGAGTGATACTTTCATTACCATAGGAGAGTGTACCACCAGAGAATAGATATTTTCTCTTTCAGGTATATTGTCAAGAGGAAACGCGTCAGAGGAGAGTTGGAAATCGGAAATCATGCTTACGCCAGTTCAATTCCGTTAAAGGTAGCTACTCATTGAAAACAAAGTGAAGTACTAGATTCTCACTGTATCTCAAAGATGAAACATGTAATATACACATTAAAACGCCAAAGTGAAGTGTCTGATACTCATTAAAACTTGGTGAAGCACGAGCTGTTCCCAGAAAACAAAACGTAAATAACCAAAATTTTCATAATGCTCAAAATCTTATATCTCGAAATGTTGATCAACAACTTAAAAAGGCAACATTTGATATGCAAGTCGTATGGGTATTTAAACCAAAGAGACGATATACAGAGTAAAAAGACCCATCCTGGTGCGAGAGGAGTCGATTATAAGACCAATTGTTGACTCCGGACCAATAGCTGACAACACGGAATGGTACTGTGGCCAGGTACCTCAAGTGAGAACTGTTCGTCTTCGCTATAGTTTGATGTAGCTGTCATCACTAGCAGTCAGGAAAAATTCCACGCTATCACAACACTAATAAGAGAGAAAATATAAGATAAGCAATTAGCTGGAACGAATTTAAAGTAAATTCTAGCGTATCAAAGCGAAAAACGCGATCTAACAACCTCAATACAACCGAGGTCGTGGAATATATTTGAAAAATATCAAAGATCAAAGGGGCCAAAGGTACAACGCGACCTAAGAGTCAAACTCAGATCGATAAAAAGTCCAAGTCTAGGAAAGACAAAAAAGATGAAAAATTGAAGAAAAAAAAAAGGACCCATCAACATGTCGAAATGATCTAACACTGGTCGAAAAATATTAAATATAAGCCAAGAGGTTCAAAATCAGACCATAAAGCACATCTCAAGATCTAGAACATGTAATTCAGATCGATGAAATTTCATAACAAAAAATAGTAAAAAGACCCACGACAGACAAAGAACACAGGTCTAAAAATTAATATTTTCCAATACAAAGATCAGAAGATAAAGGCGAAAGGCACAACTCGATCTAGAAGTACAACTCGGACCGAAAACATCATGGTCAAAGTCAAAATAAGACTAGAACCAGGTGAAGTGAAAGACTAAAATCAAAAACAATTAAAGACCCAACAAAGGTCGTAGAGTCAAAATAATCCATATCAAGATCTTAAAAGTCGAGATCGAAGATTATAACTTGTACAAAAAAAATTGGGAAAATAATAACTTAACCCAATAATCTGACTCAAATCAAAAATAAGGTCTTGAAGTCAAAAAAAAGCAAGTCAAAAATCTCTAAAACCGACAAATCTCTGGATTCAGGCAAGGTTGATACTAACTTACATGTAAAAACTAAAGCATGAAAATTTGAAGCTATACTAAAGTTAATTGTGATCATCATTTAAACTAAGGTTACTGATCAGAGAATCAGAATCTAAACTTAAAAACTCTTTCCAAAAATCAGAAAGGGGAGGGAGTAGTCAAAAGAGTGCAAATGTGGAAAAAAAAAATATACTCATTAAAACTTCAAATTGGCAAAAGTTTTTAGAAACTAAAAGGGAGAAAAAGGATATAAACAAAATCCTAAGATCCTGCGAATATATTAAAAGTTCCGAAAGGCAACAACACTGCTAGGAACAGTTCAAACGCCTTCATATGAAGAGGACAACTGATCAGATGTACCAAATCATCCTTAGAGGAACATACATCGGAAGCAGTTTGACCTCCAAAACTGGCAAGTGGTCAAAAAGGCAAGCTAACGATATGGGGACCAAAGACAAGAACTTTGAATATTTTGTCTTTAAGCCTTCCGCTTCAATACAAGAAAAAACAAGATCATCCTTAGCAACTCTAACAAGATCCTCTAATTCTTTCTTCCAGGATAAAGATAAAGAAACATCAGCCTGGCAAGAATCTAATCTACCTCTAAAAGACTCTTCGCCAGCTAAATTAAAAGTCAAAGCACCAGATGAAATGTCGTCCAACTTTATTCTAGTTTTACTAGTCTGCTCAGCTAATTTTATGTTCTCCATGTCAAGAATAGCAATACGGTTATCTTGCTGGAGCAATTCTTCCTTTTGAGAAATCTTCATAGCATCTTGGTCAGACAAGGCAGTGGCAAGCAGATTTGAAGTTCAAAGGAAGCTTTAATCCTACCAGCTTCTGTCTGATGCCTTGCAACACGATTAATCTCATGATGAACAACATCGAGATTCTCAGCTAAAATCTCGCATCCGCCAGTTAAACTAGTCAGCGATGCAGTCATCTAACAACGAAAATAGAAGAAACAGGAGAATGAGACTCAAAAAACCAAAAGATTATTCTCAACGTCTTCAAAAAAAATTAAAGAGAATATAAAAAGAAAAAGAGAACAGAGAGTAATCTACTAGTTGGGCATTTTTTTAAACAAATTTCATCAATATCCTCAGCATGTCTTAAAACATCGAGCTTTACAAGGTCATCAACTCGTGGAATACTCATCAGAATATGAAAGAAAATATTTTTACTTGCCTAAATATAATGCCCAATTGTTTACAATAGCTAAAAAATTCACCATGAATCTTCTTATTGGCGCTGAGAGTCAGTGATGCCTATCTAGCATCGAACCTCTCTGACTGAGAAGGAAATGAACTAGACTGAGTGTTAACTTAGGAACTCATATTTCCTGAGAGAAGTGAGCTGAGTTTTCTTCGAAAAAAACAGCTACAAAAGGAGGAGCAGCAAAAAGATGAAATGTTTAGACTTTTTCTTTGGAACACGATATGAGATATCGAGACCCTTACATTTACCAGAATAGCTCGTGATAGCAGCAACACCAGAAGAGTTTACAGTCTGAACTCCACTATCTCAAATAGAATATCGCTTGGCTTTAGACAATTTCTGACTCAGAGGAATATTTTCCTCAGGATCATGCGTTGACGGTACTTTGCTATGAGAAGCCTTGGGAGTTGTAGCTCTCCTAACTCTTCTAGTTTCCAGAGGACGGAACTTTAAGAAAGTCAAAAGGTCAAACCCATGGTGTTCAAGACCTATAATGTCAGCAGATTTGATCATATTTTTTGAAAGGTGCTCATACGTTTTCTCCTTGATGTAAATCTGACCAAGGTTCAGGCGGAAAAGCCTCAGCTTTTCCAATGTCATTTCCGAAATACATATATATCCGAATGACCTAAAAAATGACAAATGATCAAAAATGAAAAAATACAAGGGAAATCACCATAAAGTAATAGACTGACACTTTCATAAGAAGATAAAAAAAAGTAGCCGGAGAAATACTTACAGGAAAAGGATTTGGATTAAAATACTTCCTTAAATGATATTTTTCTGAGGAAGTTCCATTCTCCAGAAATAAGTAAATGGAGATAATCACCACCTCTACTTTAATCAGAAGTGATGGATCTACTATCCCCTCCAACAAAAAGCTCGATCCCGAGAGAGTGGATACTTGACATCCTAGTATATATTTAAGCTTAGTTAGGATGTCCATTTTCGTATCCTTCTTAAGAGAATATCTCTGAAAGATATCCAAAGCATTAATCTTCTTAGTCGTGACTGGATTCCCATCGTTGTGCTCAATTGCAACCTTCATAAAAGCATAGAATTTGTTGTTTAACTGACTAGGGGCAAAGTCCATAAGAAATAAGTAATCATGAACAAAGGGGATGAAGTAGAAAACCATCTGTAACTTTCCGAAATCTGAGACAAAGTAATAAATATACTTAATATTAAAAGGTATGTTCATAATGAAGCAACAATATATTTTGAGCTTATCAAGGATTAACCGCTAACATTCCTGAAAGGAATAATATCAAATGCCCAAAATCGACACGTATCAACTAATCAAAACAAGTGAAGTAAATGCTACCTTGATCACTATATGACAACAAAAAATATTTACTAAAAGATACTCTCGTTTTCGGGGAAAGAGAGAGGCATACCAAATCAAAAAGATCTCAAAGACATGATATCTAGTTAATATCACTCATCCGAAACAATATTTTTTATCTTCTATCTAAGTTATAGAAGCTGAGCTATAAATATAATATCTACACCAAATAAAGATACATCTCTCATCTAAGCCAGCTGTAAAAATGACCTAAACTTCTATAAGCAGAGATAAATAACCAAAGTTAATAAAGTACAATCAAAAGATTAAACTTTAAATAAATGTGGGAAAAATATGTAGATGACAAAACGCAGCATCTACCAAGTACTGATAGCTGTAAGTCATAAGAGTGTAGTGCTGAGATAGAACCCATGTCAAGATCTGTAAACGAGTTTCTAGTTTGTGCGAAGACCTGAAGTCACTACCTTCCCGCACTCACGGCCTGAACACAAATACAAAGCAACGTTCACGACCTGAGTTCTGAAGCCCATAGCGAAGACTAGACCCAAGAAGGCAGTTGGAAGACCTAGAGTAGGGATTATAACAAGAAAGGAGAACTATATACAGGTCCATGAATTTACTTGGCAAAGAATTAAAGTCTAAGTGGATCATGACATCATCTCCAGCTTGACTAAGAAGGTTCCTCATCAAACATACTTCTTGCGTTATAGCTACGCTACTACAAATAACCATAAAAACTAATCTTGTAAACCAAGTACAATGTACCCAACTTACTATGATCAATAAAGTTACACTTTTCAGTGTTTTTTTTTTCATTATCTTTTTGTATTGTTAACCATAACCGAACTAGAAGATAAACATGAAGCACTAAATGGTATCGAACGATATAATCACCAACTAAGGACTGTAATTGATCATAATTTGTGATTCACAAGTTAATCACCAACAAACATCGTTGTGTAGGTACGTACATGATTCCCCCTTCCCAGGACACGAAATACGCATCTTCAATGGCGACATCACTTGGAGAAATGTAAAGAAGTAGTGGCCGTCCTTGTATAAGAGACTTCATAACAACATGTGATAATAATATTTGTTGGATCCTCTGAAAGGCTTCTTGTTGGGCAAAGGACCAGACAAAACTTACTCTGTTCTTCAGCAAAGGAGTGAATGAGGCAAAAAATTGAGCTAGTCCATGAATGAAACGACGATTGTAAGCTACCTTGCCCATAAAACTTTAGCCTTCATGGTCTGGAGGAAGCATGGTAGCAATATCTTGCATCTTGACTGGATCAACTTTAATTCCTTCTTCAGTCACCTGAACCCTAGAAATTTCCGAGAGGAAACATCAAAGGCGCATTTCAAGGGGAGGTTCATCATTAATTAATGTTCTCGACACCTTTCAAAGTCTTGTCGTAGAACGTCCGAATGAGATGCTCGAGTTTTTTTATTTTACAACTACATCGTCGACCTAGTCTTCTACTTGTTTGTGAATCACGTCATAGAAGATTGCAGTCACGTCATGTTGATAAGAAGCGCATGCGTTCTTCAAACAAAAAGGCATCACGATATAATAAAAAAAATCGATTGAAGTTCGGAATGCTGACCTATTAGCATTATGTTCATATATTTTTAATTGAAATCTCTTATAGGGGTTGTTGAATCCAATAGAGGGGATTCGCACATTATCTTAATGCCTATTCATATAGCTAGGGGGTATCATAAAGGTGTAGTAAATGTCTAAGTTACCCTTTCATCAATTAAACCTAAATAATAATAATAATAAAAACAATCCTCTAATTCTAACCATCATCAACGACAACACAAATCAATCATCATCAATAACAACTCAAAATCAACCATCATCAATAACTCTTCCATCAGTTAAACCTAAAAAATAATAAGAAATAATAAAAAAAAATATTTAATTCTAATTATAATCAACAACCCAAACTCAATCGATTTCAAACAAGATCGAAATATGTTAGATTTTCTCAAACAAGTTCAAAAAAATTGATTTCAGAACCGGTTACGATTGGCATTAATGAGTTACGGTTGGCTTTGAAAAACCAAAAACATGAGTTACAGTTGGCTTTAATGAGTTACGGTTGGCTTCGAAAAACCAAAACATGAATTATGGTTGGCTTTAATGAGTTACGGTTGGTTTCGAAAAACCAAAAACCCAACCATAACTAGTTTACGATTTTGCATGTCATTATATATGTGTTACGGTTGTCTTTGAAAAACAAAAAAAATCAATCGTAATATTTTTACGGTTGGCTTCACTAAGCTAAAATCCTAGTTAACTGGTTTGTGATTTAGTTTTCCCTAATTTTAACCAGTTACGGTTGAAAGTTCATCATTATCAAACCGTAAATATCTCTTACGGTTGGATTCGTGGGAAAAAGCCAACCATAAACTACTCTGATAAGCTAAAATAATCAAAAAAATTTTTTTACGTACTTTCACTGTCATGAGTATGTAAAATTAGGTTATTCTATTATATAATATAAGTTTTACCAACTCTAACACTTAGTATCAACGACTATTTTTTCTCTCTCCTCTCTGGCGATCTCCATGGTTTCTGAGTAATCTAATCTGTGGGTTCTCCTTAGCCGGATGGGATGATGGAGGGGTATGGGAGATGGATTCAGAATCAGTTGATGTTTAGGGCCATATCAATTGCGTTTCCAAGATGGTTCTTCTTGCCAGTTTCTTTTTGTTTCCAATTTTGTTTTTGAAACAAATCTTCTGTTTTAGCATTTCATTTTAGTATTTCTTATTGAAGTGAGTCTTCCGTTTTATCATTTCATTTTAGTATGATAGTTCGATTAGTGTCAAGTAGGTCCGATATGAGTTTATTCTTATCTTTTTTTCGAGTGGTTAGGAAGTATGTGAGTATAATCTGCTTTTTCTATTCCTGTTATGTGAATGCTAATATGTGGGCTCAAATTTTCATTTGCTTGATTATTTTCGTCTCCTGCTAAGATCCCTAACCCTTTGTCTTCTTATCTATGATGGGTGTTAATTTTTCTCAAAGATCTAATTTGATAAACTAAATCTTTTTTCTGCTTGTTTTATTAAGGAAATTTCTTTGATTCTTTAATCTGTTTTCTCTATTTAATTGCTTCATTTTGATGGCTTTCCCTCTCTGTGCCCTTTAAAGGGGTTTTCTTAGTCAGTCGATCTACTTCCTGCTCCTGTTTCTGCTTAATCTCGATGTTGAGTTATCTCCCTAATAGGATGATCAAAATTAAAGTGTCTCTTGAAATTTGATCTTTAAGTTATTTGTTAAAATGTCTAAAAGACATAGTCTTTCCAGATTCTTCCTAATTCTTGCTTGTGGTCTTAATGATCTGTTCTGTATTTTAATTGTGCTACTTAGAAATTAAATTTCTAGGAGAAACCTTGGAAAATTTCAGTCCTTCTTTTTCTTAAAAAGAGTTCATATGCATTCATTTAAATGATAACCTTCCCATACATTGGAAAAAAAAAACAAAAAACAAAACAAAAAACAAAACAAAAACAAAAATCCGTATGTTTGAAAGTTGTAACATCAAATCATTGTACGCCATTGGCTTCTGAACATCTTCTTTCTTCCTTTCTTGTCCTTCCCTTTCTTCGTTGAGGGTAGGTTTTCCTATCTATTGGAAATTGTACTCCTCTTTCGCTTGAGCATTAAAACCATCCATACCATGGGGCATCTCTATCTTTGTATCCTCTTCATCTGCTTCTCCTGCCTTTCTAGTATCCCATTCAACTTCCTTCGACCTTAGTTTTCTATTTCTTTCTGTTAGCTCTCGGATCCATATTTCTGCATTTTTTTCCATATTTCTTTTCCTTTTTTTCTAATCTCGCTGGAGTTTGGCAACTCCATCTTATCACCATCTGAAGGATAACATCTAAGCATAGACCAATATGGCTCTAACATAAAAGAACAACCTCGCTCAACTGAATCCTATCTTCCTCTCACTCACTCTCGGTCTCCCCCATTAGTGCGACAGGAGGACTTACAGGTTTTTCTCCCCTTAATCTTTTAAATCCACTTGCAATTTATATTCATTTAAGTTTTACATGCTTAACCTTTAAATTTCAGAATATTTTTGTTATATTATTTGGTTTAATTCGTCTTCTAGATATTTCTTATTTAGGGTTGTGTCATATTAGGAGTAATTTAGAGCTATTTGCTTCTTGTTCTTTCCCCAATTCCTGGTCTGAATTGCTCATTGTTTAATTTTATTCATATCTTGAATCCTGCATTGTTTGTTTTATTGTCTTTTGTTAGTTGTCTTTAGTCCCATTTTTATCTGGGTAGCACTTCCTCACTAGCAGCTTAAGACCCTTTCTAAAAAAAATCATAATGAAAATAATAGCATGGAATGTGCAGGGGTGTGGTAATCCCTTCACACAAAATCACCTCAAACAACTTATTTCAGTTGACAAAACTGAAATATTATTTTTATCTGAAACAAAGTCCCAAAAACATGTAGTTAAACCTCTTCTTAAAGATTACCCTAACATCCATATAGTGAACCCAATAGATTTAGTAGGAGGATCAGCTTTGGCTTGGGTGGATGACTTTTCCTTTGAAATAGTGCAATGGAATGTTAACATGATAAATATCTTAGTCCAAACTAACTCTGAATCAAAGAAATGGCTTCTTACTTGTTTATATGGGAGTCCTTATCCCTCTACTAGAAATATAGCTTGGGACTTTCAGTCTGAAATTTCTGAACAAGTAGATAAACAATCTATGCCTTGGGTACTTTTAGGGGATCTAAACATGATTTTTAATCGGGAGGATAAAATAGGGGGTCTACCCTTTAAAAATTCTGATAGTGAATATTACAAAAATATCTTAAGTAATTCAGGACTTTTAGACTTAGAATTTAAAGGCTATGAATACACTTGGAATAACCATAGGGAGGGATCATCTAATATTCAAGAAAGATTAGATAGAGCAGTAGCAAATACTGAATGGAACATCCAATTTCCTAGTGCAGAGCTTACTCACTTAGTTGCAGTAGGATCAGATCATAGCCCCATAGCTCTAAAATTAGACACTAGTTTCATCAAACTAGAATATACCTTTAAATTTTATGATACTTGGCAAAAAGAAACCTATTGTGTCCAAACCATAAGAGACTCATGGTCCCATGATAGTAGGGAAAATCCAGCATCCTCTCTGATTCTCAATCTCAAAACCCTTAAAACCAATTTAGATTTCTGGAAGAAAAAAAAAATTGGACTACCATCTAAACAGATTAAGAAAATCCTTTCCCAAATAGATAACTTGAATAATTCTAGCTATATTTATAAGAAAGAAGACAAAATAAAGGAAAAGCTAGTGCAGCTGGAAAAACTTTATGATACCCAAGAAGCAATAGCAAAACAGCAATCTAGAGATAACTTGGTCCAATTAGGGGAAAAGAATACAAAAATTTTCCATACAAAAACCTTAAAAAGAAGGAAATGGAATAACATAGAATGTTTAACAATGAATAACAATGAAGTTACCTTCAAGATAACTGAAATCCAGAAAACTCTCTATGATTTTTTTCTTTATCTTTTCTCAGCCCCCTCTGAAACTTATCCCTATAATTCTTTCCCTTTTCAACACATACAGCCTAGTATATCCTTAGAAGAAAATGACATTCTATGTTCTATCCCTTCTGTTGAGGAAATTTGGACAGTTATTAAGAATCTAAAACCTAATAAGTCTCCAGGACCAGATGGTTTTCCTGCTAGCTTCTTTAAATTGAATCGGAAAACAGTAGGGGATCAAGTTACAGCTGCAATTCAATTGTTTTTCAAAACTGGTGAACTTCATCAAGAATTTAACAAAACCTTTCTCTTTTTTATTCCTAAATGTAGACACCCTAAAGATCCTAGTAATTTTAGACCAATAGGGCTTTGTAATACCATTTATAAGATAATAGCTAAAATTCTAGCCAACAGAATGAAACCCTTCCTAAATTCCTTTATATCTCCTTTCCAGGCTGCCTTTCTTTCTAAAAGACAAATTTCTGACAATATAGTAATAGCCCAAGAACTTATTCACTCTTTCAAGAAGAAGAAAGTGAAACATGCTGGATTAGGAATAAAGATAGATATGTCCAAGGATTTTGATAGAGTCAACTGGGAATTTTTACTTTCAGCCATGAAGGCTTTTGGCTTTGACAACAAATTTTGTAACTTAATTCATCAATGTATTTCTACCTCCTCAATAGCAGTCTTACTTAATTGTAGTCCAGGGAACTTCTTTAAACCAACTAGAGGTCTTAGACAAGGGGACCCTCTGTCCCCTTACCTATTCATCATTTGTATGGAGATTTTTTCTAGATTACTTTTATCTAGTGAAGAAGAGAAGTTAATAAATGGTATCAAGATAACCCCAAAAAATAGCCCAATTTCCCATCTTTTCTTTGCTGATGATTGTCTTCTCTTCATTAGGGAAGACCTTAAGGAATGTCATAATATCTTGCAACTTATTGATATATTTAGTAAAGCATCAGGGAAAGTTATTAACTTTGAGAAATCAGGAATATTCTTTAGTAAAAAAGTTCAACCTAAGCACCAAAGAATGATTAGCAAATTTCTTAAAATCAAGAAGATTGATTTGAAAGACTCTTATCTAGGAACACCTCTCTTCATAGATAAGGCCAAAATTAAACTCTTTGAAGGAATAATAGAGAAGATGGAACATAAAGTTCAAGGTTGGATAGGAAAAACCTTAGCCCAAGCTAGTAAAATGATCCTAAATAAAGCAACTTTAGCAAGTATGGCTAGCTATCAAATGAGCTGCTTTATTCTTCCTAAAAAAATAACAAAGAAAATGGATGCTCTTCAAAGAGATTTCTGGTGGGGTAAAGAAACAAACTACAAAGGTTACTACCCTAGATCCTATTCTTGTCTATGTAAACCTCTTAGTAAGGAGGGTCTAGGTTTCAGAAATGCCCACAAATTCAATCTTGCTATGATTACTAAACTAGCTTGGAGACTCCTAAATGAGCCTGAAGATTTATGGGTGTCTCAGCTCAAACCTAGGTACTTCAGGAAGTCCTCAGCCTTTAAAGCCAAATTCCCAACTAATAGTTCTTGGACTTGGAAATACAAAAGTAAGGGTGTCAAGTTAGTAGAACACAACTCTATTTGGGAAGTTGGAGATGGTAACAAGATCAATATTTGGGATGATAATTCGATTCCCCAATTGGAAGAGAATCTCAGTAATTTCAAAACTGCTGCTAACTCTTTTTTAACCCTTGTAAAGGATCTAATTGATCCTATCTCAAAAAAGTGGAATTCTTCTCTAATCCATGATTTGTTTCCTAGACATATTGCTAGTAAAATATGCAACATTAGAATTACCTTAGATAACAGCTTAAATGCTAAATCAGATACCCTTAGATGGCTTCTTACTAACTCAGGTAAATTCATAGTTAAATCAATGTATAATAAGCTAAATGTAAGAACTGTGAACCACTATAAATTAGGGCAACCTGATTCATTCTGGAAAGGTTTATGGAACTTAAATACCTCTCAAAGAATTAAAATATATATTTGGAAGTGCCTGCAAAATGTAGTTTCTACTAACCTTAAGTTATCTAGATTTATGGAGGATGTTTCTCCTAACTGTACTTTTGGTTGTGTAGAACATGAATCCATAGAGCATCTTTTATTTCACTGTCCTTATGCCAAATCTGTTTGGGCATCTGAGCCTTCCTAAGTAGATATAAACTATGATAGATCCAAAAAGTTCTTAGATATTTGCAAAGATTGGTTAGTAAAGGACAACCCAATTGTTCCTCTAGAAATTATTTTGACAAAAGTATGATTCATTTGGAAAGAAAGATGTAACACGTCATTTGAAAAGAAGCAGTAAACTCATATTCAATTAGCACTAGAAATACAAAGACATTTGAGTTTCTGGTACAAAGACAACTATCTGACTAAAGATAACCCTATTAGTTTAAAGGAAAAACCTAGATGGTCAGCTCCTAGATCTTCTCAAAAAAAGCTTAACCTGGATGCAACCTGGACTTCAATGAATGCACCAGCAGGCTTCTCTTTAATTCTCAGAAATGATGCAGGGAACTTCGAACAGGGCAGAGCGGGACCTATCTCAGCCACAACCCCAAAAGAAGTAGAAGCTCTAGGGCTCTTACAAGCAGCAGCTTGGGCAGTGGAGGAAGGAATAGCAGATTTCAGTGTTGAAGGTGACTGTAAGAACCTCTTTGATTACCTGAATGGGAAACCATCTCAAATCACTTGGCAAAATCAGAAGATCATGGATGAAGTAAAAAGAGAATTTAATCTCTGTCAAAATTTTCTGGTTTTTTTTATGTTCCTAGATTAGTAAACAATGTCGCCGATATTCTGGCTAAAGAGGCTAAACAATTTCGTACTCTTGTTAATTGGAGGAATGTACCTCCGTCTTGTATTGTGCAAGCCTTAGAAGTAGATAAATCTAATGTTAGGGTTGAGACCCTTTGCCCAACATTATATGGCTCTACTATCAACGTTGTAAGGGTTACTAACTCCCTAAGTTAGTTGGTTTGGAATGCATTTTTAACTTAAAAAAATAATATATATAATATAAGGATCAACCCACCTCGAGTCTACCACTGGATTCACTCATTTTGGTTGAGTGAATCAAAATATACGGTTTAGAACAAAAAAAACATCTTTTCTTTATACTTCTCTTACCTCCAAAAGAAAAACTCATACCGGAGGTCCTTTACATGGTTGCTAATGGGGGTACCATTTTGCTTGGGGGTGTACCAATCCCTTATCAAAATATGTTTTGTCTTAAATGCAATTTGGTACACCCTCAAGCAAAATGGTACCCTCATTAGCAGCATTGGTCCTTTAGGTGCCTGGCAGTCATTCTACTCTGGTCTTGATTCCTTTGCTGTTCATCATCGGACGTCTTTCTTTTCTTTCTTCTTTTTTCTTTTTTTTCTCTCGACTCTTTTGAGCCAACAATATCTAAAAAATGAAACAGTTTTTCCTATAAATAGTTATATTAGGTCATGCAATCTACATTGGCAATTTTTAGGCCGTTCATTTGGGATTGTTAAACTAGTGATTTATATTATATTACGATCTAATGTAATCCACAGGGATTTTAATCCCAAATTGTTAATCTAGGCTGTTAAAAAAAAAACTATCCATCTCCGTTATCCACACTGTCTTCATCTATGTAATATCCAAAAAATCTCTGTCAATAATATGCACCAAGAACTACGAGTAAAATTTTGTCATTCCGTTAAATAGAGTAAGCCTATAAATTCTGCATATCTCATCATAATGTTTTCATCAGCCTCAAGTTATAACACTTGTAGTTTCTGAATTGTTCTTCTTTCCTTTGTCTTTATTCTTTGAAGAAATAAAGATAGTAAAGGAAAAGGAAACAAGAACAAATTACACACAAAGATGACTACTGCAAACACTGATTCAATCCGTAATATCATTGGGGTCATCGGAAATGTGATTTCTTTTGGTCTATTCGCCTCGCCTGCACCTACATTCTATAAGATCATCAAGAAAGGAGCAGTGGAGGATTTTTCTCCAAACCCTTACCTTGCCACCATACTCAATTGTGCACTATGGGTTTTTTACGGCCTTCCTTTTGTTCATCCACACAGCATTCTGGTCGTCACCATCAATGGAGTGGGTCTCGTTGTAGAATTCGCCTACATCTTCACTTATCTCATGTACGCCAACAAAAAGCAAAGACTGTACGTGTCCAAAGTTTTGGCAATTGAAGTTGTTTTCTTTGCTTTAGTAGTCGGTGTTACTCTTGGGTTCCTGCACACTATCGAGAGAAGGACAATGGTTGTGGGAATTTTCTGTCTCATCTTCAACATTGCCATGTATGCAATGCCATTGGACGTAATGCTGTTGGTTATCAGAACAAAAAGTGTTGAGTACATGCCGTTTTTCCTCCTCCTTGCGAATTTTCTCAATGGTGGAACTTGGTTGACGTTCGCATTGCTCCGTTTCGATCTTTACATCTTTATAAGTAATGGCTCTGGTTGTATTCTTGGCTTAATCCAATTGATAATATACGGAACTTTCTACAAGTCGACCTCAAAGGAAAACAATGACGAGAAGCCTTCTGGGGATGTGCAGCTCTCGAGTGTCTGATCGCCAAGCACAGAGATGAGGGAGGAAATGAAGCTTGAAATGAACCTACGTCTCTGAAGTGTTCGAAGTTGGAAAGGCTCCTCTTTGATTTCTTAATAGGATGCTTAATTCTTCAAAAAAGAATCAGTTTTCTGTTAAGAAATTACATTTTGTCCACGAAAATGATATCATGCATCAATCTAAAACCTTTTTTTTTTTTTTTTTTTTTTTTTTAATTACGTGATATTTTCTTGGTTTTTTTTGTTGGTGCGATCGCCTATTAGAAAAAAGAAAAGAAATCGCAAGCAAAAAAAAAATGTAAATGAAAAATGAAAAATAAAGGTCCCGACGAGAATTGAACTCGGGTTAATAGATTCAGAATCTAATGTCCTGACCGCTAGACCACGGGACCAGCTGTGCTAATCATTTCCTGCCTATTTATCAACTCTTGTGAGCCTTTGGGTGGATGACTTCCATTTCCCTTTCATGAGACATCAGCGCTTGAAATAGATCATGCCCTATGAGACATAAACACTTGAAATAGATCATGGAAGTTCCAGTATAGTGGTAGAAGGTAAAGTAGATTAAAAAATGCAATTCTAAATTGCGTTCAATCTTGGCCTACAAAATTGATGATCAAAAGGAGACCATTAAATTTAGAAATATAACCTACCATAAGATTGAGCGCGATTCGAAGTGTCACTTTTTTGTATTTCAAGGTATCTTTCATGTAACCCTGGAACATTCTTTGGAAAAATTATGGACGACCCTAACTTGGAAGCTATTTAGACTTGACATTCCACACTTTTTCCAAACTTGGAATAGCTTGGATTCCACCATAAAACTTACCCTCGAACGTGAAATTCCATACTTTTTCAAAGCTTGGAATAGGTTGGATCCAACTATAAGACTTGTCATAATGTCGAAGTGTTGTGGCCTTCGGGGCTCTAAATCTGCCATCGGGAATTGTGACGTCAAAAATTTGCTTCTTAACCTGATAATATTTTCCGGTGAAACTTTCCATAATATGAAAACTTCAGAAATAAAAATTGCAATATGGCTCTAAAATTTATTTATCTAAATCATTTGATAGAATTGAATGGGAGTTTATGGGAAAAACCTCTTATTTCCTTTGGATTCAATAGAGATTGGTGTCAATTGATAATGCAGTGTATCACCACAATTATTTTTTGTGTGCTACTGAATGGTTATCCTTGAGAAAAATGTAACATATGTTGGGGGTTTCGTCAATGTGACCTCCTTTCACCTCATCTCTTTACAATCTGCATGTAATTGCTTCTAGACTTCTTTTTAAAACTGAATTTGAAAATAAAATCTCTGGAATCAAAGTAGCTAAAAATGTACCATTTGCTTTACATTTTTAAACTTCGCAGATGATTGCTTCATCTTCTCAAAAACAAGCATATCATAAGCAAAGAACATTGCGAACATTCTCACCACCTTTGATGAAATGACAGGTCAAGTCATATATTTTCAAAATTATGGAATCTACTTCATCCTTAAGATGCATAATAAACACTGTAGAACTATTTCTAGAATTCTAAAACAAGGAAAATTTTCAAAAATGATAAATATTTGGTAACCCTTCTCTTCTCTGATAGAAATAGCATTAACATCCTTGAACCTTTGCTCAATAAGTATTATGCTTTATTTCATGGTTGAAAACCAAAAATATTAATTCCACACGGTAGATCCGTCCTAGTAAAATCTGTTCTAAATTATTTTCGTAACCACCAATGCATTGTTTAACCTTTCCTAAACAAGTTTCGGAAAAAATAGAGATTTTTGGAGGAAGGAAAATGATAAAAAAAAATGTGTTTATACAAAAGCTTAGAAGAGCATTTGTATGGACAAAAATCAAGGTGGTCTAGGAATCAGAAACCCACATAGACAAACATTTTTCTTCTCACAAAATTGTCATGGAGAATGGTTCATAACCAAAATCAGTTATGGTGTTATTCTGGAGTATAAAAGTTTTACAAAGTCAATTAATGATTTCGGTCTAGTATAAAAAAAGACTGAATATCATCTTTTCTAACTGTACTTGTAAGGTGAACAATGTTTCTGATATAATTATATGGACTGATTTTTGTCAACTAGATCAAACAAACTATTTAACCACCAACCAATGTTGTACAACTCGGTGATCGGCTCTGGATCGTCTTGGGAGCGATACCCGGTCATGTCTGATCCCACCAAGTAACTCGTCCAAGTCACAAAATGCACATAATCCAATTAGAATAAGCCACATACCATAGCAACCGATTAACTCCACATCTGACCGCTCAAACTTATTGATGTATTCAGACCTACAACTCCCTTAAACATATTAACAGAATACAAGAAATAATTGGATCCACTTTTTATCGTTTTATTCTTCTAGAGACCCACCTCATCTTATCTTACTTACCCATTTCTTCTTCCTCTTTTATTCAAATCTCTTCTCCGGTAGTTACAAAAACTTTACATAGAACTCATTCTAGGATTTTATTTTTATTCTACAAATTGTTATCTCCTTTCTCCCAAATCTAGTGCTCGCGAAGGAACTTTCTATCAGTTTTTGCAAAACAAACAAGACATTTCTGATCGAGAAAAGGCTGAGAAATATTGGTGATTGGATTTATTTGATGGAGTCTAAGATCTCCCCGATCCATCTCACTTCTCTTCCCTAATTCTCTAATGTTTTTTTTTTCTCTTTTCATTTTTTTTTTAGTTTGACCTAACATACCGAGTTACTCGTGACTCGGGACTCGGGCAGATCCATCACTGACTCGACGAGTAAATGATAAAAACTCGTCTCCACCGAGTATTTGATGATCGTGTCGTCCACAGGCTGATCCCCGAGTTACTCGCAGGTAACTCGGCTGATACGTATTACATTGCCACCAACCATTATAGATGATACACGCATTACTGTTAATTCCCTCTTGGATGATTATGGAAACTGGAAAACGAACGTAATTCAAAAATATATTGAGGGTTTTATGAAAAATTCAATTAGATCAATAACCCCATATATGACCGAGTCTGATAAAATTGTATGGAAATTAACTCCCTTTGGAGAAGTTACAACTAAGTCGGTATATATGCTCTTAACTAACTATTTTGGTGACAAGGAAATGACCAAATTCTGGAAACAATTTTGGAATTTAAACTACATGCTTAAGATTAATATATTTTGTTGGAAAATTATCTCAAAAGCTCAACGTTTAGGAGAAAAAAAGCCATGTGTAACGAGGAATGTATCTTTCCTTTGTGACCTTTGCAACCGTGATAACCTTGAAGATGAAATATACCTTTTAGTAAATTGTCGTTGTACCAAGTCCATCCGGTTTTCTTTCTTTTTTAATAGTTTGATGTTAATAATGATATTAGTCTTTGATGTTAGTCTTTGATGTTAATAATGATATTAGTCTTTGGATGAATTGTTGGATGAATGAAAATGCCTTAAAGCATGTGGCGGAAAAAAAATCTTACGTAATTTGGTCAATATGGAAATATACGGACGTTTTCATCTTTGATAATATTGTGCATAATCCAAGCTAGTTGATCGATACCATTATTATTGAATTCATAGAGATTCATGTTGTTAGAGTTAGGCGACAAGATAATATAAAGAACTATGATTGGTTTATTACTTTTGATGCTTCTTTTATGGAGTCTGGCTTCTCCACGGCATTCACAATTATTATTATGGATATATAAAGTCAGTGAAGACAATGCAGGTACAACGGTTGATGGGCCTATATTCCCTTAGACGTTGAAGCGAAGGTTTTTTTTGTGTGAAAACTCTGAGATGTGTGAAGGATTTGAAGCTGCAAAATTTGTTAGAGCATCACTTGGTCAAACTTACAAGTTTTGGTATGTCAAGCTTGTTATCAATTTTAGTTGATCAAAACTATGTCTTGATTTGTAGTCTACTAAAGTCAGACTCGAATTAGGAATAAAGCATGGTAGCTCGGTATCGGGATTCACCAATCGACCTTGAAGATTGAAGATTGAAGAACGATGACGTCAACGGAAATTTCATCAACAAAGGTATATGGAGACTGATTATCCTATTTACTCATATTATCTACCTTTATATCCACTGAGACAAGTCGTATGACTTAAGTATAATTATAAACATTGCAAAGAAGAATGAAAGTAATAAGGAGTAGTTAAGTTAGTTTTTAAAGTTCACAAATTGTTTTACTAGTTCTTGAAGTTGAACTTTAAATATAAGTACTTGATTTTTAAGTCTCAATTAACTCGTGTATACGAACTGATTTGCTCATTTCGCGAACTAGTCGATTCTAAGATAATATTGGATACTATTTAATTCAAAGGTACACGAACTGATTCATATAGTTCGCGAACTATCTAATTTTGAATGTTTCATGCAGACATTTTATTTTCAAGTACACAAATTGTTTTGACAGTTTGCAAACTTACCAGATTCAAAAGGTTCCCAACTTACGAGATAACTTTTAGTTCACAAACTTTTTTGACAGTTCACGAACTGATTCGGTATTGTGATATATACTCCACTTATGCTTTCGGCTCCATAACTACTTAACTTGGGATCTCTAGCAAACCACTTTGTGCACTAAGGCTGCACATATCTTCTTTGTGATTAAAAGCAAAACTCTCACATGCTTTTATGCGCAATCAATATAAAGAAGTTTAGCTTGTTTGATTACAAAGAAATTCGTAAACACGGAATCTAGTTCACGAACCTGTTTTGTTTAGCATTGTTTATCTATATTAATAGAGGGCTCCCTGCACATTAGAGTCTTAATCCTGACATTTATGTATCCTAATTGTGGCTAGAGTCATCCTCCAAAACCTTGGTTTCCTCTGGTGAAACTTTATTATCTTGCGACTTTGAAAGACTTCACTAATGGAATCGTGAAACCCGGTCAGACTATCTTTTACCTGTTAATAATTCATGTTATCTGGATCTTGTTCTTATTATTCATTATAGTTTCCAAACTGTATATCAGGAACAAGATAGATAGAAATCACAAAGTACTTTTCGTCTCAGACTTTGTGAGTCCACAAGATAGATATCTAGATCACTTTTGGTTTGATTTGTTTATAATGTTCTTATGAGGCAGAATTGATCATTGGGCATCTCTAAAAAAATTGAAGAGAATAAGTTCATCCTAATCTTGAGTTTGCTTGATATCTTCTTTTATTGAAGATCCCTTACAAACATATATATAAATTTTCATACCTTGATTAAGTATCTTTCTGTAAAACATTAAATAGGCTTTCTGTTGGAGGAAGAATAGTTATAAAGTCTCCACTTAGGTTGAAACAACTCCTAGGCCTATAAAGGACGTCAGTAGGGGGAATCGTGTTGCATGGGGTCTTGCGAGATCCTAGAGACGGCAAAATTAAAGCTGAATTGCTCATAGAGTTAATTTGGTCTCAACTACATTCCAGTCTGAAGTTAGATAATAGGCTAGTGTTTGTAGCGGCTCAACACATTGTAGTTCTCAAGTTTTGGATTAGGTTTCGGGGTTTTCCTTCACATTGCAGTTTTCCTCATTAACAAAATTATTGTGTATGTGTGCTTTTATTTTTCCGCATTAATATTTCCGCATCCTTTTAATTATTATAATTACTACACAGGTTCCCAATCTTATCGAACAAAAAAGGTGATGTTGTACTTGGTACCCTCTATTTTTCTATTGGTATCAGAGCAGGTTCAAGTATTGCGATCTCACAACCAACATGACGATCTCTTGCAATGATAGGAGCAGTTCGTGTACAAAATTTGATTGTGATTTTGAAAACCTTTCAAACGACTTGTGCACAATCTGGGTAAAGTTGTTGATACATTTTGTGATGAGAAATTTCGATTGATAAGGAAAATTTACGGATTTTTTATGGAACCTACATCAGGGATTCAGATATCCAAGAAGGTTTGAAAGTGAGGCAACTCTTCAAGAGAAACTAGATGTTCAAATCTAATTAAATAAGGATTCTCTTGCAAAGATAGCTGAATCCGATTAAGGTTGCTCTTGTAGAAATTCGTTGGAAGTGAAACCTAAAAAAAAAAAAAAAAACTATGTCTCTTGAGGAATCTAGAAACAGATTATCTAAAGAATTTGCGAACTTCGAACGGCAAGCGAGGAATTGGCTCTGTAAAGCATGATATGTCTATATCACTATTAAAGATTAATGCCAAGAGATCAGTTTCCGGACCAGTCTCCTTATGTATGTTTTGTTACTCGAATGTTCATTATCAACATACATGTAAACTATTTATACAAAAGGTTAACATATAATCTTCATAAGAAGGCTCATAAGATTTTGTATGAAATCAAAAGGTTTACGAAAAATCTTACAAAATATAATACATTCAATATTGTTATTTTAGGAGCATTCGCTCTTAAATCCACTTCAACACTCCAATGGTTTCTTGATAATGGATATATGACAGGAGATATTTCTTGGTTCGTGAGCATTGATGACTACAAAGGAGGACATGTAATTTTTGGAGACAGGAGTTATTTCAAAACGGTGAAGATCAAACTACCTGGAGTATATAAAATTCGTGATGTTGTTTACGTCAAAGGTATGACTTCTAAACTTCTTTCTGTCAATAAAATTTATAACAAAGGATAAAGTTGTTTTCAGTACTAAAGGATATGATATTATAGACTCGTCGGGAAAATTAATTTTTCATGGCATTCGTGGAAAAAAATAATTGTTATCTTTAAGATATTCAGTATAATCTTTGTTGCAATTTGACCAAGGTGAAGTTGACTCATCTATGGCATGAACGTTTAAGTCAAATCAATTATGGTTTACTTGATAAAATTATTAACAAAGAACTTGTTGGGGGAGTACCCAAAATTAATGTTAAAGTCGATGGTATCTGTGGTGCTTGTCAAAAGGGTAAATAAGATAGAACTCCACATAAATCATCACGAGACATTACCACCAAAGTTCCTCTTTCATTTTGAGAAGTTGAAGAAGATTATGGCAATGGTCACTGGCCACAGGGACAAGGTGATAAACAACAACAGTGGGGAAATTATTTAACCAGTCAATATTAGCAACTACTCTATCTAATCTTTCTAGAATACGCTCTTCTTCATTTCTCCTATTTTTCCAAGTAAATGGGTTCCTATAAAGGACATGGAGTGAAGGTGCGCATTATCAAAAGAACTTTGAATTTATTAAGTTAACTTGCTGTATTTCCTCCCTCCTTTTCACTTCTTCTAATAATGAAATTTAGGTATCCTATAATAGCCCAATGCAAGGTATAATGATGGGCTATACTAGGGAAGTTGAGGTTAGATACATAGAGTTTCATTTTCTTAGTTTGGTTTTTGGTTTCACTAAGAAAAATGATGTCAGGATCATTAGCTCTTATCAAATCCTTTAGATGTTTTCTAGTGTATTTGTTCCCATAACCATAAACATTCCAAGATAAGAATTTTTCATATTTTTTGATAGGAAATTTTCAAAACTAGAATGCAGATTAAAATAAGTTGTAAAGACTGAAATGAAAAAAGATAAATTAGAATTTATGAGTTACCTGTCCCCTTCGTGAGTTGGTAACAAAGTTTTCTCTTAATGCAGAAACCTGATTAGCATCCAGTGTTGTGGTAGTAGTTGTTGTGTTGATCACAAAACAGTTGCTACTTGAATCAGTTTTTGGGATGGACTATGTTATAAAACTCCTATGTTTTTTCCAATTCTAGATTCAGCATCATCATCTTCATAATTTATCATTGCTTTTTCAGAAGTTGCAATTGTACTACTAGTTGTTACCAACGAACCATCCTTAGGTGGTACAAAATGTGTTTTCCTCTTAATCCTCCTTACATTCATTTTTAGAGCTTGGTTAGGATTTCTTCCTCTTGGAATAATTAGCCTTTTCACTTTTACATTATCCAGAGTGATGGGATCACTATGAATTTTTGCAAGATCCTCATCTTTCTTCTTACAATCAGATTTTGAGTGGTCTATAACAAAACATTGAGGACAAATGTTATGAGGTTGTTTTTCATAGAAAAATCTAACCTATCTTGTATGACCAATAGCAGTTACAGCCAAAATTAACCTTCTTAATGGAGTCTTCAGATTAATATTGACACACACTTTTTGAATTTCATTAGCTACATGACACCCATTTTCTGGTTGAAGAGCAATCACTTCTCTTATTACAGAACCCATTTCTTTGACCGTATTAGCATTCATGAATTCTGGTAACATGTGTTTTAACTGAATCTAGAAACACTGATAACCCAAATCCAATTCCTAGTTAGCAAACCCATCAAAATAATCATGCAAGACTACCAAATTGCCTCCAATGCTCCAGGGTCTTTCATCAAACACTTTATTCAGCTGAATCCAATTACCAAACTTGAATACAAATACCTTAGGATCGATTTCAAAAATATCCAGGACTTCTTCAACAATAAAATTCTAGGTGAAGCCAATATTGTTCATCATTGCTTCAGAAGAGAACTTTCCTTGTTTTATTATTTTCCCTACCAAACAAATATCCCATTGTTTCACTTCTTCTTCTTCACAATTTTCCAGACCTTCAGTGATATTGTTGACATCTTCAGCTTGATCCAGGGAAGTATCCTTCAACTTTTCAGTAATAGCAGATACTGCTTTGATTTTTCCTCGAGGGACAGATTGTAATTCAGAATCCATACTTACCGATTGATTTGAGACTTTTGTTATTTTTTGGTAATGAGAACATAGTACATGATACGGTATGTAAGAGCTTTGCTCGGTCGAACTCACAAGTGCTGTTATCTCAAGCTTGTTTTCAAATTTAGTTGATCAAAACTATATCTTGATTTCTAGTCTACATTTAGTAAAGTCTCAGATTAGGATAGAAATGTGTAGTTGAGTACCATGCATCATTGAGTTCTACCGTTTGAAGGTGAAGATCAACCGAAGCTTTTGGAGAACTTCATCAACAAAAGGAAAGTGAATACCAAACCACCTATTACTCAAGTTTTTACCTTTCTATCTATGAGACAATGTCGCATGACTACATTACATGCATAACAAAAATTTCGAGTCAAGTTTATCTTGTTTATCATTCTCGAAGTATGTTGACTAAGCTTAAGAACATTTGATCATACTTAATGAATTTGGTTAAGAACAATTTATTGTTTATAACCTAAATTATGATTCAAGATTTAACAATTTGAAAATAGCCTGGAACAGTGATATGTGGTATTGATGTTATTCGGTAGTGTTTCAAATTGGTTATTAGAGAGATATAGAACTACGGTAAATCTGGATACAGGACAGTATGCATACCAGTTCACATACTGGCGCAATTGTTATAGGTCCGGAACCGCAGTACATGTATCGGTGCATCTATAGTTCCGTAACGACCTTTGGTACGCATACCCGGTATGCACACCTTAAAAAAGTATGTTAACTCGTGAACTAGGATGGTAAGATTACCCAGTATGCAAACCGGAAAAGATCTGTTGACTCCTAAGGATGGTACCCATACCCAGTATGCTAATCGGAAAAGATCTATTGACTCTTGAACTCGTTTTTGTCTTAAGGGTATACAAACCCAGTACACGTACCATGACAAAAATGTTCACGAACAGAAATACAATATACGTACCAGGTACACGTAGTTACCCTGTCGAATATTTTCAGGTGCATCAGAATTATTTATATAAGATAATCGACATTTGAACATCTCTCTAAAAACACTATCTAGACATATTTGATCACACTACAACCTATGGTTGTGACTCAAGATTAAAGTCTTAAAGTGTTATGAAAATGGTTAAGCTTACAGTTCGTCTGGCTAGTTTTGGCTAACCTTTCATGAACAAGTCATTGTACACGGTTTGGTTACGGCTCATCCTAACCAGAGTGTGTATTCTGTTATGTTAATCTCAAGTCAATTTTTTATCTAACGGTGATTATTGATTGCTTGATTCTAAAGCTACCTTAGCTTAAATCTAAAGCAACCATGATCTTGGAATTCTATATAAGGAGAACCTCAAGCAACTGGGATATTTGAATCCCTGACACTATTCTTGTGTGTCCTAGTTTCAAACTAGAGTCATCCTCTCCTTTAAACCTTTTTAGGTTTAGCGACTAAAAAGACTTCACCTAGGGATTCATGAAGCCAGGTCCAACTATCTTTATCTTGATAGTTCGTGTATTCTGATCTTGCTACTGATTGTTGAGTTTTTAGCTCCAACATGCAAGATAGATAGAAATCGCAAAGTTCTTCGTCTCAGACTTTGTGATTCTACGGGTATATTCCTTGATGTGGTTGTAGATAGTGATAAGAAAAAGATTCGATTCTCAGACTTGTAAATATTTTGATTTTAATTTAAATTTCTAAAACTAAATAAAATTTTAAAGGCAACCAAGACTCTGGATTCCACTACTACTCATGATTGAATGATAAGGATTTCAAAACTCTAGTCAAGTTTTAAGTCCTCTTTTATATTAATTCACTAAAAATCAGACAGATTCTCAAATATTACTTGTAAACCTTAAGCATAGATTATCAATAGGTTTAACAAAGCATAACTTATCAAATTAAATGACAAATAATTAGGAGAATCATGTGTACAATTAAAATTCTGCAGAAGCAGTTATTAAGTGAATTATATAATAAAAACTAGAGAAAATAAAATAGTTACCCATCAATTATGCGTAAATAGCTTCCTCTATTTCCTTAATTACGTGGGAATTAGCTACTCATCATAGTGAAACTCATACACATATTTGGATTTAGAAGCATCGATTTTATTAATTCAATTTAAACAGGCTACAAAATAATTATTTCACTCTCAATATAGCAAACCAAAAAGATGAAAAAATACTCTCCCCTATTAATTCAATTGAAAAAGGCTACAAAATAATTATTTCACTCTCAATATAGCAAACCAAAAAGATGAAAAAACACTCTCCCCTTTTCTCTGCCCTTTTTCCTTGTATCCACAACGTATTTATATCTTTCAACGGAAACCTCTTTCCTATTCTATTTCCCACTACCATATCATCGCACAATGAGAATGCACCACATGTCATTGCAATGCAAAATCCTCCAATAAGAATGTGTCACGCGTCAAATAATATAAACCACATGTAATAAAAAATTTCTATATTTGGAAAATATAATTATTATTTATTAATTCCAACCATAAAGAATAATATTTTTCCATAATCATTTTTTTCTATTTTATCTTCTTCATTAAGATAAATATCTTCAAATATCCTCTCATTATTAATATGTTGCGAATGGTCTCCACACTTCTACACACGCTGCGGCACACCTTTACACACTCCGTGGCATGCTTAATCCAATTAATTAGCCCAATAATTCTTTATGTTTCCTTTTGGGCCTAGCCCATTAAATCTTTACGAGTGGAATTCCACATTTTGGTCCATCGAGCTTTATTTCCCAAATATACCTACAAATACACAAAATAGCAAAATGAGTACAAATAGGTACTAACAATATAAACAATTAAGATCAAAGTATACATATAAATGTTTCTATCAAATACCCTCAAACTTATTATTTGCTAGTCCTCGAGCAAATCAAATCTATAAAATAAAAACCTAACTCACTGTCGCAGGCAACGCGATTGCACTTAGCGTGTGCAACAAACCTTTAAACCCCTAGGTGGCCCTAGTGGCAGAGTTATAGTCTCGGGAGGGTTTACTAGAGATATACCCACAAAATACTTACTCCAAACCCTAGCTACCTATGCAGAACCTTGGAACGGCACTAAAGAATCTCCTTGACTGGAATACCCTTATTAACTACAGGAGGAGATACCCTGATGCAAATCCAATTCATATATAAGTCACAAGGCTCTACTCAGATAGTCGCATCCAAATTCGGAATCAAACAAATTACATGGATAGATTAAGAAAATGGATATAGAGAGAAAAAATGTTTTTTTTGATGTTGACTAAGGTGAACGGTGTTTCCCATATCTGTCTATGAACCTATCCTAGTGGACTGAAATACTGGTCTGAACTAATATATACACAACTGGCATATACAAGGGAACCAGTGGTCGACAATCCTAATTCTAAATCAACTCAACTGGCATATACAAGGGAACTAGCGGTCGATTTTATTGAACAATAATAATAAACATTTTATTTTTTTCTCTTTTTCCTTTTTTTTTGAGAATTATTCCGTTTGGTCTGATTGGTCTGGTCTTTTTTTTATTTTAGTAGGCGGTGGTAACAATTCGATGCGTGTGGCCCACCAAATCACTTAGAGAAACATATAAATTTTCAAAAAAAAAAAAAAAAAAGTAATAAGGACTCAACGAGATACGGCGAAACTACCATGTTGTTGCTAACACCTGAGCTATGTGCTCTTATGAATAGACTCTATTTATAGGTTCCTGAACTCCTACAACCAAGATGTTTCCATCCACTTAGATTGGTTAGTGCTATCCTTAATTGACATAAATTTCTAGGCTCGGGAATTTAATAATGCAGCTAAAAAGTTTCTCTCATACCCGTTGTTGTAGCAAAAATGTTTCTGCAACAATCCTCGAGATTCGTATATGAAGATGAAATTTAAGTCGTTAGATGACTCAGCAGTATTCTTCGTGATACACTCTTGGTAGATGAAGAAATTCAGCTACTTGTTGAATCAACTCCTTATCTTCAATAATTGTTGGTAGATAAAAGAGTGTGTGTGTGTGTGGTGTGTGTGTGTGTGTGTGTGTGTGTGTG
>JAJJMB010011222.1:1073110-1180854 GCA_023531105.1 Papaver atlanticum | reverse complement strand
TACCTGCAAAAGACACTCCGATGCCTCAATAAGTAAGAGCTCTAAGCAGGTTTTGTGGAGAGAGAAGGATTAGAAATGTGTACCTCTCTGTTTGAAATTCCTCTTCTATTTATAGGTTGTGGAGGAATTATATCTAGTCCAGTTTTCGTCTAGATACATTTTGACTATGTATCTGGACAAAATGCACTCCAGGTTCATCCTGGTCAAAACCAATTTCCTTATTTTAAGGATCTATAACCTCCAGGTTATACCTGGTCTTCTTCTGTTTCCCCCATTTTTTTAAGGATTTATAACTTCCAGAGTTTGAATATACCTGGTCTTTAACTGATTCCTCCTTTTTCTGGGGATCAGTAACCTTCAGGGTTTGAATATACCTGGTCTTTAACTGATTCCTCCTTTTTATGGGGATCAGTAACCTCCAGGGTTTGAATGTATATCTGGTCTTTAACTGATTCCTCCTTTTTCCGGGGATCGATCAGTAACTTCCAGGGTTTGAATGTATACCTGGTCTTTAGAAGCTAATAAATTAGGTTAGTATCTCCCAGTGGGATTAGACATCAACCCATGAACCAAATAAATGTCTTATTTGGGTTGAAGAGTTGTTAAACCCACTCAATATGAATGAGTTTAAGAGTTGTTTATCCCACTTAATGTAAATGGTCCAAACATCGCCCCCTCTTAATTCCCAACTTGTTGAGGGATTAAGAAAAGTATTCTGGATTAGCTATTTCACAATTGTTATCTTGACGCCCCCAATTAAGCTATGTGCCAAAGAAGCTACAGGCGTACCTTCGTATAATAATATCGTGTTCCGAATTGTAAAGCCCATGTAAATATTGATGACTCCGAAGTTTGTTTTTTTTAATCTCCATGCGAATACCGATTGCTCTCCAGCTGATCCAATTGGCCCACAAAGCAATTCTTCCGATATTAAATAGTTGGGGTAAAAACTGCATTACATGTGACATGGGTCCTATCATTTTGATTAAATCTTCATTCTTCCCCAAGACTAGTTGTTTTATCTCATCCAACTAGTGTTGACTCCCTTATAACAAGAAAATCAGATATTTCTGAAGGACTGATTGTGACCCATCATTGTTTGTTCTCCACTTTTCATGGCTTCGGATCACCCCCCCTTTTACCCTATCCCTCCAGCCATAATATAACACGTGTCAATAAAATCTTAACCTGGCTAACATCGTTAGTCCTTTACTTTTCTAATGTCTTATATTTATCGTCTTCCTTGAGTTTATCTGTAATACACATTCATTCGATCTCTCAATTCCTGATTATTATTTTTAAGTATAGTCATGAACCCTTTTCCATATAATGTCTATCCCTAATATACCCAAAACTATGAACACATAGATTAAATAAAAAGTTTCCACACAATAAAATTGATGATCAAATAAGTGGAACTCACCATTTTTGAAGCAAAGAAGAGGAATAACATTTAATAGGAAGTGGAACTCGCTTATATTTTATATAATCAAATTCTTTAATAAGACTAATAAGTGTGTTAAAGTACGCAAGAAGCTTTTGTTTTCTTTGATTATCAAAAAATGGTGGAGATTCATTGGTTAGTGGTAAAGGGAGGGATAGGGTTATAGTCCTTAGCCAAGTCAATGAAAACTCTGATTAAAGGCTAAACTCCATGTAATTAGTTATTTTTTACTAAACCCGAAGAATAGCTACTACTTTCTGACAATCAAAGAAAATAAAAACAATCTTTGAATCTCTTTTTTATCTTCACAATGATCGTATAAGAAACCCAAAAGTCGGGAAGACGATGAAAAAAAAATACTTAACGCCACTGCTTTTGGAAGGTAACGGCGTTGACTAGGAAATTATAAGCTTGACACGTGTTGTATTATCACTGGTGGGACATGGGGGATACCGGAAAAGTGGACAGGCGATCCGGAGCCACTTTTCACGACCTCATGCGCAACAACTTTAACCTCATTCTCGTATAAATAATTAACAATAGTTTCTCAAAGTTATTGCTCTCGTAGCTTCTTTCATTGTGTTCCTTACTTCCTTTCATATATATTTTTTTTTTGTCAATCCGGATACCAACCAAGGTATGATTGATAGTTAATATCTCCATTCTTTATTATTTTTATTATCTTTTTACAGAGAACAGTGAGAGGTCTCCATCACTTCTTATTTTGTCTTTTTATACTTGAACCCTTTGTGATGTTTCACTGTCCCATGAAACGAATAAGTACACCTCCAGATGCGTCTGTTTCTTCATAAATACAGTACTTCATAATGAAAATAAAGAGGACCACATCCTTTGCACGGCTCTTTATCTTTATTGCATTTTTTTTTTTGTCCACTTCTTGTATAATAATCATCAGCACTTGTTTGTCCCGGCTTGATTGGGGTATACCCATATTAATTGGGGTATATCTAATGAGACAAAACCTGAGTTATTTAGAAGTAAAACAGGCCACCCCTTAACCATGTATTTTCTAAATGGCTAATATACCCTTGTTTAATTAACACTAAAAATTCTGATTAGCTTAACTAATTGAGTTTAGATTAAAATTTTGAAAATAAGAATTCAGTAGATTAAACCTTTTGTCTGTCTTATGAGTTCGATTTCGATCAAAAATTCCAGTTCTCAAAATGTGAAAAGTCGGCAAGGTTGAAGATTGAATAAGGTGCCGACTAACTTTGGCCGAGGTCGACGTTTGAATAAGGTGCCGACTAAGTATAGCCGGCATGGTCTTCGGATGAAGAAAAAGACGACTATTTCTGGCCGGAATGGTCTATAAATGAAGAATATGCCGACTATCTTGGGCCATCTATCTTATGGTCGGCATATGAATATTTCCTACAATGATAGCCGGCATGCAAATAATTTCTAACATTGCCAGCTGACTTATAATCGGCATGCAAATAATTTCTAACATTACCGACTGTTGAAAAGTCGGCAATGTTACCTTGCCGACCTTTAGTTATACCCAACAGAAATTATAATAGGGGTTCACTCCAGAAAAGTCAGATGCCTTGAAAAAAGTTCTTGGATCAACCTCCTCTTATTCCTCCTCTGATGATGTTCATTCTTCATAGTTGAGGGGATTGCAAGGACTCTCCAAAAACCTTAGAAATTCATCAAGATCTTTCTTACCCATCAGAAGTAACTTTATTACAGGGAAATTCTCTTCAGTTTCATCTTTAGGATCTTCTAAAGAAGGATAAATCTTGTCAATAAATTCCAATAGTTCTGCTGCATTGCTAACAAGATAAGGGATATCTTCTATTTTTCCCTTTGGGAACCTAAACAATACACAAATAAAAGATATGAAAATTATACGCATTGAAACATGGTTCTGGTAAGACAGTCGGCTTGTCGATAATCTGAACATAGTCGGAGGGGTTGTAATCATCTACCACGCCGACTAACACACAGTCGGTATGGTCCTATTCAAGAAAGATGCCGACTATTAACTGAGAAAAATCAAGTTTCTGTGACCTAAATTCGGAACGGTACAAGTCTAAGGAAATGCCGACTAGAGATAAGTGGGAAAGGTTGGTTATTGAATACCTTGCCGGCCCTGGTTATTGTTTAACAGTCGCCATGTCTTTTATGAAAGGTCGGCATGATCTTCATGTTACGACCTTGCTGACTACCATTAAAATCTTAAGGCCGACATCTAAAATTTCAAAAATCCCTGCCGACTAAAAACCCTGAAAATCATAGTTTTCGATTTCTAACCTAATATAACAATCAAAAAACACAAAAAAATAATGGGATTGAGTTTAGAAATCACTTACAGTCTTCTTTTCGCCGGTGGAGGGTTCTTCTCAACATTCTCGGGGATTACATTCTCGGGTTTACTCATTCCAACTTTTCCCTTACCTTTTTCCTCTGATTTAGATCTTTTGATGTTACCTGTTGAATCTCTATTGTTACTTGATCGTTTAGAATCAACCATTTTTTGTAGAAAAATTAAAATTGAAATTTTAGGTTGATGGAATAAGATGAAGGAAGGAGAAGAGGAGAGGGATTAGAGAAGATAGATTAAAAGAAGATTAAACAGTTTTTAGTTTTTAAGTTTAGGGTTTAGTTTTTAGGTTAATTAGTGTAGGGGTACTAAAGTAACTTCACCCAGTTTTGGCCTCCCCTTAGTAAGGGCACTATGTCCATTTAAATATGGGTATCCTCCAATCAAGCCAGGTTCTTTGTCTGCTTATGATTGTTTTCTTTGAATAAGGAATTATTCTTTTACTTTTCACTTTCTATTGAATGAATATTTATTTTTTGTTGCAGATGAACAAAGAAAACTATGCACCATCTCCTGAAGGTGCCCCTGAGTCCAAACGATGTAAGAAGGTTTTGACGAGGAAGCGCAAAATGCCAATAACGCCTGTGGAATTATTTCCCTCCTCCAATGGACCCATCAATGGCACTTCAGCTTGTCCTTCGACGGTTCCAGGCTCGGTGTCTTATACTCCCATCTCGTCGTTCAAGTCCTTGAAAGAAGTCTTCAAAGGGGTGACTCCGTCCGATATGCGCCCATAGTTCATGGTGATACCCACAAAGAAGAACGGTGTACCAATCACGGAGGATGAGTCGAAAATCTTCAACTCCGAAGTTGCCATAGGTTTGGCCTTTGAATGTCTCTTGCCAAGGGATCAGGTAGAGTATTCCCATACCTCTGACTCAGACGAAATGATGGGTATTTGTTTTCATAACATGTTCCACTTGCTGGCATCGGTTGGGCGCGTAAATCAGATACAGAAGGCCGCCAGCGCTGATCATGATAGAGTGAATCGGGTTGCTCTAGCCAACAGGGACCATGAGATCACCTTCCTTAAGTCTACAATAACTCTGAAAGATTTTGAAATTGAAGACCTCCGAGCTGATGTAGAAGAATATCACTGATGAATTTCTTTTTTGGCTTTTGAAGTAGTATTTGTTTTCACATTCTTCTTTAGGAATTTTTATTAGCAAGTTGCTTCTTTTTCGAATATTTGTTAGGCATTGAATAATAATATTTTTTTATTATTTTATTATTTTTATTTTTTTTACACATTACCCTGAGAACGGGGTTACATTGCCCATGGAACAAGGTCCTTACTATTTTTTAGCCTGCGCTAAACCAGTTTAGGTTCAGCTTGCTCGCCAATATGCGTAAGTATTGACTAAGACTGTGCAAGGGATATTTCTTGAATTATTCCCTCTAATCAAAGCCAAATTGATTTGATTCTCATTTCCCTGAGATGGGGTTACATTGCCCATGGAACAAGGTTCTTGCTATTCTTGAGCCTGCGCTAAACCGGTTTATCTTTCTCAAAAATTTGCGCAAGTATTGACTAGGACCGTGCAAGGGATATTTCTTGAAATATTCCCTCTAATCAAAGTCAAGTTGGGATCGGTGCTAGCTGTGCGAGGGTTATTGTTTAACGCCTCTAGCTAGTATGCCCGACGTTGGTGTTCGATCATAGCTATGCGAGTGTTATTGCTAAACGACTCTGGCTAATATCGAAGTTTACGTATTATTAAAGTAAAATAATTTATACAATTTTGAGTTAATCGTTTAGGATTATCTTATGAGATATGAATTACTTAGCTCCTTGAGTATGAGTATCGTGTCATCTCTCTTTGTCACTTGACCTTCTTGACCTTCTCATCATAGGTAATCATCCGCATTTTTGTGGATTCGTAAATAAAATCATTTATTACAGGGAAATGATTATTACATAAATGATAGAATTTTTTCAGATTGAAAGAATTCCATGTTTTGGCTCCAAATGGCCATTGAATTTTTGTAACCAGTTTTCTCTACCACCAGCAGGCCTATCGATGAGGTAAGGACCCTCCCAATTAGCATTCAACTTTCCACTGTTAGGGTCAAGTGTGCTAGGTCTGGTCTTGTGTAACACTTGCTCTTCTGGCTGGAATACTCGTTCTCTGACCTTCTTGTTATATTGAAACTTCATGGACTGTTGATAAATGACTAATCTTCTAGATGCTTTTTCCTGAACATCTTCTAGAAGTTCCTTATCTCTTTGATAGAATCTCCGAGTTTTGGCCTGAACGCTCAGCTAGAGTTTTTGTGGTAGGGACTAGTAATTCCACTGGAGCCATAGCTTCCACTCCGTAAGCTAATGTAAATGGCACGAATCATGTTGACCGCCTTGGTGTTGTTCTGTATGCCCATAATACTCCGGGTAGGAACTCCGTCCATATCCCTTTACACTACACCAAATTTAACGTTTAGCAACAGCTTAAATCTATTGCTGACCGGGCTTGCAACAAATTTTTTCCGTTGCTAAACACCTCGTCGCAGTTTTTAGCAACAACTCTAGCTCTGTTGCTAATTTTGGTCAGCAACGGCAGTAGCAACAGAAACAAGCTGTTGCGAAATTAAAATATAGAAACAGAAATAAACTGTCGCTATTCTGTTGCTAATTTTAGAGTAGTTTCGTGATATATTTTAGTAGAATAGGATATAGTTGTTCTGGTTCAGATTTAGCAACATATGTTTGCCTTTGCTAATTTTTCGCTACAAAAAAAAAAAGGCAAATCTTTGTTTACCTAGTCAAAACTGGTTTCACCCCCCCCCACCCCCCCACCCCACCCCAGTTCCCTGCAATACCCCAGTTCCTGCAAAGCCCTGATTCATTTTATATCCATCAATTGAATATGATAGTTCTCATACTCTATATTCACACAGACATTCCCACAGGTTTACACCTCAAAGACATTCTATAAAGAAAGGGAACCAAATACAATAAAAAGCAGGGAGCTCTTGACATCAAAGACATGTTAAAGGTTGCATTAAGAAAATCAAGTGTCAAATTGTACAACTGAAAGATTGCATATGCAAATATGTTCTTGTTTCTTACATTGTGCTGGTGCTACTATGTTTGTTTTAGCTTTTAAGGATTGCATATAGAAATAGAATGTTACAATCTCTTACAGTGATCAGTAATTAGAATGCAGCAAATTATTGTGGCTTTGAGAGGATGATCACACGAGGATGCTGAATTCTCGTCTAGTAAATACGACCAAGATGATGAAGAACCTGTCACAGATACATATAGTTAGAAATAAAAAATAAAGAAAGTTATAATACTTCAGAATTCAGGGTATATATATTCTACTGCTAATGATTTGCTTATACCTGAGTAAGTGTTGGGATTTTTGATGAGTTTTCGCTATACCGTGATCAAAATGAACCAGTCATAACACTATGAGGTGGCATAGTAGTGGCTTTGGATTCACCATAAGCAGCTTTGGGGTGAAGCTCAGTAGTTGAGCTAGTCTGTTTCCAGAACTGAACTGATAATCCAGGCGATATTCTTCAAACTCTGAAATTATACAAGCATCCCAATTTAGGTTTCACAATACGACACACATAATTTAAGAATCAGTAACTATAAAAGCAAATAGAACAACTTCATTCGAAAACAAGAAATGGACATAAATCATGCAAGATTTTATTCTAATTTTCATCTAAACATGTACTTGTGTTAACAGTTCTGCAAAGACATCCAACTGATACTTGTGAGAAAGCTGGGTATAAAACTTTAGAATAACTTGACAGTTTGCAATTTAATCACTGCAGTTATAATCTACATTACCTGGAATATGATAAAATGTAGAAGATGAAGAACCACAGCTTGAACCAAACCAAATTATCATAGGGATTTACCAGAAAAGTCCCTTAAACAATTTCTGCACCTCCCATCTTTTAGGTGTCTTCTTCAACTAACAATGAAAAGATTTCAAGTAAATCAGATATACCCAATTTTGTAAACAATGAAACAAAGCCAATGTTTTGGTTACTGTTTGTAAAAAATGTGTAAAACCTAAAGAAAAGAATCGTCAAACAGCTTCAGATGATTCATAGTCCAAACACTAAATATAAGGATTCAAATTGCAGAAGAATACATACCTGATGAATGAGAAATGATGCTATCCTTTTCCAAAATGATTCCAAAAAGTTCTCTTGTGAACTGAATCTGAAGAGCAGAGCATAATGTCATAATCTGATAAGAAGTTGCAAGTATTGGAAACTGAAATAAGAAACTGAAAGTATTTACTAAAGGTTAATACTTAGAGTTGTCACCAACAGCATAATCCCGTAGCAATAGCATCATTACCTCAAAGAAAATATTAACTGGAGGTTAATATCCATAAATTTCAAAGTAATAATATAAGCATATCCAATTGAAGTACTTACGAGGGATTGATATTCCCCCGGCTGGCTACTAGCAATTGACTCTAACTCTGGTCACCTGCGCCATCAAATATAACAGAAGACAAACAACAAAACATTATCACATACAAAAACCACACACATATCAAAAAAGTTGATTCATATAATTTCGGTTTCTGTTCACATAGTTACATCAGGTAAAGCTAAATATTTCTTATGCACAACTGCATAAGAGTCTTTCATAGCACAACTGCAAAAGAGACATTCTTATGCACAACTGCAAAAGAGTCTACATGTTAGCATGTTAAGAACATGTACAAAAAGTGTGAACATAAGCAAAAAAAAAGGTAAAAGCCATATATTTTGTCTTTATAAACGCGATAGACGATGGCGGAGCCAACTAAGCCAAAATGTGTGAACATGTTAAGACATTCTTAAGCCAACTAATCATATATGATGCACATCCTTGGATGCACCATAAATCCTCCAATTCCAACATCTCTGAAGGTTTCAACAAGCTTGTTAGCTTTTATGGTCTTCTCAAATGGCATGACAATGTCATCCAACAAAACTTTCCCAAGATGAGGCGGAACAGGTGAGCCGTGAGCCATTTCCATAATTCACTTGTGCAAAGTTTACCGACAGCAACGATTTCACCATCCATGTTCAACAATGAACACTTCGGCATGCCAGCACCTACTGCGGATCGAAATGGTGATATGGGCTGAGCAGGTGAAGGTGGTTGGCCAGGTGAACTTGTATTAGCAACAGAATTAGCTCTAGAAGGTGAACTATCAATGATGTTCTAGCCGACAAATGATTGAGGCATTGCAGATTGGAGATCCTTTACAATGTGGAATAACGTTCCAAAGCCTTCGAGCAGAACCCCCATTTTTCCACCTAGATCTTCCACCTGATTCTTAATACCTCCATCCTTAGACTTCATTTCTTGAACTTTAGCACGTGCAGGACCAGAATATATAAATTGTGTACGATAAACAGGACCAACAGCAAGAACTCGTCCCCTACAATCCTTTCAAAAAGCTTTAGTCAATGTATCTAGTTTTCCTACAGAAATACCCACAGCTTGTTTTTCCTTGATCTCTTCTTGCGCCTTCTGAAGACCCTCCTGCAACGTCGAGCATAACGCTTAGTAAAATATAAAGATGACTGGTAGATAGTTTAGAAAGACATGATATATATGAAAATAAATCTGACTCACAAAGTAAGGTTGTGCACTAGGTAGAATTTTCCCACCCTATTGAGTATGAACTTTAATCCACACATCAGAGGTAGTGACTTCCACTCTAGGATTCTCGCGCTCCTAAGTTTTCAAATACCACGAGTCGATTATCATTAATCAATCGACAGAAGTATGACAGTAGTCATATTGATAATAAGTATTGAGATTAAGAATTGAGAGAACATATGAAATAATTACATCCCAGTTTATCTCTAACCAAAGAATGAGGTTTACGACCAGAGGTATGAGAGTAATCATACTCTCCCCTTTTCCTTTTGTTTTCAGCTCTACATTCTTTTGCTTTTACTTCCTCTTCATTCTTGCAGAATGTAGTCCATTCCTCTTGTTTTAAACCTGGAGGCATGTGAGCAATCCTTACTTCGAGAGTAGGATGTTTATCAAGATAGTCTCTTCGTAACTCATACTTACGTCTCCTCCATGGAGCAGCCATCCCCTTAATCATAGATATCTTACAACTATGAGGTAGGTGATATGATTTCTGAAACAACATAGCAATGTCTTACTAACAGAGCAATGGTAAATGATATGTGAACATAAAGTAGATTTAAATAAGTATTTGTACCTGTAGTTCAGTCCAGATATCCTCTTTGAAAGTCCCAGGCACATGCTTCCAGGTTTTGAATAAAATAGGGACGTGGGTACGAACCAACGCACCCTTAATGTGGCCGAATGTTGTTGTGTTGTCTGAAATAGGAAGTCCATTTTCATCTACCTCAACTGCTGCCATAATGACCTGTAAAATAACATGCAACAAACATTTGTGTGAAGCAAACTAAATCCATAACACCCTTTGTCACTTTCCACAAACACATAAATCAAACATCGATAAATAATAAGAACCTTTCAAGATTATGCAACTGATAAAACAAAATTTATCAGAAAAAGGGAAGTCGCAGAGTATAAGATAGACACAATAAGTAACACATAGCGCAGATGGCAGACACACTATTCTAAACTACAGACTCAACAAATATAAGGTTTTCTAAACTCTCATTGTCAGTGAGAGCTGACTGATAAATAGTAGGAACTTCAATATAATCGACGCGACTAGTTAATCCTTGTCGAGAATGCAACACCACAGACCAGCCAGCTTTAGAAATATCCTTTGAGTAGAACACTTGTGTCGCTTCAGATGCAAGAATAAACGGCTCATCCACATATCTACCAATGCTTTTCATCTTCGAAAAGTTAACCTTTATCACGTGTGAATTTGGATCAACTTTGCATCCATTAATCTTATCTTCAACCCTACCCAATCACAATAGAAAACTATTTCTTCAAATTTCACATAATTCAACTTTATAATCTCCCTAACAATTCCATAATAGGTTATTTCTGCTTCCTTGAAATTTATGTCTGTGGACTTGGCTCTATGCATTGTAATAGCTCTCATTTACACCCCAATGTTCTGTGATATAACCTTCCCCTCATAGTCTTGTGAACAGAAAGTGAATCCATTGACTTGGTATCTCTTATATGAATGCGCCTTGAAGAGAGGTCCCTGCACTAGTCGCCAAAGTACTGAATCCACATCATTAGCTTCTAACAACTGCAAGTTGTAATGTGTGAGTCATTTACACAACCAAGACCACAATTTATTTTACTATAAACAAGAATTGAAGCTAGTATATTACCTCGTCGCGTAACCAATCCATCCAACTCTTTAAGGTATCATTGGACGAACTATTTCTCTGACCATTAGACTTGGCGCTGTCAACATAGGAATCCTACTTCCTACAATCAAACATAATTCAATAACTAAGTTTCTTAGTCTCGATTGTGGAAACAGAAACAACTACACATTAATTGTGAAAGTATAAATTTCATCCAGAATTACTAACTACACATTAATCACGCATAAGCAAACTCTGGTTGAATTCAAGAAACATTATCATAAGTTTTTTTTTGTTCTATGATTTACTTCATCCACAAAACAACAGCTCAGAGGTGTGAAACCAGAAATTGTACCTTTGCCACTCATCCAATCCAACATACTTAGAGAGAATCCACTTGCGAGCATGTTCAAACTGAACTTGGGTTAAAGTAATATTCTTAGCATTACTTAAAGGCATCTCATCAGCAAACTCATCGTCATCATCTAAAAAGGATTGTCGAGTATGCTTGTGAGTACCATCACCATCTTTGGACAACTCCTCCATACAATACAAGCTAGCTTATCGCAGTGTATATCCTCTTGCAATGCACCCGTCAATGTATCTTTTATTGCGCACTAATCCCTTGTAACCTTTCATTAACCTACAAATATCAGTAAGAAAAGATAACAGTTCAGTTACAAAAATACTCAAATCATTAAAAAAAAAAAAAAAAAAAACAAAGTCAGTTGTGGTGATTACCTCTCAAAGGGATACATCTACCTAAATCTGACCGGACCGCTGATTAAAGCTTCATCTGCTAGATGAACCATCGGGTGAATATTGATAACGAAGAATGAAGGAGGAAAATGTTTTTCAAACACACACATTGCTTCAATCATACTAAATTTAGCTCTCAACAGATGTTCTCGGTTGATAACCTTCGCACACAGAACGTTGAAGAAGATACTGATCCGGAGAAGAGAAACTCGCAGCTCCTTAGGTAGTGAAGTTGCAGTATGAACCAGCAATGGTAACAGATGTTGCATAACAACATGGTAATCGTGAGACTTAAAGTTCTTTAGCTCGGGAGGATTCACTTTGACATAGTTGCGAATATTGGAAGAGAATATGGAGGGCACCCTTAAGTTCTTCAAAATAGTACAGAAATCAACTTTCTCCTTCTTAGTCAGGGAAAAAGTACCATTTTCCATAGATGTTTTACCAGTAACATCATCTTTTTTCAGCCACAACTTCTTTTTAACTCCCATTGCTTTCATATCTTTACGCACAGCAGGACCATCTTTAGACTTGTTATTTCCCATCAAAGTGTTAAGTATATGCTCTGTGATGTTCTTCTCTATATGCATAACATCAGTAATATGTCGGATCGCGTTTTAACCCCAATTCGGCAAATCATGAAGAATTGACCTCCGTGAAAACAATGAGTGGTCACTGATCTCATCTTCTACATTGGCGGCATCTCCATTTTCCCCTTCAGCTTTCCTTTTACGCTTCAGACTTGCTTTTGATGGTTGTTTCCCCTTACCCTTCTTAGTTATGATATTACGAACAATATCCTGTATTTGCAGACCTGTTAGTGGCCACGGTGCTGGACGATGACCTACCACTCCATTAAAATTCTTTTTATCATCTCGATACTTGTGCTTTGACGTCATCCATCTACGGTGTCCCATATAACAAATTTTCTTACTGAATGGCAAATACTCGGCATCTATTTCTTCTCCACAAGTAGAGCAGGCATAGTAGCCATGGGTTACATATCCATACAAATTACCCAATGCAGGAAAATCATGTATAGCCCATAGTAATCTTGCTTTCATTACAAACTCAGTTTTAGTGAATGAGTCATACGTTAATACACCTTCATTCCATAACTGCTTCAACTCATCTATAAGAGGTTGTAAATAAACATCTATGTCCTTACCAGGTGCTCTAGGGCCTGATATCAACAACACCAGCAATGAAAATTCACGCTTCATACATAAGGAATGAGCTAAATTTAAAGGTTGCATAATCACCGGCCAACAACTGTGAGCGGCACCGAAACATCCATTCGGGTTGAACCCGTCAGTTGATATGGCAAGTGTAACATTCCTCGGTTCCTTAGCAAACTTAGGATAGAAGCTATCTGCACATCGCCAATCTTAGGAATCGACAGGATGACGCATAATGTTTATATCTGACTTGGCTCTTGAATGCCAAGTCATTGCCTCTGCTATCCATGGTTCGCTATAAAACCTTTGCAGCCTTTTAATCACCTAAAAATGCCTTAACGTCTTCTAAGCAACTGTGGTCAGTTTCCTCTCATCATTAAAAACCTTCTTATACCTAGGTTCTTGACAAACAGGACACTTAACTAAGGATGCATGATCCTTCCAATATAATATGCAATCATTTACGCAGACATCATAAGTTACATAGTCCATTCCTAGCTCTTGGATCATGTTTTTTATATCTGCGTACTTAGAAGGCAGTGTATTTTCTTCGGGAAGTAACTCCTTAATCAACTCTAAGAGCGCAGTGTAACCATTGTCTGAAAACCCATACTGAGTCTTAATGTTATTCAGCTTTACGGCAGCATACAATGTTGTCTTACTTTTAGGACATGAAGGGTATAACGGTGCTCTAGCACGCTCATATAAAAATTTATTTTTCTTGCTTCTAATGGTTCCATCATCAACATGAGACCTACTATCTAGCCCAACATTCTCATCTACACCTACAGCATGATCAACATCCTCAGCAACAACTCCTACATTATCCCCTACATTTGATACATTCTTAGCCACATTGTCACCTATATTTTCCTCACTAGTGTTATCCCTATGTACATGTGTTTCTACTTCTGAGCTTTCCCCATGAAAACTCCATGTTGTATACGTATGATAAATACTATACTTCAGCAAATGATATGAAATCTCAGTAAGCGTCACCAATCCTTTATTGTTCTTACAGCGACCACAAGGGCATGAGAACAACGCATTTGCACCACCTTTTTCACTAGCAAACTGTATGAATGACCTAACACCTTCTATGTACTGCTCTGATTTATGGCCACATTTCATCCACTTCTTATCAGGTATCAAGGACATTTCAATACCCTACAATTGTGATTCCTAAAGACAACATCTATGTTAAAATTTAGACAATATCTATATCCAACATCTTTATAAAACTCAGAAATCATATCTATCGAATGAAAAATTATTTAATCTACTTCAAGTCTACCCATACAAATATTTCAAGTTACAAACTAAATCTGCAGTTTAATCTGATTTTTAGTAAAGTTATAACTTAATAAGTTTTCACAAAACTAAAACTCACATTAGACTTCTAATAATTTGTAATTTTGACAGAACTAACCAAGCAAATCAAACTTTATGCAGGAAATCTGAGTTTTTAGGTTTAAGTTCTAGGTTACACCCAAATCAAAATCAAATCTGACCCAAATACCATTCAAAATCAAAAATAAGAAACACCCAACTCGTAAAAAATCAAAATAAATTAACAACCATATCTCAGATACAAGCTATTGACCTAAAATTAAACTCAAAACATAAAACTAGAATAGAAAGATAAACCATACCTAGGTTAATTATGCTTAGCAAGTTCCCTCACAACGGTGCTTCCTCCTGCAGCAATATAAGTGAAATTCATTAAAAAAAATACCCAAACCTAACTGTCGATCTAACATAATAAACCCTAACTATTGAAAGATAAACCCTAACTATTGAAACCCTGCAGTAATTAACTTACCTAACTTGCAGCTGTGCTTGGTCGAGTTTAATAGCAGAAGAGACTAATGGCAGCAGAGTTTTCTTCAGATCCAGAAGAAGATGATAAAGGAGAGAGAGGGTGAAATAGAGAAGATAAAGGAGAGGGTAGAGAAAAGTATGTGGATAGAAATGAAGCAGCTGTCCTGTACCGGATTTTTGGAGGGATAATTTGCGCCTTCTGTAGTCAAGAAGTCAACAGGTCTATGGGGTTAAAAGTATTCCCTGCTAAGCATGTGACTCGCATGCGTACACTCCAAGTAGTTGCTAATCGCAACAGCTAATAAGCAGTTGCGAATTTCGAAATAGAACTAAGCTGTTGCTAAAATTTGGCAACTGTTTTTTTGTATTGCGAATTCGCAACTACTTTAGAGCTGTTGCTAACCTAGGTTGCTATTTCCTGAATTTGGTGTAGTGTTAGCTTTATCCAGAGTTCGTTTAAGGTTGTCCAGGATCACTTGATTGGTTGCTTCAGCTTGTCCGTTACTTTATGCATAATAGGGAGTGGAAAAATTGTGCTTGATGTGGAATCCTTCACAGAGGGACTTGAGCATTTCCGAATCAAACTGCTTCTCGTTGTCAGATATGACAATAGATGGTACGCCGAACCTGCATATTATGTTTTTCCAAATAAATTTTCGGACATGAACTGCTTCAGTTCGTACCAAAGCTACCGCTTCTACCCATTTGGTAAAATAGTCAGTTGCTACCAACAAATACTTTGCGCCCCCGGGTGCAGCAGAAAATTGACCAACAATATCTAATCCCCACTTACTGAAGGGCCAAGGGCTCATGATGGGGTGCAACTCATTTGTTGGCCTTTTTAGAAGGGGGTCGTGCAGTTGACATGACACGCATTTCTTGGTGTATTCCTTTGCATCTCTTTGCATGTAAGGCCAAAAGTATCCTTGGGATAAGAGTCTGTGTGCTAAGCTCCTTCCACTTGAATGATTTCCATAACATCCCTCATGTGCTTCGGCCATCAACTGTTTCCCTACATCTGGAGTCACGCAACGCAAGTATGGTTCCATTGCAATTGGTTTCTTGTAAAGTTCACCTTCGATCAATACATACCTCCATGCATTTTTTGATATTTTTCCAGCTTGATATTTATCTTCTAGAAGTTCTTGAGCTGTAGGTAGTGAATATATGGAAATCTCCAGTCTCCGGGTTGATTTTACTCTTCGAAATCCATGGGGTCATTTTCTTCTTCTTCTCGTGGATCAACTTGCATAGATCCACTGTCTTCATTGGTGCATATGAGACTTGATGTGGAATGACCATCTTGGATACTAGGAAATTTCTGGTACTAGACGACGATATATCATGTGCCATCTGACTCCACAGCCGATGATCGGTATGCAAGTGCGTCTGCATGTCTATTTTCAATTCTCGGTTTTTGTTCGATACTGAAAACGTCAAACTTCTTTGCAAATTCAGTTATACATTCAAGATAAGATGCTAATTTTTCATTCTTCCCCTTATATGAGTCGGTAAACTGATTTTCCACCATCCTTGAGTCGGTTGTCATTTTTACTTTTCGCGCTCCCAGGTGTAACGCGGTTTTTAAGCCGGATATCGCTGCTTCGTACTCGGCTTGATTATTGGAGGCTGAGAATCCTAGTCGGGTAGTTTTTTCCATCTGCAAACCGTCTGGTGAAACCAATAAACATCCAACGCTAGCTCCATTGGTGTTTGCGGACCCATCAGTATACAACTTCCACATTCTATCTTCTTCTTTTGGTAACTCTGATGGGTCCACGAAATTAGTCGGTATGAGTCTCTCACTCGGGGATGTTTTGACTATTTTCGAGTACTCCCATGGTAAAGGAATCGGGTTCCTCTCTTCTTCTTGTAGGATTTCGTCATCGATGGTTGACCCCGATAGTGGAATATCATCTACAGGAAAATCTGCCATCAATGACGCTGGCTCGTAAGTGATCCCATAGGTGCCGAGGTAGGTCGCCCATGTAGCCAGCCTACTTGAATCATCTGCCTCAGCAGGTACTTTCTTTAACGGGTATTCTGTATATACCACGATCTGTCGTCCTCCTCCGAAGTAAGGTTTCAGACGTCTTGCCGCGTGTATCATGTCAAGACACCGATTCTATTTTTTGGCTATATATATTTTAGGAATTTGCTTATCAATGTTTAGCCAATGTTTTAGTTTAGTATTACGATCCAACTTGAGGACAAGTTGTGTCTCAAGGGGTTGGGGATGTTGGGACACCAACACCGACTATTTATTTTAGGAATTAATATATCTTTCCTTATTTGTTATTAGCTTAGGATTCAAGTTCACTATATATTCATAGTTTGTTCTAGGGTTTAAGAGATCAAATCAATATAATTAATAAGCTTTGCTTAAAATGGTGGTTGATCTCCAATCAACGGATCAATTTATCCCTTTTTAGTATCGGTACCCTAACATCCGGATCAGAGCATTCGATCTGAGACCACCCTTCTTACCCCAATTTCTTTTTCTTTACCGTCTTCCGCTACTCTATCACCGTATCCATCATTAAAAAAGAAAGAAAAAAGTCGGCCAGTTTTGTTCTCACCGGTTACAGCAACACAAGAAAGTTTCGTCTTTACTTTCTTCTGCAATATAAGATTATCTTTTGGATTTGACGATGACGAGTGTGACTAATTCACCCTTGGTTGAGCGTGATGCTTCTCAAAGGATTATCACAGCAATTGCATCCATTCTTCGTGAGCCACGACATGCTCTTGAAATTTTGAACTTTCCAATATATGACGAAGATGATCCCGAAGGCTGGCTTTCTAAGGTGGAACAGTACTTTACTTTCCATGGAGTCACTGATGCTAAAAAAGTATCACTGGCTGCTTCCCATCTCCGTGGTGGTAGTGCAATCCGTTGGTATCGATGGATGCAACATGCTCTAGGAGAACCAACATGGCTACAATTTTCTCGTCAATTTCGTTCTGCATTCGGATCTCGCAAACATATTAGTCCATGCAACACTCCTTCCGAATTTTCTCAAACAGAAAAGAATGTGGCAGAGAAGTTGGAATCAATTGGAAATTATTTCTACACTCCACAGGGTACCAAGCAGATCGCTGAGAAGTATCACTGATGCTAAAAAAAGTATCACTGGCTGCTTCCCATCTCCGTGGTGGTAGTGCAATCCGTTGGTATCGATGGATGCAACATGCTCTAGGAGAACTAACATGGCTACAATTTTCTCGTCAATTTCGTTCTGCATTCGGATCTCGCAAACATATTAGTCCATGCAACACTCCTTCCGAATTTTCTCAAACAGAAAAGAATGTGGCAGAGAAGTTGGAATCAATTGGAAATTATTTCTACACTCCACAGGGTACCAAGCAGATCGCTGAGAAGGAAGAAATTATAATTATTACATGCCAGTCGCGCTTGGATAATGCGTTCGAAGATTGTCGTCGTGCACTTAGAGAAATCAGGGCTACACTTGCCTCGTTACCAGCTCCACTGGAAGAACTATTAGCCGAGGAAAGTGAGGCTTTAGAAGTGACGAAGATTGAGGAAGAACAAAGTATCGTTGAGAAGAACGCTGATCAAGACCCCGAACAGATTGATGAGAAGTTGAAATCCTTCAATACACTTACTGCTTCAAATAATTCACCACCACTGGACGTACAATTGGTGGAAAATTCCGAGGCACATATTCAGGCTGTTTGTATATCTTTGCCATTAACTGGACGTGATAATTGTGAGAAGTTTTTCTATCTGGATAGTAACTGTACTCGCTCATTGTTCCATCGTGGAAAGTATACACCTATATCATCGAATTTTCGTGGAGAAAGCATTAGTGATAAGTCTGTGCAACTATTGGATTTTACACCTGATGGTACGTATTTTGTTAGTGCTAATGAGGATTATTATTTCCCTTGTCTCGAATACACTCGCTGGATATTTGATCGTGGTAAGGATAATTTATTTGAAGTTTACCATATCGATCTCTACTTGCTGGATATTGAGACGTTAGTATGGAGACGTGTTAAGATGAAAGAAGATCAACAAAGAACAACTAAAGCTTTGCAAAAAATTGCAGCCTACTTCGGAAAGAAAAAAGGTCCCACACAACCATCCACGTTGGAGATTGCCGCATCAAACACTCTACCGCCAACGGAAGTGCAATTACTTGGGAGGGTTGAGATTATAGAAGTAACGAAGACCGAAGAAGAAATTATCATCAAGGATGCCGAATATATTTCCGAGAAGAACGAGAATAAAAAAAGAAAAGAAATTAAAGAGCCAATTGTAGCTACCAAACAATCGTTCTTTACCTCTTCTGATAGAACTTCATCTCATGCGACTTTTTTGACTGATCATCAGAATTCAAGTTTTTTACTTGGGCCTTGTAACTTACATCCTTTACCTGGGCCTTGTGAGGCTTTAGATTTTAATCAACCACCCACTCAAGCTGTCCGTATACCTTTGCAATTAGGTGGAGATAATATTTATGGGAGTCCTACTATGGGTTCTAGGAAGACAACGGTAACACTCACTTTACCTGTTTTTTTGCATGAAAATGTGGCACATGGCTGCAGACCAGTAATGGAAGCCACCGTGGGACTCACCGAGTCTGAATTGGAAGTATTCATACTGGGAATTGATTTTTTTCACGCAAATCAAGTTTATCAAAATTATGGAAGCCACCTTGGTTCATGGTTGCAAAGCCTGATGATAGGTCAAGCTTGTCAAGATTGTGGAAACCACCTTGGTTAGAAGTTCCAAAGTCCGATGATGTTTCCGTGATTAATTATAACGATCAACTTGAGGACAAGTTGCATTTCAAGGAGCAGGGAATGTCAAGACATCGATTCTATTTTTTGGCTAGATATATTTTAGGTATTTACTTATCTATTTTTAGCCAATGTTTTAGTATAGTCTTACGATCCAACTTGAGGACAAGTTGTGTCTCAAGGGGTTGGGGATGTTGGGACACCAACACTAATTAGGAGAGTCTAGTTATTTTAGGAATTAGTATATCTTTCCTTATTTGTTATTAGCTTAGGACTCAAGTTATGTTCACTATATATCCATAGTTTGTTCTAGGGTTTAAGGTATCAAATCAATATAAATTAATATAAGTTTTGCTTAAAATGGTGGTTGATCTCCAATCAACGGATCAATTTATCCCTTTTAGTATCGGTACCCTAACAAATATAGGATCAATTTTTTACCTCTTTGGGCATCTTGAGTCCTAAGCTAATAACAAATAAGGAAAGATATATTAATTCCTAAAATAACTAGACTCTCCTAATTAGTGTTGGTGTCCCAACATCAACAATGCAATTTCAATCAGTATCCAAAAGAAGTGTTACAGAAACTCTTTCTTCCTTTTTGTTCCTTATATATAAGGATGTGCTATTCAACCGAAAATTTCTGTACTGTAATAGTATAGGGTTCTTTTCATTACTAGCTTTGGGCTAGAAACTGAAGATCTGGGAAAGCTTGAGTCTGCCGGGTTGGGTTCTAATAATTAATGAAAGATGTTATCATATTCACACAATTCTATTATATGCGAAATCTAGAAACCTCTTTTCTTAGTTGTATAGAACGGGTTTTTCTTCTAATCCTTTCAGTTCAAGGAATGGGTTAGTAGTACAATAATAGGAGTAGATAGTATTCGACCAAAGAAAAAAAGGAAGAATCAATCAATATTCATGATACAACCATTGTCGTATTACAGCCAAAGGTTCTTTTCCTTCTTGACCTAGATACAAGAGAGGGATTCCCTAATATGGAAAGGCGGCATGTAGAACCTAAAAGGAAAAGATAATAGAATGACTAGTCTTAGAATTGAGTTGTCCCGAAATAAAGCTCTTATTTCGTCCAGCGATCGTGCGATACTTTTTTATTAGCATTTGTGAGATATTATGTACAATTAAAGAGCCTACGACTTCATTTTATGAGGTGAAAAGTGTTGTGATAAGGTCCTTTGCTCCAAAAAGGAAACTTTATTATATACAATTTATAAAGAAATGATCAAAATGGAAAAGATTTTCGATTTGATTCCATAGTGATTCAAAAAGAGTTTACTTTATGAAATGAACGAAATTCCACTACAAAGTTTGTTCTTTTTACTTTACTCAATAGTTGTTCAACGAATCTGTTGATTCAAAATAACGAAATCGGTAGATGTTACAGATGATGGATCACTAGATCAATCTTTTTTCTACTTCTGTCACCCTATCTTTGTTAGTGCCGTCTATAATGATTGATGAATCAAAAACTTTTAATTTGAGCAGATTTTGTCAGTTTATTTTTGTTTGTTTTTATGTAATGTAAACTTAGGTAAATGTTTTATCACCATATGTATAAAAAGAACGTATCTTATTTAGCTCCTTTATGCCTACTCTAACTAGTTATTTCGGTTTTCTACTGGCGGCTTAAACTATAACTCCCACTCTTTTTATTGGTCTGAGCAAGATACAACTTATTTGAAATGAATTGAATGAACAATTCAGAAAAAATAAAAATTATGTGATATTCTAGTTCTAGGTATTCTATTGTGACTTCCCGTGTCAATTGTAAATTCTTGATCATTCAGATTTATTTATCGATTCGGGTTTATATTTAAGAATAGATATTACCTCTCTTTTTCCCCTTTCAAACAAACCGAAATCATTGAAGTTTTACTATTTGGAATCATGTTAGGTCTAATTCCTATTACTTTGGCTGGATTATTCATAACTGCATATTTACAATACAGACGCGGTGATCAGTTGGACCTTTGATTAAGTAACATCTCGTTTTTGATTGACCCCCTCCTTTTTTTTAATTCAAAGGAGGTCAAATTAAGGTTTCTGTTTAAGTTGGTGGAGTTATTTCATTGTAATTCGAGAACAGAATCACGCTCTGTAGGATTTGAACCTACGACCTCGGGTTTTGGAGACCCACGTTCTACCGAACTGAACTAAGAGCGCCTTCTTATCACAATAGATAAGACCATAAAAAAGTATTATCTTTGTAGGCCCAATAAACTTTGCATGTCTATAGTATCATAATGTATGTACAATTAGGATCGATCTCAATTACTGTCCGCGGGAAAAGTAATAGGTAGGGATGACAGGATTTGAACCCGTGACATTTTGTACCCAAAACAAACGCGCTACCAAGCTGCGCTACATCCCTTTCAATTGGTATACAGTGTCATTGTAGAGAATCCCTGTCTTGTTTTCCACATCATTATTTCCCCCTATAATAAAAATTTTCGCTTGCAATTTGTTCTTTTTGGTCTCATATAACATATAATAAAAGAATTATTTACATATGAAATCCGTCGGATAGAGAAATGAATATTTGTCGGTAATACTCAGGAAGAGGAGGGCGTCTTTTTCTGTTTTAAGGAAAGGGAAATCTTATCTACCGGGTCGTTGTATATATCCATTTTTGTTAGGGATTTCACGTACTAATACAAGTGATCCTTAACTACATATACATCTGATCATATATGTATTACAATAAAGAAGGAGAGTTTGCAATGCGAGATATAAAAACATATCTCTCTGTGGCACCTGTGCTAAGTACTCTATGGTTCGGGTCTTTAGCAGGGCTATTGATAGAGATTAATCATTTATTCCCAGATGCGTTGACATTCCCGTTTTTTTCATTCTAGTTATTGACATGGGAAGGGATGAAGAAGATTAGTGAGATAATAAATTATCTGTGACTAATACTTCTTCCTCTCTTTGTTTTATTCTTTTTTCCCATTTTCAAAATATAGAAGGACAGAAAAGGAAAAAACAAAAGTGGATTCAATCTCAGTGAAACTTGGGTTAGACTCAAAGGGCCTAAGAAAATAGAAATAAATGGGATCTAGGGAAACTAAATAAATCATACAAGATATTTAAATGAAATACTGTATGTACTAGGATTAAAAAGAATTGATAGTTAGAAATTGTTGTATTACTTATTCTTTATATTACTCTATTGATTACAACAAAATCTTTTGAAATTTGATTTCGGGTCGAAAATCGAAGAGTTGGGTAAATCCAAAATTCAAGGGAGGTTCATGGCAAAGGGTAAAGATGTTAGAGTAAGAGTTATTTTGGAATGTACCAGTTGTATACGAAACCGTGTTAATAAGGAATCGTCGGGCGTTTCTAGATATATTACTCAAAAGAATCGACACAATACGCCTAGTCGATTGGAATTGAGAAAATTCTGTCCCTATTGTTGCAAACATACAACTCATGGGGAGATAAAGAAATAGACCGAACCCGAGGTAGAGGGTGTGTGTGCTACCCTTCGAAGTAACAAGAATAAATTACATATAATATATAGAAACAAATCAAATCCTATTTCAGTCGGATCAAAAATGAATTCGAATTCAGAAATAGTATTTTCGGGATAAGGAATAAACAATGGAAAAATCCAAGCGACCTTTTCTTAAATCCAAGCGATCTTTTCGTAGGCGTTTGCCCCCAATTGGATCGGGGGATCGAATTGATTATAGAAACATGAGTTTAATTAGTCGATTTATTAGTGAACAAGGAAAAATATTATCTAGACGAGTGAATAGATTAACCTTGAAACAACAACGATTAATTACTATTGCTATAAAACAAGCCCGTATTTTATCTTCGTTACCTTTTCTTAATAATGAGAAACAATTTGAGAGAACCGAGTCGACTCCTAGAACTACCGGTCCTAGAACCAGAAATAAATAGGCCCATGCCTCAATTGAATAAAAAATCCAACCCGAACCCCAACTCTGGTTGGTATTTTGTTCAAAAATTATAGAATCTAGATTGTATTGTCATGTCATAAGAAAAAAAGAATTGGGGAAGAAAAAGAGAAAGTCCTTAATTATTATTATGGAAACGTGTTAGTTTCTTTTTACTACTTTATTATATATAGTAATTTATACCCTACCCTCCCGGAGTTCATTCTCCGGGGAACTCCATTTAGATCATTCTGGTGGATTCCTTACAATCCCCTTATTTAATGATCTCGTTGGAAATCATGTAAAGACAATTCCTATTTGATATAGCTATTTGTGCAAGTATTTTACGATTAAGAAGTAACTGCCCCTTGTGCAGATCATGTATTAATCGACTATAACTATAGGATATCCTATTCTCACGAATTACTGCATTTATACGAGTGATCCACAAACGACGAAAATCTCTCTTTTGCCTGCCCCTATCCCGATGAGCCGAAACTAAAGCTCTCATTTTCTGTTGAGTCATAGTTCGAGTAAGTCTTGAATGCGCCCCTCGAAAGGTTGATGCAAATAAACGAATTTTTGTTCTACGTCTCCGAGCTATATATCCTCGTTTAATTCTGGTCATTGAATCAAATGAAACTTTGATGAATAACTAATTGATTTCTTTTCTTTCAGTCATTCTTTTCCCCCCTAGTCTATTAATAACAAAACTGATTCTTCCGATGTATAAAATAAAAATTCCAATGGCTTTTGCTACTATGACCTTCCCAACCACGATTTTTTTGAGGCATTTAATTTCATCTCGAAATAAGAAATTTTATTGATACCAAGTATCAATAAAAGTAAATAAAAAACGATAAATTGTGGGTTCCATCGTTTCTATGGTTACTGTTTAAACGGTGAGGTCCTTTCTATACACCGGAGCCTCTTACCTATTTAGTAACTTGTACAGTTCACACTCTTTGGCTCTACCCATGAATTATCCAGTAATAGGTCTTTTCACAACTAGATCCACCCATACAGTAACGGCATTTCATTATGAAGGTTGGTTAGGTAGCTGACCCTGTTAGTCCGTTTTTGCAAGAATGGGAGCATAATCTCTCTGCTTCTAAAATACCATTCCATTCCCCCGCTTAATGGATAACCATTTGCTACCAATGGGGAGTTGCTTCTCATCTCTAGTTGAGATGATTGGATTTATACCAAAGGAAACCATAAATTTAATACACAATAGAGGTCCTTTTTTCGATAGTGATATGGGGTTTTTCCATTCCTATTCATTGGTACCGATCATTGATACTGTCAAAAAAGTCTCCTTTCTTTTGTTCCAGTTCATGATCTGAACGAGTCGCACATACACCCTAGTACATGTTCCTCGACGCTGAGGACATCCCCGAAGGGCGGGGGATTTTGTGACATTTCTGATTGGCTGTCTTGTATTTCTAATAAGTTGTTTAATAGTTGGCATGCTGGATCGTATACAGAATGGGCTGGTTTAGATCAATCCTAACCGGATGATTCTGAATTCCTCTCGTTTCATTGAATATTTTACCACTACCACTTTTAACTTCGGTAAGAAAATAAAATAGGAAATAACATAGCTCAGTCAATTATGGTTCGAAATGGAATGGAATCACAGATTTACGTGAAGTCCCCGGTATTTTCGACCGCTACAAGATCAACAATTCCATGAGCTTGGGCTTCTGTTGCTAACATAAAAACGTCCCTTTCCATGTCTTCGGATACAACCTATAACGGATTCCCCGTTCTTTGTACATAAACCCTTGTGAGGGTTTCGCGAAGTTTCAGCAGTTCTTCCGCTTCCAGGACAAATTCTCCTGTTTGTGCCTCGTAAAAAGAGCTAGCAGGTTGGTGGATCATTACCCTGATGATATAACATAATGAATGCTTCCTCTATCTCAATGATCGAAAGAGACAAGAAAAAATCGAATTGAAGAATTGTACAGGCATTTTTTGTGCATTGCATACGGCTCTAGAATGGAATCTACTTTTACCTAAAGTGGAGGATCTATCAAACCCAGATCAATAAATAATCCATTTACCACCCTTTCTTTCGGAAGAGTTAAAAAATACTATGATGGTTCCGTTGCTTTCTATATTTATCTTGTCTGTAATTCAGTAATCCCAAAGTTTCTTTTTGATCCGATCAAATAGGGAAAGGATAATCTTGTGTATTTTTTGCATTTTAATACTCTTTCATAACAGAATTATTGGAAAGATCCCTCTGATGTGTGATGTGAAAACAAAAAAGTTTGTGACGCTGAAATCGAACCCTGATAGATAAAATCAAATCAGAAATTCCTTTTGTCTCATACTACTCTCTCGATACGGAATCTCATGTTATAAAAGAACAATGATGGTTTGGTGATATCGAACTCGAAGTGCCATGCTATTATTACTTTATTATTCATATTTTATCTGGCGAAGGCATAGTCTTTTTTTTTCTCTCAAATAAAAAACTCATTGGCGCCAAGCGTGAGGGAATGCTAGACGTTTGGTAATTTCTCCTCCGGCCAGGACGAAAGACCCCATTGAAGCGGCTAATCCCATGCATATTGTATGTACATCTGGTTGTACAAATTGCATAGTATCATACATAGCTATTCCGGGTGTTACCCACCCACCGGGGGAATTTATAAACAAATAAACATCTTTTGTATCATCCTCTATAGTGAGATATATCGTGAGACCAATAAGTTGATTTGCGATCTCGCTATCAACTTGTTGGCCTAAAAAAAGTATTCTTTCTCGATGAAGTCGGTTGATTAGGACAAAATTGTATCCCTTAGGGACCGTACACGCACCTTTAGATGCATACGGTTCAAAAAAAAGAATCAATATGTCGATTCCAGCCCTCTTTATTTCCCTTTTTTTCATAGGAGGATTTTTCTTACTCCTAACGAATGAAGGGCCTTTATTCTTTTATTTTTCAAGAAAGAAGGGTTTTGACTCACTTACCCCTAAAAACGAGCTCACTAAATTTACCCTCATTGATATATTGTTTCATCGAAATCCAATTCAAATTACAATGTCATTTTCTTGTTCCGGAATGGGCCTCTTCAATTCGTTTAGGTTTATGCTCTACTCCGGGGAAAGATTTACCCGACCTCTATTTGCACATATAGGACAAATGATCCCAATACCGCTTCTTTTGTTAGATAATACTTTTTTTATTCATTTTATGTCTTCCGCTTCCGCCAATCACTAGAATAGTATGATGACTCCGTCGAATGATTGGCGGTTTGAGGTCGCTGGTATAATATAGGAATTCTTTATGATACAAAATGTAGTCATACATATTTTACCGATTGGGTTTTTTTGAACGGAGCCTGGATACTTCATTTTATGGTCCAACCAAGCCAACCATAAATTCTTCTAATTGAAAATGCATATTGATCCCCCAAATAAATTTCTCTAATTGCACTTCACGCTTCAAATTATTGATGGTTCAATCAATCTTTCTTGGGTGAAACAGAGGATATCTCGATCGGGGGAGAAAACGGGGAAATCCCATATGACCCAATATGTCTGACAACTCGCACTATACGTCAACCCAAACTGAATCTTCCTCTCCAGGAATCCGAAAAGGTACTTTTGGAACACCAATAGGCATTAAATGAAAGAAAAAGGTTTTTAAGTACTAAAATTTCACTTTGACGTGGAAACGTAACAATGGGTTTTCTTTTTTTCATAATATTTATGTTTTCGGGTTTTATCCCTAGATTGTAAAGTTCATCGAAGAAGACGGAATGCATAAAAAAAATATTATGAATGAGTTGTGAATCATGAACAAGTATCTCTAATTCACTCATCTAAAATGGGACCCATCTCCCCATTGCGTATTGGTACTTATCGGGTATAGAATAGATTTGCTTCTCTTTGTTCCTACGAACAGAATTTTTCTGTTATTACCAATGGAATGCAATATAAATGCACCCTTGCTCCAAGATAATCCATTGAAAAGGAGAAGTCCATAGCATAAGCAGAGTCTTTTCCAATGCGATAAAGTCACATAGTATCTATTTTTCTTTGATAAAGAGGTATTTCCATGGGTTTGCCTTGGTATCGTGTTCATACTGTTGTATTGAATGATCCCGGCCGGTTACTTTCTGTCCATATAATGCATACAGCTCTAGTTTCTGGTTGGGCCGGTTCGATGGCTCTATACGAATTAGCCCTTTTTGATCCCTCTGACCCAGTTCTTGATCCAATGTGGAGACAAGGTATGTTCGTTATACCTTTCATGACTCGTTTAGGAATAACGAATTCCTGGGGTGGTTGGAGTATCACAGGAGGGACTATAACGAATCCGGGTATTTGGAGTTACGAAGGTGTGGCCGGGGCACATATTGTGTTTTCTGGCTTGTGCTTCTTGGCAGCTATCTGGCATTGGGTATATTGGGATCTAGAAATTTTCTGTGATGAACGTACAGGAAAACCTTCTTTGGATTTGCCCAAGATCTTTGGAATTCATTTATTCCTCTCAGGGGTTGCTTGCTTTGCGTTGCGTTGCCCAAGGTACCAATTAGACGAGTTGAATTCTGATGATCCGTAACAGAAGTCGCTTGAGATGAAGTTCTATCAGAAGAGGTAAAAAAACGGTTGTTTAGTAGCCACAAGTCGCTCTTCAATATCTTTCTATTTATTCTCGGAAATATGTTGGGCATCTTTCTCGACTAATTGCTCTTCGGATGGTGGTGGATTATGTGAAGCAGTGAGTGTATCGACGGATTTCAACTTCTCAACAATCCTCTTGGCGTTCTCTTCGATTTCTTCTTGCTCGGCTAATAGTTCTTCCAGTGGAGCTGGTAACGCGGCAACTGTATCTTGGATTGATCTAACTGAACGTAGACAATCTTCTAATGCAGCATCTAAGCGCGACTGGCATGTAATAATTGCATCACATGGCTGATTTTTGATGGGGTTTGAAGGAGTAGTTGATGTAATAATTTCTGTCTTCTCAGCAATCTGCTTGGCGTCTTTCTCCGCAGTCTGCATTCTCAGCGATCTGCAGGTACCCTGTTGCGCGCCGAAATAGTTTCCAGTGAATTTGGAAAGCGTGTTGCATGGACTAATATGTTTGCGAGATCCAAATCGAGAACGAAGTGTCCGACAAAATTGTGGCCATGTTAGAAATCCTAGATGGTGTATCATACTTCGATACCAACGAGTTGCATCACCATTGAGATGAACAGCAGCCAAGGAAACTTTGTCAGCATCAGCAATACCATGAAAAATAAAGTATTGTTCCGCCTCAAAAAGCCATCTTTCGGAATCATCTTCGTCATATATTGGGAACTTCAAAATTTCAGGAGTTTGCAGCGGCTCACGAAGAATAGATGCAATTGTTGTGATAATCCTTTGAGAAGCTTCACGCTCAACCAAAGGTGCATTAATTACACTCATCATCGTCAATAGAGAGTACCTAAACTTCTACTGATTGGATTGACTATTAACGGGTCACGGGTAAACTAACAGGAGCCAAAAGCACAAATAGCTTCTAACACAAATGTTAATAATAATGGGTTAAAAGCTAAGATGAGTATATAAGAACAAAGATTAAGCTGACCCAAATATATACCACCACACGACAATAACGACAAATGATGGAACTATAGAACAAGTACTTAATTAACTCAATGCATATACTCACACGACCGGTATGACGAAGAAGCCCTTGTTGTCGTATCTTGTTCACCAGATGGAAGATAAGTAGATTCACGTCCCTGCTTTTCTTCTTTTTTACTATTTTTTTTAAGATGGATACGGTGATAGATTAGCGGAAGATGGTAAGGAGAAAAGAAGAAAAAAATTGGGATAAAAAGTACGAAGACCTAACCGGCTCTGATCCAGATGTTAGGATACCGATACTAAAAAGGGATAAATTGATCCGTTGATTGGAGATCAGCCACCATTTTAATCTGTCTGTATACCTTTGCAATTAGGTAGAAATAATATTTATGGAAGTACTATTACGGGTTCTAAGAAGACAACGGTAACATTCACTTTGCCTGTTTTTTCCATGAAAATGTGGCACATGGCTGTAGACCAGTTATGGAAGCCACTGTGGTACTCACTGAGTCTGAATCGAAAGTATTCATAATGGGAATTGATTTTTTCACGCAAGTCAAGTTTATCAAGATTATGGAAGCCACCTTGGTTCATGGTTGCAAAGTCTGATGATAGGTCAAGCTTGTCAAGATTGTGGAAGCCACCTTGGTTAGCAGTTTTAAAGTCCGATGATGTTTCCGTGATTAATTATAACGATCAACTTGAGGACAAGTTGCATTTCAAGGAGCAGGGAATGTCAAGACACCGATTCTATTTTTTGGCTAGATATATTTTAGGAATTTGCTTATCAATGTTTAGCCAATGTTTTAGTTTAGTTTTACGATCCAACTTGAGGACAAGTTGTGTCTCAAGGGGTTGGGGACGTTGGGACACCAACACCGACTAGTTATTTTAGGAATTAGTATATCTTTCCTTATTTGTTATTATCTTAGGATTCAAGTTAAGTTCACTATATATTCATAGTTTGTTCTAGGGTTTAAGATATCAAATCAATATAATTAATAAGCTTTGCTTAAAATGGTGGCTGATCTCCAATCAACGGATCAATTTATCCCTTTTTAGTATCGGTACCCTAACATCTAGTATCAGAGCCAACCACCACGACCCATGCCCGCTCCACGGAAGGGGTGACCTATAGGCTAGATTAAAGTGTAGGTGCACCTATGTATGGGCATAGTTGCCACCAGCATTGAATACTGGTAGGCGAGTGGAGCCGCCATAAGAAAAAGGGCTACCGTCCGGCCAGTGTCGATAGAGTGGGCCAACGAGGACGTTGGGTCTAGAAGCGTGGTGGGATGTTGGGACCTTAGTCCCACATTGGTAGATGGGGCTTAATTGAGTAGTTTATAAGTCAATGGGATCCCTCATCTAGTCAACCGGTTTTCGAGTTGAGTTCTACCCATGGGCTTATGACGAGTTGGGGTCGGAGAAGATTATCAGATAAGGAAGGATATACTAATTCCTAAAATAACTAGTCGGTGTTGGTGTCCCAACATATCATCCCTAAGGCTACTTTCTAAATTTTTGAGTACCTTGTCTCCGCTTCTGTTAGGGATTTGCTAACGAAATGTTTCTCATCGGGTTCACACACGAATAACACCACATTTACAGCATATTCGCTTGCAGTGAGGTAAATATAAATGGTTTGACCCATTCTCGGACTTGAAAGGACGGGAGGTGAAGTTAAGTACCTTTTGATTTCATTAAAAACGTGTTCGCAATCTTCATTCCACCCAAAGCTTTCTGCCTTATTTAAGATTTGAAAGAACGGCTTGCATTTATCTGAAGCTCGTGATATGAATCGATTGAGAGCAACCAATCTCCCGGTAAGCTTTTGCACTTCTTTTTTGTTTCTTGGTGATGGCATATCAAGTATTGCCATAATCTGTTCTGGGTTTGCTTCAATACCTCTCTGTGTCATCATGTAGCCAAGAAACTTTTCGGATGTGAGCCTGAACGAGCACTTGGAAGGGTTCAGCTTCATTTCATATTGTCTCAGACGTTCGAATGTTCTCTTGAGGTCTAAGAGATGGGACAACTTTTGTTCCAACTTCACTACCATATCATCGATGTACACTACTATAGTCTTCCCAATCATATCTTTGAACATTTCGTTCACAAGACGCTGATAAGTTGCTCCGGCATTCTTTAGACCAAACGACATAACAACATAACAGTAAATGAACGCAGTGTGTTATTGATCATCTTCATACAACGGTATCTGATTATAGCCAGAGTATCCATCCATAAAAGACAACCGTTCATATCCAGATGTGGTATCGACCAAGTCTGGGATTCTGGGTAACAGATATGGATCACTCGGACATGCTTTGTTCAATTTTGTGAAATCAATACACACTCTGATTTTACCGTTATTCTTTGGGAGCGCAACAATATTCGTCATCCACTTCGGGTACCGCACTGGTCTGATGATGCCTACTTCTAGCATTCTTTCAATCTCTTCCGCGACCTTTTCTTTACGTTCCGGGGCCATCTTGTGTGTTTTTTGCCTCACTTGTTTATAAATTTCTCGGATATCTAGCCGATGACAAGCAATGGTGGGGTCAATTCCTGGAATATCTTTCAAGTTCTAAGCAAATACATCTTTGTTTTCTTTTAAGAGAGAAACTAGATTTTCGCGTTCATCTTCTGGTAGTTTTGCCCCGATGTAGGTAGTATTCTCTTCTTGATCCCCAATTTGTACCTCTATTGGCTTTTCGATCGTCGGTGGACCTTCTTTCCCTTTCTCCTGGTAAGTGAGAAGGAAATGCTGTGGTTGCTATAATTTCTTATCGACTTGGAGTATCTCACAACCCTTTACTTCTGATTTTCGATATTCCTCCATTGCGCTTTCATGACACGTGTGTGATGCTACTTGATCGCTTCTAACCTTTACTACTCCTGCTGGTGTGATAAATTTTAAACATTGATGAACTTTGGAAGTTATTACCTCCATTGAATTAATCCAATCACAAACAAGAATAGCATTGTAAGGTGCATGACAATCAAGCAGTGAGAAATATTGTATGACCGTTTTTCCTCCTGCAGTGGTTGGAAAATTGACCCTTCCAACCGCAGTCACAGTTTCGCCACCGAATCCGACAATTGGATTGTCGTCAGCTTCAACTTGTCCCTCGTTGAGATTCATTGAGGAATATGCTCCAAAAAATATGACGCTTATTGAGCTCCCAGTATCAATTAAGACGCGTCGTACCTTATACATCCCAGTGAGGGCCAGGATGACAATCGCATCATTATGTGGACGATAAACTCCGTCGAAGTCGGCATTTGTAAATGATATCTTTCCCTTCTTCCAGAGTCTCGATGCCTATCAGATTCACATAATCCACCTTGTTTGAAATTCTCTAATCATGTATTTGTCGTATTTTCAGGCACGTAGCATTCTCCTGAGTTTTTCTTGAAGCAGAATCGATTCTTGCATTGCTCACTAGGATTTCTTGCAGATTTAGTGCGTTTATCCGTGATAGGTCTTTCTTCATGTACTGTTGGAGTTTTCCTTTGTCGACCATTTTCTGGACCTCGGACGCTAGAGTTCGGCAAGTGTCTGTGGTATGTCCATGATCGTTATGATAAGCGCAATACTTTCTTTTATCTCTCTTGCCTCTAGTATCTTTGAATAGCGGTCTCGGGATAGGGAGTGAATATTTGATTTTCTTGTGAAGTTCTCCTAGTCCAATATTAAGGCTTGGAAACTTCACTTTATCTCTCCTTTTCCCTTTTTTATACTCGCTTGCTTCTTCACTTCGGCTTTTCGAACTATCACGATTTTTCTTCTTGGAGTCGTCATCCGGATGATGTCTCACTTTGGATGGCATTTCTGCTGGCCCCTTCGTCCGTGATAGCTTTGCTCTTTTTAAATTTTTCGCCCTTACATAGCTATATGTCCTTGCATATAGTTCTTTGAGGTTTCCTACCGGTTGTACAGTTAAGGAATTGAATACCCCAAATTCATCATAATCCAAGGGATTCTTGTATGCTTCAATGATGAGTCCAGCATTAACCGCGCCAACTTCTCCAACTTCTTGACGAAACCGCTAGTTAAAAGTTTCCAGAATTTCATTTGTTTCTTGACGTATGACGCAATCCAAATAAGTGATTGTTCCCTTTTTTGCTTCCCAGATTGATCTTATATTGCTCGAAAAATTGAATTTGACTCCAACTGTGAGAACCATGCCAAAGCTTTACCTGTCAGTGTTACAGGAAAATTTTTGCACAACAACTCATAGTTATATCCCCACAGACTCATTGAAGCTTGGAAATGTTGAACATGTTCTACAGGATCACCGCTCTTCCCGTCAAATAGCTCCTTGAACTGGGGCTGCACAAAGTTTGATGGTGGGCGGAACCGCCTTATTTCTTCGGTGAAAGGTGAGTCCATTGACCTTTTCATTGCTAAGACTTGTATCCTTTCTTCTCTGGATTGTTTTTTAGTTAGCACCTGCTCAATCATTTCACTTAGCTTTCTTTTATTGAGTTCCTAAATCTATGATGAATCTCCTTCAGTCTCTCGACGGATTCGTTCATTTCTGACTAACTCCTTGTTCTGCCTCGATTTTGCTTTCTCATGTTTATGTTTTTTTGAGCGTCGGTTTTCGTCATAATACTCCTTCCGCTTTCGCCGTCGAGGTACTCCCTTCTTCTTCGATCGTTGAGGTATTGCTCCCTTTCACGCATGTTGTTCTGCCAATTGCTAGGTCCAAATTGTCGCTCCACCTATTCGATGAAGTGATTACTTTCGTAGCAGTGATTTGGCCTACGATCCTCAGTAGCTTTCCTTTCGGATAATCTATGTCTCCTATCGCGATCATTCTGCCCCCTTAGTGCCCGCCAACCCTCATGTGAAGGTCGTGCATGCCGGTGTGGAGTGACACTTTCCGAATGTTGGGTACTACCAGTTTGTGGTCTCTTTTCTAGAGATGCTTTCAGTAGTCTATTTTGTTTTTCTAACTCTTGCAATCTTTCTCGCAGAGTCAAATCCATGGGTGTTACCCCTGTCTTATCTGCTTGCACAATACGCGAGGCCAAACAAAGACCCCTATTGGCGAGGGAGTTCGGACGTGAGTTTAGCATATTTGTTTGGTGTTGATTACCATCCCTTGGAGATACATTCAGATTGTCACCATAACTAAAAGGTGGAGTTGTGATACGTACCCATCGATTTCCTCTACTTATCCTGTGGGGATAAGTTCTTGCAGAAGGACACCTTGATGTTGTTGTTGCTGGTGACGTTTCAGCTCCTTCCTGAAGTGGGTGATCAACATCGCTATGACTCCCTCAGACACTTGCATCTGTATTGTCGTTCCCATCATTTCGATTTTCCTGTGATGCTTCCATGGATCTTGATTATTATTTTTTTGAAAATTCCTTCTCTGCCCCACGGTGGGCGCCAAAAGATGTTGTAGCAAAAATGTTTTTGCAACAATCCTCGAGATTCGTATATGAAGATGAAATTTAAGTTGTTAGATGACTCGGTAGTATTCATCGTGATACACTCTTGGTAGATGAAAACATTCAGCTACTTGTTGAATCAGCTCCTTATCTTCAATAATTGTTGGTAGATTAAAGTGGGGGGTGGGGGGTGGGGGGGGGGGGGGTTACCTGCAAAAGACACTCCGATGCCTCAATAAGTAAGAGCTCTAAGCAGGTTTTGTGGAGAGAGAAGGATTAGAAATGTGTACCTCTCTGGTTGAAATTCCTCTTCTATTTATAGGTTGTGTAGGAATTATATCCAGACCAGTTTTCGTCTAGATACATTTTGACTATGTATCTGGAAAAAATGCACTCCAGGTTCATCCTGGTCAAAACCAATTTCCTTAATTTTAGGATCTATAACCTCCAGGTTATACCTGGTCTTCTTCTGTTTCCCCCCTTTTGTAAGGATTTATAACTTCCAGGGTTTGAATATAACTGGTCTTTAACTGATTTCTCTTTTTTTTTTGGGGATCAGTAACCTTCAGGGTTTGAATATACCTGGTCTTTAACTGATTCCTCCTTTTTATGGGGATCAGTAACCTCCAGGGTTTGAATGTATACCTGGTCTTTAACTGATTCCTCATTTTTCTGGGGATCAGTAACTTCCAGGGTTTGAATGTATACCTGGTCTTTAGAAGCTAACAAATTAGGTTAATAGCTCCAGTGGGCTTAACAACTCTTCAGCCCAAATAAGATATTTATTTGGTTCATGGGTTGATGTCTAAGCCCACTCAATATGAATGGGTTGAAGAGTTGTTTAGCCCACTTAATGTAAATGGTCCAAACACCCCCCAAACTTAAATCTAACATTGTCCTCAATGTTCTAAAGATAAAATTTAAAGCATGAACAAGGAGAAACTGTTACCACTTGAAGCAAAAGAGTTAAGGAAAGATATTACCGTGTTGCATGAGCATGGGTTACCTCCAAAGTAGTGTTAAGTTTAGATTCTTCGGCCAGACGTTATATACCACAAAATGGCTAATTACCTTTCAAATCATAAATCAATAGTCGAAACAACCATGGGTCAACAAAACCAAATAAAACTGCCATAATTATGAGACAACTGCATCGGATTAGATAAACAAACATACATAGCACAACCTGATCTAAAACTTCTTGCAAGACAACTAGGTTTATCTGTGGCGCCCACTTGGGCTTCATATGAGTGTCTTGACAAATAGATTCATCTGAACAACGGGTTTCTAATAGCTGAATTTCCTCCTGGACAGTATCAGGAGGATGTTGTGGAGTCGGAAGGGACTCAAGTAATAACTCGGCCACACTAGACTCGATTCCCAAGTTAGGGACTTCTAATGGGGATATTTGACAATCACTTTGGATAAGGACACCCCCAGGACAACTACTAAGGGCTATTTGACCATCATTACCCCCAAACTTAGGGTAGTCAGTATTCTTAGACAAACCTCTAACTATTGATTGAATTTCTTGATCCTTGGAGTCTTTAAAATACTCAAGAGCTTCTTCTAGATCACTACCCCTAAACTTAGGGTCAACATTACTCTCCGTAAGACCTAGCACTATGGCTTGAATTTCAGGGTCCATAGAGTCTTTAAAGTACGCGAGAGCTTCTTCCAGTTCTACAGTTTGGTCACCTAACTGACTTAAGAGAACTGTCTCATCAAATTCTTCCAAAGAATCATCTAATAAAGTGTCGTCCCAATTATCCTGAACTAGATCCTGAACTAAAGTGCTAATCATATTCACTTCATCTGAGTCATCAGAAGGTTGTCTAGTAACATTAAATACGTTTAGTTCACTAGTCATATTCCCAAAGGATATGTTCATAAGTTCGGTCCTACAGTTGATGACGGCGTTAGCTGTGGCTAAAAATGGGCGACCTAAAATCACTGGTATTTGAGCACTAAGGTCCTGAATAGGCTTGGTATCCAAAACAACGAAATCCACTGTATAAATGAACTTATCAACCTCAATCAGAATGTCCTCTATGACACCACGAAGTACTTTGACAGACCTATCAACTAATTGCAATGTCATTTTAGTCGGTTTCTACTTACCAAGACCTAGCTGGTTTTAAACATGATACGGGAGTAAGTTAACACTAGCTCCTAAGTCAAGCAACGCCTTATCAACTGAGTGATTACCGATCATACAATATATAGTGGGGCATCCAGGGTCTTTATACTTAGGGGTGTTTGGTTAAAAAGGATTGAACTTACTTGATTAGCTAAAAAGGCTTTCTTATTGACATTAAGCTTACGCTTTCATGTATAAAGATCCTTAAGGAACTTGGCATAAGCAGGCATTTTCCTAATTGCTTCTAATAATGGGATATTAACGTTTACCTGCTTAAATGTTTCCATTATCTCGTCGAAAGTTGACTCTTTATTTATTATAGCTAACAACTGTGGGAATGGGGCTCTAGGCATAAATTCGGACCTATTAGGAACCGCATTGGCATCACTAGAAACTTTGTCAGTCTCTTCAGCTAGTGGCTCCTCTTGAGAACTAGAAGGTGGATCTACAGTATGTCCACTATTAGGCTTCGCTACCTTGTTGTCTACCGTTTTTCCGCTCCTAAGGGTTGTGACAGAATTCACTTGATTAAATATTTTATCTCCCTTGGAATTAAGATTGGTTTGACTGGGTTCTTTCATTCTCTCTCTCACTTTGAATCTGAGTTATTTAACCTATTTGAAGTTTTAACTTAGCAAGAGTCTTGGCATTAGTTTGAAAATTCTGCGCGGTTTCCTTTTAAAAACTAATATGGCTCGTTGCTAACATTTCCTGGGTCTTTGTTAACATATTAAAAGATTCCTCTAAGCGATTCATCTTATTCTCGAAAGGGTTTTGAGAGTAAGTTGACTCTAATGGGTTCTTATGATAACTAGACCCTGGTAGAGCTTGGGGATTACTAGTCTGACCTTGATTTTGACCCTGGGACCATGAAAAATTCAGGTGCTTTTTCCAACCGAGATTATAGGTCTCTGAATATGGATCAAACTTTTGACGGTTATCAAATCTAGAGTTGTTATAAAGAGCATGGGCTTCCTCTTCACTAATCTATCCTTCCCAAAATGAGTTATTGGGCTCTATTCCACAACTAGAGACTTGAGAGATTCTAATCCTTTTTTTTATTTAGTTTTATAAATTTAAATTAAAATCAAAATCTTTACAAGTCTGAGAATCGAATCACTTTCTTATCACTATCTACAACCACATCAATTTTTGGCGCCACCGACGCGGACTTGTATTTAGGTTTATTTTTTTATTTTTTTAGGTTTTGTATTTGTATTATTTTTATTTTTAGATTATTATTCTATTTCACATCTTTGGTGTTTTTTTTTTGTTGTGCAGGATTGACCCGAAGCTAAAGGTGGAAAGTTGAACTTGCCAAAAGAAAAAGGAGAAACCAAAGATATTATTTTTGGACTTTTATTTATATTAGTTTCTTTATTTCCTTTTTGGACTTGTAATTTTCTTTTATTTGTTTGTTTATTTTTAGTATTTTATTTATTTCAAAAAAACACACACACACTTGCACACATCAATTGCATCTTCGTATGGCACCGATTTTAGGAAAACACGTGGTTTAGTATGGTGAACCCTCTAGGCGTTATCATCCGAAACACCACAAACCTTAGCCTTGTGTATATTTTGTTGTAGGTAACCCAAGCTTACCTGAATTAGTTATCCCAGCATTTGCATGTGCACAGTTTTTGCTGAATCTTGTATGCCAGAACGTAAGAGAGACGCTCTAGGTCGGTCTATCTGTGAGAAACCTAGAAGTTCTATTTTAGGAAACAAGAATCTTGAATACCTTAATTTAGAGAGTCCTAATTTTGGACGTTCTTCTCACAGTGAGGAAAGTATCCCTAGTACTCTTATAGTGCCAGCAATAACAACTGTGAGAGATTATATGTACCCATCTAGGTCCACTCGACCATCGTGCATAAGACTACCTGCCACTACGGCTAATCATGAGTTGGAACCTAGTACAATTCAGATGATCCCTGGATTCTTAGGGAGAGATGATGAGAACCCATACTTTCATGTAAGGGATTTAAAAAAAAATTGCGGAACAGTTAGAATTAAAGACCTTAGTGAAGAAAATTTAAAACTTAGATTGTTCCCATTTTATTTGAGAGATAAAGCTAAGTCATGGCTTCATAATTTACCATCATAGTCCATAACAACATAGGATGAACTTATAACTGCTTTCTTCCAAAAGTTTTGCTCAAAACATAAAACCGCGTCTATTAGGCAGAAAATTAGTGCCAGTATGCAACAAGAAGGAGGGTCTCTTTATAGGTTTTTAGAAAGATTCAATGATTTCTTGGCGCAGTGTCCCCATCATGGGTTTGAAAAAATGAAACTAGTGTAGATTCTTTATGACGGGTTAGACTACTCAACCAAAGCCATGGTTGAGTCATTATGTGCTGGTGGGTTCTTGAATAAAACTGATGATCAAGCATATTCCTTTTTAGAAGAAGTAGCTGACAAATCCCAAAAGTAGGAAACATGTGTAGAACCTCCAAAAATACTTTTGGTAAATAGAAATAACACCATTATGGTAAACTCAAGCTTCGAGTCAGATGCTAAGTTTGTTTCCTTATCTAGACGGTTAGAAGACTTAGAATTGAGTCAGTCTAAACATAAGTCTTTTGTTGAAACTGATAAAAAAAACTCAATTGAAAGTGATTTCAAGATTTTAAAGTCAACCAAGACTCTGGATTCCACTACTACTCATGATTGAATGATAAGGATTTCAAAACTCTAGTCAAGTTTTAAGTCCTCTTTTATCTTAATTCACTAAAAATCAGACAGATTCTCAAATATTACTTGTAAAGAACGCGCAATTGGGGGATACTCAAACTAATTGGGGAATAGAGGAAAAGGACAAAAACAGGATTGAAATATCAAATCAGGGTCACCCCTTATCTATGTATTTTAACTAATTCCTAATATACCCCTCACTAATCAGGTTTAGTGTTTAATTATAATTAGAAAATTTATAAGATTATTTGATAAATGATTAGTGTGTATTATTATTTGGGTTAGGTGAGAGTAGAAGGAGGGGGAAATTTGAGAGAGAACTTTTGTTTGTGAAAATGGTGGATGATTGTGAAGAGATAATTGCTGCTGAATCTCTAGCTCAACTACAACAAAGAGCATATTTTGAATCTTCTGCTAATGACAACGACTCACAATTGCAAGTATTTGTGGAACCAACACCCTTAGATCATGACTTTTATGAGCATGAAGTGTTTCGTGAAGAACTAACACAAGAAAGTTAACAAGTTCAACATGCAATCACTCCCAATACTCAGGTATAGGTGTTAGTGTGTTGAAAATTTGATTTTTTTTTCTTTGAATCCACCATTATTGCAGCTTAAATAGCTTGGTGCCGGCATGGACGTAGTATGAATATAATGCCGGCAGCACCATTACCGGCATAGTATTCATACTACAGCCATGCCGGCCAATAATATCCCCCATTCTGAAATGCAAGCCGGCATTACATTCAACCAAAAAAACTATGCAGTTACTTTTTACTTACCACGGAATATTCTACGGAATATGCTACCGGCATGGTTCAATTCTAACGTTACCATGCCGGTACCTCCAAGAAAACATACAGGAATAAGTGACTTTGAAAGTTAACTATCGGCGTGGTTGATTAATTATTGACCAAGCCGGCACTTTGTACCAGTGTGGAACATAGGTAAAGATCATGCCGGCACTAATGTTTCCGGCATTGATTTCCCATAAAATTTTATGCCGGAAGCATTTCAGATTTGGGCTTTGGTTCAGTTCGACCATGCCGTAACTTTGGTCGAGAATGCCGGAACTTAGGTCCGGCATAGTATTTTTATTTAATTTTTGGAACTAATTTAATTTTATTTCCATTCGTTCCTTAGATTGTGACATATATTGACCATACAAATGCAAGACCGCTCGGTCGGGATACGTCGGAATACTATAAAATGCCTCTGGTATGTTACCAAAGAATACTTTTCACCTAGTATCTTGAATTTTACTAATGGATTGCTTATAATAAACCTTATAATCTCTCATTGTTGTCCTTATGTAGGGAATAAAATCTAAAAAGTAAGCAATTTTTTGGGCTAAAGAGACGGCTCTTAAGAACATATGTGTGTTGGTTAGGAATACCCAAGGTTCAAAGATTCGTTTTGAGATGGCTTGCGAGAGAAGTGGGGAATACAAGGAGAAGAATAGCCATAAGAGAAAGGGTTATGTATGTCCAAAGAAGATTAATAGGGTATACAAGACTCGTACGAGGAAGGATAAATGCCCCTTTAAGCTTGTATTCCATTTAAGAGACAAAGAATGGGATTGTATGGTGTGGTTCGGCCGCCATAACCACCCGGATACGGAAGATTTTGTTGGTCACTCCGTAATTGCGAAGCTAAAACCTCATGAAATGGAGGATGTAAAGAGATTGACCAAAGCATGTATCAAACCAAGACAAATTCTCAGAGGCTTCAAGGAAAGGGATCGGACGAATGTTTCTTCCCTAAGTACAATTTATAGCACACAAGCAACTATTAGAAAGGTGGAATGGGAAGGTAGGAGCGTTATGCAAGAATTTGAGAAAATAGCTTGGGATCACAACTACACGCGTATCACTAAAAGAGGGCCGGACAACAAGCCCCTTCAAATATTCATTTCGCATCCTTTGCTTGCAAAATTGGCTCATACATGTTTTGGTGTTCTTGATGGATTGCACCTACAAGACAAACAAATACAATATGTTGTTGTTCAACATCGTGGGGAAAACATCGGACAAGGTATCATTCACATTGGCTTGGTGTTTAATGGAAAACGAGAAGGATTATAATTATAATTGGGCATTACGACAATTGAAATTACTCTTCCGGGAAAATCATCTTCCGAGTGTCGTCATAACCGATAACGATGACGCATTAATGAATGCAATATCCGACGTATTCCCGGATGCACAAAATTTCCTATGTACATATCATATACGTCAAAATGTGATAAAATCTTGCCATGCCTTGTTTGAACCCACTAAGGCAGATATTAAGAAGAAAATGATTGTTCAACTAGAGGAAGACGTTCACAAGAACAAACTATCACCCGAAGAAGAAGAAGATGAAATATGCAAGATCAAAGAGCGAGTGGACAAAGAATGTGATGAAAATCATAGAAAGTGGTTGCAATTTCTAAGAGATTGGGAGAAAGTTTATTGGTCTCTTACCGAGGATACGTACGGAAAAAAATTGGACAAGTTTATTGCCAATTGGAACGAAGTGTATGCAAGTGCCGTCTCATATTGTCGGAAGCAATGGTTGGATAAGTACAAGAAAAAATTTATGCATGCATGGACAAACCGGTATAGACACTACGGGAATGAAGCAACTAGTATAACGGAGTCCGCTCATGGGAGATTTAAAAATCTCCTCGAGTCTAACCAAGGAGTCGTGGTTACGGTCACCTAGGCAATGGAGCAATACTTCAAGAGGGATATCGATAGGATCAAGAAGGCTTTTGAGAAAATCTCAATGGAAAGGATGACGCAATATATTCAATATTGTTAGTTTCTCCGAGGAATAGAATTCAACGTGTCTCAGTGGGCAATAAAACATATGATGAGAGAAATGCAAAAGGAGATAAACTACGGAAAACCGGGTGATGTGTGTATTTGTCCCGACATGTCTTCATTCGGGCTTCCGTGTCGTCATATGCCTGTGAAGTATGAAGAAGTGATACCTATTGAGGTTATAGATCCGTTTTGGAAGCAACTATCTTTCACCCCTCCCCCTACGGAAGCTCCCGGACAATCACCATGGGATACGAACGAAGCAAAGGAATTCTTCAAAGCTTACTCACGTGGCAACTATGCTAGACAGAAAGTCTTGTTGAGCCAACTAAGGCTAATTACTCGCCCATGGATAGCACAAAGTGAAGAGCCAACAAAGGGAGATCCTCCCGGTAGACCACAAACCAAAACGGCAAGGAGAAGACAAAGAAAATAATTGAAAGAAATGAGTCAACGTGAATGTGAACTCTAGGCAAGTAAGAAACGAGATCCAACTGCATGTGAGATTTCGGAAGCAGGGTTCAGGGAAGTGCCGGTTCCAAACAAAAGGGGTAGGCCGAGGAAGGAACCGCTATCAAGTCAACAGAAAACGGCGGATTTCGTATCCACACCAAAAGTCGATCGAGCGGAGGTACAAAAGAAAAGGGGTAGGCCGAAGAAGGTACCCACATCGATTGAACAAGAACAAAAAGGTGAGCATTCCGAAGCCGCACCCATGGTTGATGGAGCGGCGGTTGCAAAGAAAAGGGGTAGGCCAACGAAGGTACCAACATCAAGTGACAAGGGACAACAAGGCGAGCATTCTGAAGCCACACCCATAGTTGATGGGGCGGCGGTGCCAAAAAAAAAGGGAAGGCCGAATAAGGAACCTACATCAATTCAAGCACATCAAGGTGAAAATTCCGAAGCCGTGCCAAATATAAGTGATAGCAAAGGTAAGCGACCCATGTCTAGTCAACAACAACACGATGGTGACAACTCCGTAGGGACGACCAAAGTTGATGTAGTTTTGGTTCCAAAGCGAAGGGGTAGGCCAAAGAAGTACCCACTCCCATCACATATTGTATCCATTAAAAGTCTGGAGTATGCAGAGGATGGATTGGAGATATTGAAGCCAAAAAATGGTAATATGAAGATGTATAAGGATCCGAAAATAGGTAGGACCATTAGAACTTACCATACCAAAATAGAGTCTTATATAGAGCAACTTCCCGAGATTATTCGCGAGTATATTGTATATACGGATGATGTCGATGGAGATTGTGGTTATCATGTCGTGACCGAACAATTAGGAATCTTTGAGACGGCGGTTAGTAGAGGGATGACACCATGCCGATATGCTAGAACGAGGATGGCCGCACAACTTATGAATAAGAAGAGCTTTTGTGAGCAATTGCTTGGTGATGAAGAAGGGTTTGATAGATTGTATGCTCAAGTGTTAGGGCCCGGGAACGAGATGAAGTTCCTCCCTACTCAATATTGGATGAGAATCCCGGTTTGTGGGCATCTAGTGGCGGATACATTTAATTGTGTTGTTCATTATTTTACCCCCACGGTACAAGCAACATATACACCAAAGTGGCAAAAGTGCGAAGGATCTCTTAAGAAGAAAAGAATTGTTTTGGCGTTCGTGAACGGGAATCATTTCATTATTCTGAAAGTCAAGGAAAATTCTTTATTGCCACCGGTTTGTGCGCTGACTAAAAACAAGGATATAGCTCCCAATCACTGGGCGTAATGGATGAAATTGTATGAGGAGAATCACCAACTTTGGGATGCGTTGGACCTATCAATTACTTGAGAGAAGGTACAAGTTAATTTGTGTGCTGGCGTTGATGAGTAATTTGGATATATGTGGTTCACTAATACGCAACATTTGGTTTTTTTGGAAGTTTGAATTGTAATCATTAAATGATATTTTGATGCCAATGCCGGCATGATTATATTTCAATACTACAATGCCGTGAGTTTGTATTGGCATAGAACTTAAATTTTGAAACAGTGCCAGCATTTCAGAAAACATATCCATAGAAATTAGTACATATGCCGGCATTGAATTAAATTACGAACCGTGCCGGTACTCTGACAAAAATATTTTGCGTCTTGAAAATGCAGACTACCGGCATCGTTGCCGAAAAAATTTCAATGCCAAAACTATGAAATTTCTGTGATTTTGAAAATTCATAGTACCGGCATTGTTTTTACGATTTTCGACCATGCCGGTACAGTCAAAAAATCATTAAATTCGGCATTTTTCGACATTACTGGCATTCCAAATGTATGCCGGCAAAGGGGTAATTTGACACAGGTTTACCAACATAATAAATGAAATAACAACACTAGATTGTTTAAAAAAACCATCTCCAAAGTTAAGATGTTCCAAACCGAAAACAAATCAAACATAAACCAAAACAAGCAAAGAGTTTAGCAAGACACACAAACAAACACATGTTCCACATTGTTCAAGACACACAAACAAACATAAACCAACACTAGAATGTTCAAGACCTAACTAATACCATAGAAGAAACATTAACAAACATCTTCGATCACTCGGTCCTTGGCTTCTTATGTGCCCTCTTCTTCCTTTCGTCCCACAAGTCTTTTGCCTCTGGATCTTCAATTTTGTCTATCCTTTGCTCGACTGTCTTCATTTCTTCCGGGGTCAGCACATCTCCTTTCTTGTTCTTGCACTTAAAAAAAATTCCCAATTTTCCTAGCCGCTTACGTTGTTGTCATGTTTTTCAACATGCACTTAGTATGTACACTTATATTCATAGATATAGATTAAATTAATAGGAAGTGATCAAGAATTACGTACCAACAACGTAAGGGACTTTTGAAGTCCGGGTACAGTAGTTTCAGCCGGAGTGGTGGAGGGAGGTTCTAGTTGTGGAGGCATTTCATCGGTGGTCGGGCGTACAATATAAGGATGTGAGTACCTCAAATGACCTCTAAGGAAGTCTGGTTCGGACTCATAACCTTTTTCCGCCAATTCCCAACCAACCCTATCCAGCACAAGTTGTCGTTGTTCCCTTTCCCTCCAATGTGCAGGAAGGGGAGTTGCGTTGTAAACTACCAGAGTATGCTTCTTATTTGCTTGGTATTGAGAAAAGACATGAGAGAATTTCTGATAAGATGTATTCGTAAGACTTTTCTGCTTGTACCCAAGTTGGCGCATTACACGGCGAGGGTTATGCATAACAAATCCTTTTGGATGAAAAAACGGTCCGTTGTAAAATGAAACATTGTCACGCCTTGTAAAGTGAACTCCTCTGGCATTCCTATATGGGTCAAACGCAACATCTTGGGCAGCGACGGAGTCCAAAGCCACTCTCATGGCGAATAATCGACGTTTGTTATTGGGCGTCGGAGCATTATTGAAAAAGTATTTATGAGCTAGAAGCTGTTGCGGTTGCCATTCACGTATCAACTTCAACGATTTGTAGTTCGTAAACAATGTTGGGAAGTGTTCATAAGCCCACACCTTTTGAATAAAGGATCGTTCTAATGAAATGTATAAGAAAAAAAATAATTGGAAACTAACAAAATTAATGACAACGAACACAAAATAACTAGTTCACAATACCTGAATTATAGTGAAATTCCCAATAAATTGACAGGCGTTCGCCTTAGAAGCTCTACGCATCTCTGCCAAAAAATGTGCCAAGAAAGCAGTGCCCCATGAATACTCATGAACCTTATCCAAGGGATCCAAGTATTGTAGGTTGTTCATATGCACCCTGTTACCACTAGCGTCATGGAATATTACGGTGCCCAAGGTGACCAACGGATAAGCCGCGGCAGTTTGCTGAATTTGTTTGGGATTCAATTCCTTGTCCTTCGTACGCCCAAACAATTGTGTGAGTTTAACGAGTTTGATAGTCTTTGTCCGGGAATGCTTTCCCACGTACATATTTTCTTTAGTCGTTTCCTCGTCCCACCCAAACAACTTTTTAGTCAGCCCATATATCTTGGTCTAAGATAGGTCCCTATAGTTATCTCCTTCCTTAACGGCTTTCCCAAGAACCTGTAGACCTAGTATTCTTTGGACATCTTCAAGGATAATGGTCATCTCACCAAAAAACCTCTCCACGAAGCAATTCGCCGTGACTTGATCAGTGGCCACATAATTTTCTACCGCGGGATACAACCCAGATGCTCTGACTAATGCTTGAACGGCATCACCCTCCCACTCCAAAGGCCACATACCCATTGATTGATGGCGGCTAACACGGAAGGCTTTCTTGTGGTCCTATAAAAACACACCAAACTATCTTAAATTCACCTGATCATAGATAAATGATATAATAACAAGATGCAAACGTATTACATAAGTTGAATAGATCCAACGATCCTAAGAGTGCTTGTAGTCAAATAAGAATTGCAGATTTCTCGCTTCACCCCACTGTTTCTCGTCTGTGCGTTCTGGAAGCATGTCATATCTTTTAATAAGGTGGGCTGGGGGTTTATTTTCCTTTTTCTCACCGGCTTCAACTTCAGGTTATCCTTAGCCTTGTGAGGATGAGCCACCTGCTCGGGCTGGTTTAGGAGGTACAAATTTTTCCCACTCTTCATCATCAGTGTTGCTTGTGTCCCCCGTATGCTCCCGAATGATGACCTTACCACGTTCCGGATCAGGTCGACTACGTCAAGGCTGAGAAGACTTAGGTTTTCCTTCTTCAACATCTTTTCCCTTTCCTTTCTTGATTTGTGCTGCTTTAGACCTACGTCCCAAGACAGGTAATTAAAAAACACAATATGTGGGATGAGTTATATACAGTAAGCCGGCATAGATGGTAAACATACTAACACTGTCGGCGTAGTAATTTAGTGATCAACTATGCCGGAATTCAGGGAATTTTGTACAGAGATTTAATAAAAGAAGGAAACCAAAATCGGCATGGATTGTAAATATAAAACACGGTCGTCCGTAGTGCCGGCGTAGTAATTAAGTGACCAACTATGCCGGAATGTTGGGAATTTTGTACAGAGATTCAACAAAAGAAGGAAATCAAAATCGGCATGGAATTTATTAAATATACAAAGCCAACATCTAGTTTCGGCATTGTATGCAATTCGATTTCTATGCCGGTATTTTCATGCAATAAAAGGGGGATATAAGACATATAATCCGGCATGGTATTCAAATTGAATTGTACAGCGAAACAAAATTGTAACTGAATTTCAATTGATTATATTGCAATTTCAAATTTTTCTTTTAGTGTAGTACAAAGATTAAACATGCAACTATCAATTTGTGTTTTATAGTATGGGATAAACCCTAAAAATGCTTCAATTCAACATAGACATCACTTACCACATCAAATTTGTAATTTCCTCATCATCTTGTTCAAGAGCTGCTTGATTTATCCTTGCTTCGTGCACTTGTTACACTTTTGACTTCTATTTACCACCATCATCATCAGACCCTTCAGGATTAGGTATAGGTTTTTTAGGAGGTTTGCGACGACCCATTCTTCTTTGGGTTTGAAGAATTGAATGAATTTGGTTTATAAGATGGAACAAAATAAGGGAGTTAAGTGGTTTTGGAAGTTCTTTTGGAGGAGCCGAGAAGCAAAAACAAAGAGAGATGGAAAGATGGAACAGTTTCCATTCGGTAACCGTCCCTTAAATAGAATAAAGGAGTTTGTAACTGTTGCTTGAATACAATAAAAAAGTTTGTAACCGTCGCTTAAATACAATAGAGGAGTTTGTAACCGTCAGAATACCGGCATGGATGGATGGTACAATTCAATGCCGAAATTCTGACGACCAGTTTAATTTGAGTCCAGAATGCCGGCATGGATAGATGGTACAATTCAATGCCGAAATTCTGAGGATCAGTTTAATTTGAGTCCAGAATTCCGGCATTGTATGTTGATCAGACTACAATGCCGGGACCTGTGCCGGTATTCTATTTTGTTAACATTCTATGCCGGTATACACACCACCAAAAGAACTAGACGGAAGGGTTAAAGCAAACTGACCCAAACTGACCTTCATATTAATCGCATACGGAAATAAAATTTAAAACATTAAACACATAAAATGAAAGATCTTAAGATAATTGTAACTAACATCATTTCTTGGAACGAGATTCAATAAACAAAGCAGCTTCGAAATGCCTAAAAGGCTCTTTTCTCCACTTGGTATATGCGTCCTGAGCTTGATACATATTCCCTCTGTATTTTGCGAGAAACTCGTTGTATTTGTGACATAATTTTATGAGGGCAGTTGTTCTATTCGCTACAAACTCATCCTCGTAATCTATTTTGCGAATCTTGCACTTACCGTCCACAAACTTCGGCATATAAGGACCACTACTAACAAGACCCCAAAAAAGGCTTAAAGGGCGGTGATCTTCCGGGAAATCCGATACTATGTAGAAATTTTTAATCCATTCGGTTTCTTCCTCAACATCCGCTTCTATCTTCGCTTGTTTTACACGTTCGTATATTTCTTTATTTTCTTTCTATTGCTGCCTCTTCTTCTTCTCTTTTCCTTTTAGGTATCTCTTCATCCATTGCGGCAATTGACTTGGTGGTTTCTTCCTTCCTTATAAGTTTTTCTTGTATAAGGGAAATTGAGTTGGTGGTGGATGATAATTTATTTTCTATCGGAGTGGATAATTTGTTTATCTTAAGTTTTTCTTTTTCCATGGTAACGAAGAAATCGGTAGTTGGTAATGGATTTGCCATTGGAGATATGTGGAGGAGCTTTTTTTTTTTTTTTTTTTTGAGGTATCAAGTGCAATGAGTGTATCCATTGCTTTAAATAGATGAGGACACAACGTCTCTTTTTCCACTTTATCAAGACGGCATTGTCAGTAACCTAACATCAACGCCGGCAATTCTCTTTACTGGTTTATGGTTTAAAAAAAATAGCCGTTGGCCATTGAAATTCGGATAGAAGATGTTTAGTTTTCAAAATATTCAATGTCGGCATTGAACTAAGGATAACGAGCAAGCCGGCATTCAATGCCGGCTTGGATTCGTATATAAAAGCAATTCCGGAATAAGGTTTATTGTACACAAAAACTATAACATTTTGACACTCTATCCCGGCATAGAGTTATATATACTATCTAGGACGGTATGGTGACGGCATTGAATTATGTTAACACAGTATGCCGGAACTATAATTTATTTCAAATGTAATCCTAATCGCAGGAAGCACGGATGCACTTAGCACGTGCATCAAGCCTTTGAACCACTTGATGACCCAAGTGGACGAGTTATAGTCTCGTGAGGGTTCACATAGAGATCTACCCATAAAACCTTACCAAAAACTACCCTAAAAACCTAACCAAAAACCACTAAACCTATCAATCTTCTTACGAAGAATCCGTCTCCGATTCACCCAGCTGGTGGTACTCCGTGACTTTGGTTACCATGTGGTTCACGTTTTCATCAAACATGAATGCTTCCCCCTTTTCCTGTAAGTAACGCGCTTTCACGGCTTCGTGCTACAAAAACAACACACAAACTTAGTTTGTTATATAAAAATTGAAAATAGTGGATTGTGTCGAATTAATCATAAAGATACTTACGAGTTGTGGAGGGGACAATCTATTGTGGGTAGTGTGCGCGATCCGGTGTTTGATTTTTAAAAACTCAACCACCGCATCTAGGATGATGTCGTGCGATTGCTCGATTTGTTGAGCAGTTCTTCCTTTCGGGTTCCCATAATCGTGCCTAAATTTGTTAAAAATCTTTAACCACATGTTCTCCACCGAACTATTATCTATAACTCCAACTCAAGTTGCGGCGTACCATGCTTGGGTGATTTTTAAATCTTCCTCGGAGTCAAACGATGTCATTTGTTATATGTGGAAGTAGGTTCTATACTAAGCTATTTATAGTTAACTCTTTTAGGGTTTAGGGTTTCATAAGTTAAGAGTCTCAAGGATATATGTAACACACGAGTTTTGGGAAATTGGGTTCAAGTATTAGCTCTCTTTATATAGAGAAAAACCTCAATGGCTATTTTTTTTTTAAATCAAAAATGCATGCATTGATGTTAATATAGATATAAACGCTGGTATCTGGTCCCGGTATTGATTACTATTCAATATCCATGCTGGTACTTATTTTTTTTATACAGAGATTGGGCCCAATCTGAAGTAAATGCCGGTATGGTTTCAACACCAACATACAACGCCGGCATTTACTACCGGCAGGGATTATATTTATGCGACCATGCCGGCATACTGGAATTTTAAAAAAAAAATGCTAGTTTTTTGAAAAATAAGACCGTTGGAGCTTCATTCTATATAATAAACCCCCCCCCCCATTCCTTTGGAAAATTTTACAGAAAGCACCCACCAAATAACAAAAATCCTTTTCTCAATAAAGCAAGCCTCAAAAAATATATCAAGCAAGCACGGTTCAATCTTCACAAGCGATGGGAGATTCATCAACAAGCTCTATTTGCAAACCACCATCAAGATCTACTTGCAAAGTAAGTAGTTTCACCATTACTAATAATATATGGATAGTTAAAATCTTGTCTACTAGGACATATCTCTAATATAATCTTCTCTTACAGAGTCATCATTGCAGCTGTCAAATTTGCAAGTCACCTTCTCATTTAGCCATGGACTGTCCATATATTTATTCGAAGTGTAGAAAATGTGATGGGACACGCCGGTTTTGGATTGCAAAAACTAATAATGCTGAAAATTGAAGAATGTTTCTAAGGTGTTTGAATCACCCAAAGTGCGATGAGTTTCAATGGTTTGACATAACTGTTGCACTAGCAGAATCAAGAGAAAACCACAAGGACCAATGCAAGCCTATTGATGGGTTTGATGGGTGTTATATGAAGGGAAAAGAATATGTTGAAAGAGAAGATGAACCAATGAAGATGATCCTTGACACGGAGCTTCCAGACGATGTCTTCGAAGATATTCGCGAAAGACTCAGAGGTACCGTAATTGTTGAAAAGGGATGGTAATAGATTATGAGATCATCTTAAACCAAAAGTACTCCATTCGCATGTTTTTTAGCATGCTTTAATTTAAAGTTTCGTGTTTTTTAGTATGTTTTAATCTAACGTTTCAAATCTAATGTAATAGATTATCTAGGAATGAAATAAAAAGAGCATTTTAGTATTTATTTTTTTAGTATGCTATAATCAATCCCGGCATTGTATTTTTATCCAAACCAATGCCGGAATTCTGAAAACCTAAACTTCTGAAGGGTGCACAGAATGCCGACATGGACAGATATCTTATTTACTATGCCGATTTTCTGAAAAAAAATTATCCAAGTTTAAAAAAAATCAGATTTCCGGCATGTATTCAATAAATATTTCCATGCCGGCAGTGTCCAAATTCTATACAGGAACTTGGACCCTTTCATCCCTATTTACCGCCATAGTTTTAGAAAAGAATTCAATGTTGGTATAGGTTACGGCATAGAACCTTAATTACTCAACCACGCCGGAAGCGTTGCCGACATTGGCGTACCTAAAGATTTCAATGTCGGCGCCATTGGTATAAAGAAAACTTACAAAACAAACTTTTTTCTAGAAATCTAAACATGTTCAACATAAACCGAACAATTGAATTGTGCTTAAATGTTCTTAATCCAACTATCATAAACCAAAAGTAAACCAAATAACTAAAGATTTCATCATGAGTTACAAAAAAAAACAAGTTCCAAATTGTTCAAAACATTACGACCACCATCCAAATGAAGAAACACAACTAAAGAGTTCATCACTTGGTCTTTTGCTTCTTGGAGACCAACTTCCTCGTTTCCCCGAACAAAGCTTTTGTATCAGGGTCTTCCATTTTATCAAGTTTTTCGTCAACTTCCTTCATTTCTTCACAGGATAGCACCTCTCCTTTCTCGTTATTGCAACCAAACATCCTCCTCAACTTGCCAAGCCGAAGCCGCTAGTTTCATACATCCAACACATAATTAGTATATATATATATATATATATATATATACTAATATAAGATTATGTGTACATTAAACGACTAAGCAATTAACAATACTTACTAGCAATCAAACGGTCTTCTTAAGTCCGGCCATTGTAGGTGGTGCCTCTGTAGGAGATGGAACGGGAGGATTTTTATGGGGTGGAACTTTGACGTCATCCGGGCGCACGACAAAAGGATGTGACTCTTCCAGGTAATAAAACATGTAGTCGAGTGCAAGCTCCCAGTTACTAATATCTACAAAACGACGTGGTTCCCTATCCCTCCAATGTGTTGGTTTTAGAATTGGCGTATACTCTACCCTCAACTTTAAGGAAGTTGAAATGCTGATAGAATGGTCAACAGCGTACCTTTCAAGAGAGATTGTCTCGGGATAAGGTAATTTCTTATATCCAAGTTGTCGCATGACACGTCGGGGATCAGCCATAACGTATCCCTTTGGGTGGAACGACGGTCCATTGTAAAATGCAACGTTAGGATACCTCAAAATTTGGCGGTTTTCTCTAGCTAGCTTCCTTGTGAGGGTCGAACACAACCTCTTTGGTAGTCATCGTGTCAAGAACCAATCTCATATCTGACAGTCGATGATTGTGACCGGGCTTCGGAGTATTGTTAATATCGTATCTCCGAGCTCTAGGCTCATCGGGTTCGCCATCTTTTTTTATCGTCAAGCATTTGTAGTTCGTGAACAATGTTGGGAAGTGTTCATAAGCCCACACCTATGCCAATGTGGAACGAAAAATATAAGAAGCAGTAATTTTGTGTATAATAATAAGGGTACATGTGAACAATATATAAGAACATAAGTTTAAAAACAAAATTACCTGGAGTAGAGTGAAATTTCCGACAAATTGGTTGGTAATAGCCTTAGAGGCCCTTCTTATCTCCTCCATCAAATGTGCCATTACCACGGTGCCCCAAGAATAGCTTCAGACCTCTTCCAACGGATCCAAGTATTGCAGGTGGTTTGCACTCACCCTGTTCTCACTAGCGTCAGGGAATACCTTAGTGCCCAAGATGAATAACAGGTACGTAACGGCTGTATAACGAATTTGCGTCGGATCCCATCCATCCTCCAAACGTCTCTCCTCCGTGTTTTCAAACCTCTCCTTAAGCATCTTCAGTTTCATGGTCTTTGTCCTACTATTCTTAGATACATAGAATCTTTCCAAAGAAGTTTTGTAGTCCCATCCAAACATCTAGTTAGTCAGAGCATGTAACTTCGACCATTCCAGGTATGGAAACTTATCTCCTTCTGCAACTGATTTGCCGGTAACCAATAAACCTAGAATGTTCTGAGCATCATCAGGGATCAAGGTCATCTCCCTTAATGGGAAGTGCATGGTATCAGTTTTACCATGGTACCTCTCGACGAAGCAATTGACTGTCACATAATCATACTTCGTACAATTTTCAACCAAAGCATATAGCCCAGAGTCCTTACTAATTGTTGGACCTCTTCACATTCCGTAGCCAAAACCCAATGAGTCGCGGCTTGGTGTCGGCAAACACGCACAGCCTTCTTATGATCCTAAAATTAGGAGACAATAAAGTTAAAAGATTTTGCATAAATACAAAACAATGCACAAGATAAAAATTCTTACATAGGTTTGATAGATAGTACGAGCCGACGTGTCCTTGTAGCCAAATAGCATTTTCGGATCCGGAGCTTCACCCCAAATTCTACCACGATCAAGGTCAGGTATCATGTCATCAGTATGAGGAAGGTGCGAACCTTTTACTTTGACCACTTTATTCTTCTCTTGAACCCCTTCACCTTCACCTTGTGTCGGTTGTTGACTTGGCCCACCATCTTCCTCTAAAACTTCGCTTTGGGTTTCTAATTGACTAGGATCAACCTCTTTATGTTCCTCCTCGGATTCCTCTTCATCATGCTCATCGTTCTCCACTGTTCCAGTAGGTTCACGGATTACGAGTTTTCTACGGTCACCACCACTCTCCCAATTTTTCCCTCTTGTAGAGCCTGCCCTCAAACACTTGTTATGACCTTGTTCTTTCCCTCGAGGAGGCAGAGACTCAGGAGTACCAAGAACGTTCTTTTTTCTTTTCTTAATGCCAGCATCTTTAGCTTTTCCTTTCTTAGCTTCCTTGGCTTTAGCCCTATATCAAAAGAAACACGAAATAAATATAAGACAGCTCACAATCATATCTGATGCCGGCATAGATAAGATGAATAACGGCATAGAAACATCAGTGTCGGCATTGGTTCACGAAATAGCATCCATGCCGAGACTCAAAAACGGCAAAGTAAGTTAACAAAAATCTATGTCGGGACAGAAAGCCGGCATAGTCGAATAAATGTCGACAATGCCAGTATTCTTAGGTAATTCCTAGGTTATTCCTGTATACCAAAAGAGCACTGCCGGCACAGACGTAAAAATTAAAAAAAATGCTGTAACATTGTACCGACATAGTATTCATCCTAATTTCAATGCCGGGACTAAACATTCAGTTTCAGGTGATTTTAGTGTTGTAGCCGGCATAGTATTCATACTGAATTCAATGCCGAAACTGACTACCGGCATGGTATTCATACTAATTTCAACGCCGTAACTATGTACCGGCATTGTATTCATACTAATTTCAATGTCGGCATTGACTGTAACTCAACTGTTTGAGTTAGGGTTCGCGATTCTAACCTATACCCACTGCCTTAAATCGATTAAAACACTTATAGAACAGTTCAGAAGCACATACCTTCTCATACAAGTCATTTGTTCGAGAGTTTGATGGTCTGAATCCTCTTCTTCTTCTCTTTCTTCAAGAGCAATCCGATTGATCCTTTCTTCTTGTTTTTGTTGAGCTATTGATTTTGATTTGGATTGCGGATTGGGATTGGGTTTCTTTCGTGGAGGCATGATTATAGAATAGGGTAATCGACGAAGAAATTTTTGAATCGACGATTAGTCGACGATGAAGAACGATGGTGTGAACGATGAAGAAAAAAATAATCGAAACCCTAACCCAAACGAGAGTGCCTGAAGTGAAGATGGAAATGGGGATATGATTTTGTTTTTTTATTTTAAGTTTTAAGTTTTTTATTTTGTGGGAAGGGGAGTATAGTCTTTTCATAATGTTTTTAATTAACTAAAGGGTATTTTAGTATTTTTGCTCCAAAAAACACCTCTTAACAAACACTATTAGATGGGGATTATACCCAAATCAGTTTAAGTATCCCAATTGCACGTTCCTTTTTAAAGTGAATTGGATTTTTTAATGTGATTTTAAGGTGAGTAAATAAGTTAGTCCGTATATCAATTTTGTAATGGTAATACTTTGAAAATAAATTATGCGCACGTGATGTTTATGGCAGATGCAAACGAACGAGAAGCTTAAAAAAATTATTTTGCCAGAACAGAATTATAAAATTACCAGATATTTCTGTAGCTTTGCCCTTGGTTTTGGGAGTATGAACCCCGGAGAAAACAGTATTTTCACAATTAAACTAAAAATGATATTTCTGTGGCCTCGACATGTGCAGAAGTTAAGGGATGTAGCATACAATAAATTTGGCAAGTGGGCACGGCGAGAGCACAGTGATTTCGTGGGACCATGGATCATAGTCCAAAATTAGAAGTATGCACTATATTTAAAGAGTCAAACAGAAAGTCAAAGCCAAACACAAAAATCTGTATTGAATCTTGCTCCTATCGTATGGTATTACTGTAATGTTACTATTTCAAAGAAGAACGGATCCAAAATCTACAGACAAAACGGATGTAAAAACAAAAAACTAGAAACTATTCAGATAAATCTTTAATTCACGGCCCTCAATAAAACTCGCCATCAAACACCATCTGTAAATACCCACAGCTGAATTCCAGAACTTGGTCATTGGAGATCAGATCAGAGTTCCTCATTTACTGAATCACGGCCCAGAATGAATGCGTGTATTTCAATCCAACTAGCAACTGTGTAAAGAGTACCAGATAGACCACCTTTCCAGACAATAGGGTTGCCAGTTTCGAAGCGTTTTTTCTGTTCCTTGACCACACCAGCAAACAGAGGTGTAAATGTAATACCAAAGTGTTTTCCCACCTTCATTAAGCTTTTGTTTGACCCAATCACAATGCCGATATCAGCTGTAAGCAGGCATAGCAAGTCACTAACTGAGTCACCAATGTAAACAGTACGAGCACTGACACCATGTTCACTTGCATGCTCCTGCACCATGTCCTCAAAATATTTAAGTTTAGCTGTAACAGACTGATGTGCCTGACGAGTTACTTCACCCGTAAATATTCCATCTGCATAACTGAACTCATTCCCGTCTACTTTCAACATGTCTAAACCACCTGTAAAAAACCATAAATATTTTCGCTTAATGAGTATCCATGATAGAGTTTTAGACCTGAAAGGAGCATAAACTGGAACCTATTCTCATGACCAAAAACACCTGAATTACCTAGCAATCTGTACATAAATATATAAAAATTCCTACAGTGAGGAATGATTTAGTACCTGAAAGAGCTGACCTAGTTAGATCCCCACTCCAACATGACATTACATTGACAGATACATCCAGGTTGTTCACCTTCTCAAAAAAGTCCATGCAACCATTATGAAGTATCATACATTTGCCAGCTTGCTTTATGTCCTCCAAGCTTATGCCCTTCAGTACACCAGAATCAAATATTCTTGAAACTGCTTGCCCCTCAGGAGATGAGAGCTTCACAAACGCACTGTAGAGTCCTTCATTATCAAAACTAAACAGCTGCAAAGAAAAGAAAAAGAAAACACAAGGTTGAGATTTGAGGGTCAGACATCTAAGAAGTAAGCGTACACTTGCTCCCATTCTGTTTACAACAACTTAAAGAGTTCAAAACGTTCTAGATAATTTTAACATGCCAATTCATGATTCAATTGTCTGATCATACCTTTTTCACCGAGCATAATTTTCTCTATGAAATTATCATTCTCCGAAGTATACTGCTGGGAAAGAAGCTCCCAAGTCTTCCTCAAATCTATTGGCGTAATCTGATAATGTCTCCCTCTATCCTCACCCAGCAGTTGGTGATCAGGTTTTTGAGCAGTCAATGTTTCAATGTTTGCTAATATTTCCAAAGAAGCCACACTGGTACATGTAAAATCAAAATCTGCAAATAGCATCAGACGTTCCTCCTTAGGATCAAGCTTTGTACATATTGGGATGATCAGGGTTTGCTCAGACTGTCGAGAATAAAAGAAGTTCATTTCAAGTCTCATAGCTTGACAATAAAGCCTTTCTACGACTTCCGCCTCTTTGTCTGTCAAAGAGTCGCATAGCTCATCAAGCACGTCCTCGGAATGCAGATATGGTGTCTGAAGAGAAATGTAAAACAAGTTCATAAGCTCCTTATGCAAAAAATACCAAGCATTCTTAATCTCCTGAGAAGTATTTGAAAGGTAAATCAAGGAAAAAGGTCGGTGACTAATGATAAACACACCTCGAAACTTTCATAAAATATTCCTTGAACCACTTGCTGTATGGGTGAGAATCAACATAAGGACTGACAAGTTTCTGCATCGCCTTACTAAGAAAGGCATAGATTCTCAGGCTTGGCGTCATAGCACCAAGAGTATAAGCAGGAATTTTTGACTGGTGTATTGGAATTTCACTAACTTGTACGTTACCGGAAGCAGTTGCTAACAAGAACTCTTTGTATTTCTCTGTTGCAGGGTGAAGAGTAATCTCTTTTGTAGGGTTTAGACCCAGTTTCTGCACAAGGAGAATCTCTTCATTATATCTGTAAATTCTTTGAACGCACAGAAAATCATGCTAACTGGTAAATGTAAAATCAGATGCGCAAAGATAATGATTAAACAATATCACGAAAACCGTAAAAGGTACACAAGGTAACGTTCAAAACATTTAGATATCAACATTTCCTAATAAACATCTAGCAAAAAATCGTCCAGGAGCTTGGCGGACACTTCTTAATTCTCAAGGACTGTGATCCATTTCCAGCTACTGCTTACTTGCGAAGAATTACATTATCAACTTTAATTAATACAATTCTAATGAATTATATACACTGCACGCAAATCTTCCATTTATTCCTTTTTATAAACTTTTATGTAAGCAGGTAAAAACACTCTATGGGTAAAAGAACAGCTGCATTTGATCTACATCTACAATTCAAGTTTCTTGTTGTTATTTTCCTTACTGAACTTCTATGTAGTGAGTCCAAATATTCTCAAGGCAAAAAAGCGGCGGCACTTGATCTGTATCTACGATTGACATATCCAGTTTTAAGCATTGTAAATATTTCAAGATCGTTGCTACAAAGAGTGTGACAGTTCCTAATTGTCTCTGCTCCTGTTAGGGAACTAGATATTATGCATCAGGTGTAACAAAAGAAAATACCCATGTAAAACTTCTCAATAAACAGACCTAAATTATACTGATCTGATGCCAATTAAGAAGTGTGGCAACGAAGGTTTCTTTCCAGGATCTAAAGCTGGTTTATCCATTGCATTATACCATTACATCAGACAGAGACGGCCAAAGAATTTCATAAGAAAAGAACATAGTTCCTAGGCATCTGATATGAAGCTAAATGTACAATATCACAAGCAACCTTATTCAATTGAAATGACCTAACCTAGTAATCTTGCAAGAAAAAGAAAGATGGAATTCACCAAAAATCTTAATAGAATCCTATTTCAGCATAACCAACCAATAAATCTTTGCAAGAAAGTAGAATCATCATAGTACTTACTTGTTCAACAAAAGAATTGTGCCTTTCCAATTCTTGCTCCGCATTATTACTCCACCCTAAGAATGCAGCTTTATCAGAATCATCTTCACATTGATCTGCTGCTAACTTATACCTGAGTATGTACACCAGAACACATACACACATCAAAATCAATACAAAAACGCAAGAAAACAAATCAAGAAAAGGTTGAAACTTACACTTCCAAGAAACTGTTCAGAAGATGTTCATGATTAGCAACGTATTGATAAAATTCTTTATCATCTAAACTCCCAGCAGCCAAGTGAACAAACAAAGGTGAATACCCAAAGTACAGTGCTTCATTCTTACAGTCTGCCCAACATCGTTCTGAAATAGTAATCTCATCAGATTCTGATGATTCTTCAACTTCTTTTGATGATTCTTCAACTTGTTTTGATGTAGACATGTTGTTGATTTCTTCAACTTGTTTTGATGATTCCTGTAATGTGGAATTGTAGTAATAAGCAGAGAGAACAAGAGTTTCTTGATCAGCTTCAAGAACTAACACAAAGAGTATAACAAAGAATCCAAGAGAGCAACAAGTATTTATAAGGAAGAAGAGAACTAACCTGAACAAGCGCCATTTGCACCTCGGCTGCACCAAGATTGTACGCCGAGAGGCTTGCTTAGGCTTAGCCACCCTTGGCGGTATTTCATACATTGGCTGCCGCTGCTGCGTGACTAGGAATTTATACTCTGGGCCATAACCAGGTATGAATAGCAAAGGTTGTTGAATCATCCCTGGTGTAGGGAGATTTTCAATCTTCAAATAATAAGTATCAGCACCGCCCATGATAATCCAATTGGAACTGAAAATAGAAGACACGATGCATTTCTAACCCTAGATTGTAAAGAGAAACGATGCAATTTCTGATAAACATTGTCTAGTTACGATTAGGTGTCGTAACAACACCGATTTGAGAAGATGATGGGAAATTCTTCTAACGGAGAACTGGGTGACATAAAATTCCTTGAAATCCGAATAAATGAAGGAAAAATACATTCTCTGGAAATCGCCTGATAGAGATGAAGGAATAGCAACGAGGGACGAGTAAACGGAGAAAAGAATTGAGGAAACAAAAATAAGATCGAGGTGTCTTGGGAGTGAACCCGGGACTCAGGGCTGCACAAAACCGAACCGAAACCGAAGAATTTAAACCGAACCGAACTGAAACCATCATATACCAATGGTTCATTCATGGTTGTCAGTTCCAGATAACCGACACTATCGGTTTCGGTTTAGGTTTCATCCCAAAACCGAACCGAAAACCTAATGGTTAACCGATTATTACTGGCCGTAGGATTGAAATAATATTAACGGTGGATGTTAAACTTGTTAGTAGATATTTTACCCTAAGGCTGTATCTTCCTACCTCCATCTTCTCTCCTCAGTTCTCTTCTCGCTCTCAGTTTTCTCTCTTCACTTCATCGGTTCTTTTCCATGACTCCATTAGCAGTCGAGCTCGAGCACCAGTCACACCACCACTCTAAGATTAACTAGTAACTAGTAAACTACCATGACTTCTTCTTCTTCTCTTCTTCTTCGTCAAGTTTAATCAAGCAACAAACGAAGACTATAAGTTGCTTCAGATATTATAAAGGTATTCAATGTTTCTTTTTATCTTCTTTTCTTCAAAGATTATGATACTATGACTATGACTCTATGAGCGTTAGGTTTGAATAGATTTTGATATTATGAGGAAAATTTGATTTTACAAATCTGCAAATTAGGGTTTTGTGATGTTAATTTTTTTTGGGGATATTTCAAAATTAGGGTTCATTTTTGTTGTTTTACATAGTATTATGAACTGGGTTATGCTTAATTAGGTCAATTTATTTAGTAAACACACAACTTGGTCAGAAATCAATAGTGTTGATTTTGATGTTTTGATCATTTTTTGGTTGTCTGGAATTCATCATTTTCACTGACAAGTTTATCCACCATATCCACCACCTTGATTCTATTGTGGTTTGCTTGTTTATGGTCCCTTTTATGGTTGCATGATGAAAAATCTGTAGTTAGGCTTACAGGGGAATGGTTAGTGGCTTGTTTGAAGCTATCAGCATTTCATCACAGACTTGTGTCTTTATCTTGCAAACCTAATCTGGATTTATGGAGTTATTATGTTATTACTGTTGCATTTGGATGTCTATCAGAATTCAAACACCCTGTACATCATGATGATATCTATAGTTAACTCTTCTCTAGTCTGTTATCGGTCATGTCTTGTCTATGCAATGTGTTGCCTATCTGCCCTATTATGAACTATGACTTCAATTTTGAAATTGTAATGATTGCTATACGCAAAAAGGTACACATTTGGGTAAACAAAGACAATGTATGTGTAATTTCTGACTGATACGTATAGGCGTTGATAGGTAAAACTTAGGTTAACTGAATCGAATGGACAGAAACAGTTAGTTCTTTTTCTTCTGTTGCCTCGGAATCTGCCTTTAGTATTGGAAGGCGCGTTATTGATCCATATCGAAGTTCACTACTGCCTAAGACAGTTGAGGCGTTGATTTGCACGCAAAGCTGGTTACGGACACCGATTGATCTTGATCCAAACACCTTAGGAACTGAGATGCTGAAGATGTTTCAGGTATTTTCTCTACTCATTGTTTGTAAAATTATTATTTGTTATTTTGTCTACTCATTGTTTGTCACTTATTGATGTAATTTCTTGTAGAATTTTTAGGTTCTCTTGCAACTTCTAAGTTCATCCGCATTGACATAGATGATGATGAAAAAGAAGATTGAGTTGTACCATAAGTTCTCTGAACTGCCATTAAGCAGCTCATCCGCATTAACTTCAGGTCTGTCGTATCACGTATTATCTTATCTAGGATTGCTTAATCAGTTAAAGTATTATGTTTCCTATGATGATCATATCTTCATGTACAATGTATTTTCTGTCTTATCGTATTATCTTATCTATAGGATTGCTTAATTAGTTAATGTATTATGCATCCTATGATGATCGAGAATGGTGGGTTGAAACCTCAAACAGAGTAACCTGAACATGCATTACCAGCTATTTTTCTACCAAACTAAGTCCCAAGTGGCTAATAAAATCCACTGATTTCTGATTTTTATCACGAGCTGATCTTCTTTCTTTATATGAATTGGTCTTGATCACACTGCCATTCTAAAGCACTTCATGTTATTTTTTCCGATTATTCGCTTCAGTGATTGAACATGCTCATGTTACTGCCAAACGGCTCCAGTGTAAACTAGAGTATGAAATGCATCACCATTTTTACATAGCTAGTGATGGATGCTTGTGTTGTTTGGTTTTCAGTTTATGTATTTGGTATTCAGTTGAGATGTTTGTCATCTCATTAGTTTCTTGTTGTTGTTTCTTTTATATGGTTTCGAATACCAATTGACATTATTACTCTATTAGTGGCTATGCATGAATGGCAGAATGGGTGCATGAGCTGATTGAAACCTTTTTTTTTTTTTATGTGCAGACTTTGGATGCTCGCAACTCGCAAGAACAACGATGATCTTTGCCGAATTTGTTGGAGTTTTTGCTTTTGTTTTAGCTTTTGTATTAGTATTAAATCACATGCCTTAAAAAGTAAAAACTATGTTTGTAGCAGGTGGAATTTTGTCTTGCTGACACTTTTTATTGAAAATTTAACCTGTCGGATATGAGAAACTGACCAAAATAAAAGATTGTTTATAAATCATTTGGTTAACCAAAAACCGTCTGGTTTTTAACCAAACCGAGTAGAAACCGAACAGAGTGAAACCGAATAGGTTATATGGTTTCATTGATTTTTAATATTGAAAACCGAGTACTATGGTTTCGGTTTTGGTTTTGCCAAAAACCGATGAAAAACGAACCATGTGCAGCCCTACCCAGGAGGGCGCATAGGGACACGGCCCTATATAAAGGCTAAAAAAAAAAAAAAAAAAATTTGTTTTAAGCATGCAATTTATTGAAAGGGAATTAGTTTACAGTTTGGTTGGTATGTGGTACCCATGGAATCATGAAATAGAATTTGACTACTAAAAGATGGGATTGTCTGGTCCCATATTTTGGTTGATAAACTTTCCGTTTGACTTTCATCTGCCGCATGATTGGCCAACCCATCTGCTGCTTGATTTCCTTCCCTGTAGTTGTGCTGAATAGCAGCCTGCGGGATCTGTTGAAATCTAATTTTTGTTTCCTTAATCATTCCTGATATGTGCCAAGGTGGGGGTAGAGGAAGTGATGAAACGCAGAAGGTTCTCTGAGTCGGTTTCAAAGATAACTTTTGGCCATTGCCTTTCTGTTGTTGTTCTTGAAGCCAATAGCAAAGCCCAAGATTCTGTAGTTAAGGCAGTCGTAGTTCTTAGTGGTTGAGCTAGAGCCATTAATGTTCGTGCGTCGGAATCTCTGCAGATGAACCCTGCCCCCGCAAATCCTGGGTGACCTATGGCTGCTCCATCTGTGTTAATCTTAATCTAGTTGATGTTCAGAACGGACCATCATACCGATATTGTTGATGTCCTTTTGTCTCTCGTTGTGTGGTTAAGTATCGGTGCATCTCCTGGTATGATTGGTGGTGAAGAGTGTAGTGCCCCAAAGAATTCTTGTTGCATTTTTTTTGCCCAGGCTAGGATTTCTTACGAAGTTGTTTGCTTTTGTTGGTATGTTAGATCATTCCTAGCTAGCGATAAGGTCCATAATAGAAAACAGAAAGAGGAGAATACAGATGTTGACGCAGGTTGTTGAAGGATTTTGGAAATGGTTGTCTGGGGCGTTAAGGTGAAAGCGGGTGGGGGATTGGAGTTTGGTGAATTTGAAAGTTGAGTAAGTAAGGTGTTCCAGGAAGTAGTTGTCGTTGGACAATGAATTAGAAGGTCACTTGCCAATTCTGGATCAGCGTTGCAGCTGGGGCATATATCTGAGTTGGTCAAATGGATGTGATGTAAGAAGGGGCTAAGTGATGTTGTAGCCGTCTCTTGTTTCATATTTAATTTCATTCATAGAATAAAAAAAATATTTTGAAAGAAAGGGATATACAGAGTATTAAAAAATAGAAATATATATAAATGGTGATCTCAAGACACTTAAAAGAAGGAAAATAAATTAACATATTCCAATATTACCATATTCTCCATTAAAAAAATTTACTAGTATGTTTTGTAACTCTTGTACTAAGGTTTTAAGGGTTGTATTACGTTGACTAAAGTCAAGTAGTTCATAGAATCGCAACTCACTTGCGTAGGTTTGTGTTCCTGAGAGAATAAGGTTACTCGGGAAGAATCGTCCAATTCTTTCGCAGTCGAATTCTTATAATCACATAGGAAACACCTCCAAGGATGATCAATTTGGTTTATGGATATCACACACCCAGACTAGTCACCTGTAATTCAACCTTGTTCTTTATTCTCTCAACTCCTAAACCAATAGCGGAAGCTTCACCGTCCTTCACCACCAATGCATGCTCACAAAATTCACCCAATCTTCATACAACAGATACTCCTCCTACTCAGACACATGAAACACTTTCACAAGAAACTAAACAAAAAGAAACTCGCAATGATTTTCTCAAAAAATAAGGATCAGAACAATACCTCACCAACACCGTATCAACCCAGAGGAGAAAGTGGGAATCTAATACAGCATCAAAAGCTAAAGAATCAAACACCTTTACCAAAAGGAAATCATCACCAACTTTACACAAAAAACCCAAAGACCATATCCAAAAAGCTACATTCCAGGATACTCATATTTTTCATCTAACAAGAAGGATGAAAGATCTCATGCATGCACATCACAGCAAATGCTTGGTTCTCCTTGAGCTACGAAACAGAATGCCTTATGAAACATTAAAAGATGCAATCAAAAAAAAAATGGCACACTCTCACCTACAAACACATCCAAACTGTAACAAACACTCCTGAATATAAAGTGTTCATGTTCCATGAAAGCGACAAAGGAATGATTCTTGAACATGTGACTTGGATTGTTGAGAGCCAGGTAATGCTTTTTGAAGATTATGGTAAGTACCAAGAAAACCCTACTGCATGTTTTAACAAAGTTGTGTTATGGGCTCAACTGTTATATCTTCATGTTTATCTTGAAGACAACACTGCAATAGAGGAACTAATGGCAGAAACAGGTACGGTCCTAGAAGTAGACCTTTGTGGTAAACCTGTTAGAGCAAAAATGGGGATGGACTTAACAAAACCTTTTTACATGGAATTTTATCAAATATTATAGGACCATGTTGGGTTCAGTTTGCTTATGAATATCTACCAACACTTTGTTATAGATGTAGTTTCGTATGGCATGTAGCAAAAGAATGCACAAATTTTTCGAGTTATGAACATGCTTTACAAGATACTAGATTTCCTTTGTTCCCTTACCATAAGCTCAATAGCAAGATGAGAGCTCAGTACCCAAAACCAAAGCAAGCAATCTTGGATCTTCATTATCATCTAATCCTAATTCTGGAGGAACATCATCAACACCATCGTCCAATTCAAACAAGCACCTACATCAGCCGATTCATGCAGGAGCTGAACAAGAACTAGCACAGTTCACCCCCCAAAAAAACACCCCTTAGCAAACACGATTCTTTGTTGAAATCGAAGTATAAAGTACTTGTGAGGTGAATAATAATCTAGGGTACTCTTAGGGAGTCATAAGTACCGGATTTTGAGGTTTCCTAGACTTTGTTTATTGCAATCGATTTCCTATCTCACCTTGATCCTTGATCAGAACGGAAATCACATATATCCGTGGGAGGCAGATTGGTTTAAAGATTTCAATTGAGTTGAAGCAACTCTTAGGATGTAAAGGACGTCAGCTAAGGGAATCAATTGCGCAGAGTCTTGCGAGATTCAAGAGGCGTAAGGAGCGCGATTGCAACTGAATTGATGTGACGGTAAATTCGGTCTCAACTACATTCCAGTCCGAAGGTTTGATAGTAGGCTAGAGTCTGTAGAGGCTTAATACAGTTTGGTGTTCAAATCTGGACAAGGTCCAGAGATTTTTCTGCATTTTCGTTTTCCTCGTTAACTAAATTTCTAGTGTCCGTGTTATTTCTTTTTCAACATTATATTTTTTATCTTTATAATTGAAATATCATAGGTTCTATGTAAATCAATCAAAGTAGATACGCCCATCGTAATTGTTGGATACGACTTGATTGGTCTTGGATATTGATCTTTGGAATCGTCCAAGAACTCTCACGGTATAATCAGGTTCACAGACTTGTTTCCGAATACATATTGATTGTGCGAGTAAGAGATATAAACTCTTCATATAATTCCTGATTGATATTCATTGAGTTGTAACTCTCGGAATTGTATTTGAATTTGGTCCATACAGGTTGCCTAAGAAAAAGTTGGTGGTGTGTTTTGGTACCCCGCATTTTCACGGACACTTGCAGAACTCTTGATCAGGGTTTAGAGGATAAACTCTAAGTACACCAGTCTCAAATGTTGCATAAACTGGGTCTCTATAAGGGGCTTCCATACTACTAGCTGTAATGTTAAGTTCAACATGATTTCTCTGCATGATTTTTTGGATGTGGACATCTCGACATGATTTTTCCTCGAGGGAAAGGAAAAAATTCCGGTTGATATGGTCAACAACCTCAATAAAGGGAAAGGTTTTTTTAATATGAAACTGAAATTTGAATGTTGCAACGTGTCACCTTTTCTGCGACGAGAACAATGGAAATTTTTGAATTTTGAATTTTCATGGTGAGTCTCCTGCTTGATCCAGTCCGATCCCATGATGACCCTAGAAAATCTGTTGATGATGATGATATCACTTGCTTCCAAAAGCATTACAACAACTACTGCAAACGCCATAAACAACACTATATGGCAAACGCCCACTTTTGATGGAGAAACCTCTGCAAACTCAAGAGAGAAACAAGAAGAAAATTAGTTATCCATGAAAATATTTTTAAGTTCAAAAATTTATGCTAGATACTGAAAAATCGTTCAAAAAACTTATCAAAGACCAGCAGAGATGAGTAAGACTATCATTGAAATCGATATAAAAATGTTAGTTTCACAGTATCGTGAAAAGCTTGAATGAAATCACTAAAATTTTGAAAAAACTATAAACTGAATTGAGTCATTTTTGTCGCTGACTTGCAGAGAAGAGAGAGAAACTGTTCGCTCCGTATGTTTAAAATATATAAAGATTAAGTCCTCTTCATCCATATTTGGGATATTTAAATCCATAAGACTTAAGAGGCCTTAAAACCAAATTTTTGGAGCCCCGGTGGATTGCAAATAAAAATCTTGCATCCCAAAAGCAGGCACGGAGCCCTTGCTGATAAGCACGATATCATTTTCTCACGCATCAACCATCTCCGTGCTCTCGAAATCTCACTTACACCCAACCCAAGTTCCCAACTTTTCTTCTCACATCCCGCCACTCTCTTTCTTTCTGCCCTAAAACCCTCCATAAACCTTTCTCCCTCTCTCTGTGTTCCCCAGTTTGCAGACTTGAAAACTTTTAACCATGGAAGTTGTTGTTAGTAGTACTGGTGCTGTTATCGATCCCATGGATTTCAAAGTAAGTGAAGTATTGAAAGAGGTTCAGCTCGATTACGAGTCCCCTACTGTAACCAAATTCATAGATGAAACTATTTCATCAATCAAAAAAGTTATCAACAAAATACCACAAGATTTGAAGGTATATTTCTCGTTATTATTCCTTTTTAAACCCTAGTTTTCATTCTCAGTAATTTATTTATTTATTTATACTTAATTTCATCTTTTTTGATACATAGGTTGGTTCAGATTTAGCACCAGGATTTATCAGAGATGTTAATGCTGATAAATTCGAGTTTAGTTTCAAGAAACCGGCATCGATTGAAATTGGTGGGAGTTATTCAATACAAGCTTTAACTAAGCCGTCTACTAGTATTGATCTTTTTATTCGTTTACCTAAGGTAAGTTGAAATTTTGATTTCTGGGGTTTGTTTCTATTTGATAATTTGATTAGGGTTTAGTAATTGAGAAGCTTTTTTGTTTGTTGTAGGAATGTTTTCATGAGAAGGATTACTTAAATCATAGATACCATGCAAAGAGATGCCTTTATTTATGTGTAATCAAGAAATATTTAAATGCTTCTCCAAAGATTAAAAAGATAGAATGGTCAACCTTTCAAAATGAAGCCCGGAAACCTGTTTTGGTTGTGTATCCAGGTTTGTGCAATTCTTACCTCAGGCTCAGATTAAGTTGATAATTTGATTTCTAGTGTTTTGCACTCTGTTTAACTGTTTGAAAAAATTAAAAATGACAAAATCTGTTTGCTTATTTTAGTTCAGGAACCCGACGAAATCCCAGGTTTTTGTATTAGGTTGATTCCGACAGCTACATCTTTGTTCAGTGTTCCGAAACTAAACTTGGCACGAAGTAATGTACGTGCGCTTACTAAAGGTAATCCGAGTTTTATTAATTTGCAGCTGCGACTTAGTTTCTTATTGCATTTAAAGCAATATTGAACATTTCTGAACTAAACTATTGATCTCGTTACTTGGTCAGAAGGAATGGCTCCGCAAGCTACACCAAGGTACAATAGTAGCATTCTTGAAGATATGTTTTTGGAGGAGAATGCGGAATTTGTCCGAAAAACTCTTTTGGGATGGAAGGAATTGAGAGAGGCACTAATTTTGATAAAAGTATGTTTGGAAATTGTATCTTCTGTCTAAGCTCAATTGGTTCGGTTTGTTATTCTTTCAAAGGAAAGTGTTTGTAAGTTTTTTGTTTCTTATGGTTCAGGTGTGGGCTAGGCAGAGAACTTCTATTTATTCTCATGATTGCCTAAATGGATTCTTAATCTCTGTCATACTTTCATACCTTGCCACGGCATCAGGAGGAAATCGTGTCAACAAGTCAATGAAGACAGTGCAGATTTTTCGTGTCACATTGGATTTTATTGGTATGTTTATTCTCTTCATTTTGTTTGGCGCTTAGCAATTGTGTGGTAGGTTCATTATTCGTTACATGTGTATTGTCCACTTTTATTTATTTATTTGTTAGATCTCCTCTGTCAGTTCCTGTTATGAAATATAAATGTTAAGGTGGAAGGAGTTGGCATACAATGCTTAAAAACATCAGAACTTTTCTTGACGCATTGAACTGATAGGTCTTTGTTAGCTTAAAATTTAGAGCCGTTTTCATCACACGCCTTCGTATTTGTGACATTTCTATGTTGACCCATTTAAATACGACCTAAAGAGAGTTTCCAGAGGATGATGATAGATAAAAATTCCCTGATTATTACCATTTGATACCTAAACGTAAACTAATGATATAATGCAGTGACACTTTCTCTATTGAGTTGTAATGGTTGTTCAGGTTTTACATATTCCTTGTGTATCTACCAGCAAGTGCAAGCTGGTATTCATCTTTGCTTTATAAGACCTCCTTTAGAAAATAAATTAAGATGAAAAATGATACAAGATGAATTCTCTTTGTTGGTTTGTTATACTAGTCTAGTTGATAACTAACTTTTAGCTTTCATCACATTAACTTTGTTAAATCTAGTCACTGAAATTTGATCACCTTGATTCTCCACAGCCAATTCAAAGTTATGGGACAAGGGTCTTTTGCTGCAGCCCCATAATCAAAGTAACCTGTCAAAGGAGGTTTGTAAATCATATCGTCATTTTTAGATGGTTGACCCTAACTCATTGTGTAACATTGCGCAATATGTACTCGTAAAAACTGTGTGGGACTCCTCTGCTGCATCTCAGGCAGTAATTACATCTTCTACACTTAGGTAGAGGTTATTGGTTTATCATTATTCATGGATACCTGTGGATTTGTAGGAGAGAAAGCAATATCAGCAATTGTTTCCCGTAGTTCTATGTGATTCATCATCTCAACTTAACCTGGCATTCCGGATCACAAAGCATGGCTTCTCAGAGGTACCATATGTTCACATTTTTATGTTTGATTCTCATTACTAGGAGGATTTTGTTTCTGTCCCCATGACACCTATCAAACACAATCTCCATTTGTCTTAATGAAACTCAAGCTCCGAGATGAGGCTGCACAGACACTTAATTGTATAGACAAATATAGAGATGGTGGATTTGAAGAGGTTTTCATGACTAAGGTTGACTTCGCTGCCAAATATGATTACTGCATAAGGTAATTTTATGACTAGTGTTTGGCCTTTTAATTCATAGGGTGTGAAGATGTAACTAATTTTTTGATTGCTACCCCTGGTTGAAGGTTTAAATCAATTTTCGGTTTCACTTCTAGTTTCTTCGTGGAGATGTGTCTTATCCCTAGTTCACTGTTCTATTTCTTTTTTAGAATAAAAGCGGACGAGAGTAAGGAGGTGTATGCCTCTGGATTTTGTTTAGATGAAGAGTGCTGGAGAACATACGAGGAGAAGGTGCACTCTCTTCTGGAACAAGCACTTGGTGACAGAGCAAAATCTATCCGCGTTACTTGGAGAAGCAGTCCCTCACAGTGGAAAATTGAAGAGGTATCTGATCCAGCTCTAGCTTGTGTTGTTTTCATGCTGTGTAATATGATAATTTTCCAAATGATGAGCTTTTATATCTGGTTTCTAGGGCTTCTCTGAGTTTAGTACTAGTCCTTTGGTTGTGGGAATTTTATCTAGCGCTCCTGAGAAGAGCTTTAGAGGGGTTGATGTTGGCCCAAATGCTGAGAACAAAGAAGAGGTACCAGATTCTTCAACTCTTCATTGTTGTTTTAATTTTGTTCTTTTGTTTTGTTGGTTTAGATTTCATCTCTAAGATTTTTATTTTGTGTCGATAGGCTCTCAAGTATAGAAAGTTTTGGGGAGAGAAGGCCGAGCTTCGTAGATTCAAAGATGGCATTATTGCAGAAAGCACAGGTAGTCTGCTTTAACTTATGATAGCTGTCAATGGTTTAGTGTTCCTGTGTTGAGATGACTAATGTGCTACAAACTTATGTTGCACGGAACAGTATGGGAATGTCAGCATTGGGAAAGGCACCTCATTGTCAAAAGAATCTGTGATTACATTCTTTCTCGACATCTTGCCTTACCTGAAGAAAAGATAACATGCGTCGCTGAACAACTTGACTTTTGCCTTCTTCATGGTGGTAAAGGTAATACCATAACACAACAACCTGCTAACACGTGTTTTCATTTTTCGTTTATTTATTTATTTTTATTTTTATTTTCTTTTTCCTGTTAAAGCTTATACTCAGTTAAGTATATTGGTACCAATTTCAGATTCATTCTCATTTCATGGAAGCCTTCTTGCGGCTTTTGAGGTTTTATCAAAACGTTTGCGCAGTATAAAGGATATTCCTTTGAGTGTATCTAGTGTGCAGCCTTTAGACCCAGGTTAACTTTTCTATCCCACAACATTTTTACTAAAGTTAATATGGCCTATCCCACAATATTTTTACCAAAGTTAATATGGAAATGAGTAGGAATATTGATGGTATCTTCTTTATCAGTTTCATTATAATTAATCATAGTGAATATAGTCAGAAGAAGTGCAAGTTCCCCTGTATTTACTGTAGAATCCTTACTTTGCATATACCGTGTTTTCTGAAGTTTCGCCTGTTTAAAATAATAGATAGCAATAACTGATATCTATTGCACTTAATACTTATTTATCTACCTAATATTGCCTGTTTACATTCTACCTCAGCCTTTCGTTCCACATCTGTTTTTCTTCCTGCACCTCATCCTCTTGCTAACGAAAAGGTCAAAGGCCGAACTTCCCAGCTCCCCTCCACTTGTATACAACCAGTGGAAGTTATGATCCAGGCAAGTTGATGCTAGATCTTAATTTGGTTTCCGTTATTGTTACTTAATTCTTATCACGCCTGAAGGTTTCTATTTATTATTATTATTGTTTAGTTGGAGGGTTCAGGGAACTGGCCAATGGATGATGTTGCCATTGAGAAGACTAAACATGCATTTCTTCTACAGATTGGAGACAGGTGTGTTATTGAAAGGTTTTCCTTGTTTAAATCCATCATTATCTTCTTTTTTTTTTTACCTATTTCTGAAATTCATGATACCATGAGTCAGTCTCCAAAAAAGTTGGGGTTCTCGTTGTATTGCTTCTGAGGATGAGGTGGATGTCCTGATGTCTGGATACGCATTTCGTCTAAGAATCCTGCACGAAAGAGGCCTGAGCTTGGTGAGAAAGAAAGGTGAGGCTTCTTGTTATGTATTACTTTTCTTGATATTCTGTTACATATTTATATCTGGAGTTATACTCTTTCTTATGTTGTATTCATGTGATTTCACTGTTCTAGTGGGCAATGAACGGATGAAGCAGATCACTTCTGGAGATAAGGAACTCTTTATCCGTGGGCAGCATTCTAGCATGATCAATGGTTTGCTTGGTCGTTACCCTGTATACGGGCCTGTTGTCCGGTGAGTTTGCAAACCTTTAACGTTTCTTCACAAAACTTATACATTGTAAGAAACAGTCTGCAATTATTGTTGGACTTGTTCTATGAACCTTACATGTCACTGTATTTTCTTTAAAGCCTTGCAAAAAGGTGGATTTCTGCTCATCTCTTTTCGTCATTTGTGGAAGAGGAGGCAGTAGAATTGTTGGTTGCATACCTCTTTTTGCGACATCTACCATTCTATGCTCCTTCCTCCCGGATAACTGGATTTTTGAGGTAAATGTCCCAAAGTGCTACTTATTATTACTTCTATCTGTATACACGTGAATTTATACAGTACTTCTGGATTCTGGATTCTGTATTTTATTTTAAGTTATGAGCAAAAAGGAATGAGTTGCTGTGACTGTAAAGTGTGGTACAGTTAGAATGAGCAAGAACCATGGCGAGTTGGATCAAGCCCCAGTAAAAACTGAATTCCTTGTTTGTTGTTCTACTTGTGAAGTGCTTTTAATTGCGTTCATTTGTTTTAGTATCAGTCCAGTTGTATTTCCTTGTGTATTTGTAATTAGTGACCAGATCTCATTGCTGCTTTGTGCTGTTATTGGTGATGCGCTCTCTGATGATCGATATGTTGATTGACAGGTTCTTACGGTTGCTGTCAAACTATGATTGGACCTTTTCTCCTTTAATCGTAGACATAAATGGTGATATGACTTCAAAAGATGAAAAGGAGATACATGTAAGAACCATAACTCCGAAACTCTGATTTTGGAAAATACATTCTTTAGGGTTTCCAGAAGTTGCAAACTACACAGTTTCTTTCACTTTAGTGGATATTAATTGTATGCTTTAATGGGATAGGAGAACTTTATGACTAGCAGAAAAGCTTACGAAGAAAGTCCACAGAATTTGGATAGACCAATGTTTTTGGCCACATCATATGACAAGTCATCCGAAGCTTGGACGAAATATTCACCAAACTCATCTGTAAGTAAACACCAACACTTTTAAAGCTTTGCTAACGATTAAGGAACTTATCTTTCTGTGTATTAGCCATTTCTAGTCTACTCTTAAATACTCTCATTTCATGGAGTGACGGTAATTTATTTTTCTTGGTGGGATTTTGTTGATTACAAAAAAAAAAGGAGCTTAAAAGGATGGTTGCTTATGCAAAAACGGGTGCGGAGTTATTGACAGACTTTATTGTTCACAATCAAACTGATCCTCAAAAAACATGGAAGGTTAGTGTTACACATGGATTCAGGATGATGGCTTCGTCTCAACTTGAGCCGAATCTTGGCCTATCCCGTGCTTTCTTATATTTTGTAATTTTTAATTTCCTTGTTATTGATCAGAAAATATTTTCTTCGTGATATGCAATTGCAGAGTTTGTTCCGGACACCTTTGAACTTGTACGATGCTGTAATTCTCTTGCATAGGCATAAACTAGCTTTCCCTCAACGCTTGCTTTCCCGCCCTGAAATGATCCCCGGTGAAATGATAAAAGGTTCTTATATAACTCTTCTGCTAGCACGACAGATAATACTGGCATTTCATGCTGTATGTCATAAGGTCTCAAAATATGCACGTTGTTTTGCAGCAAAGCACGTGTCTGAAGGAAAAGCTAGCAAGGACTTTGATCCTTTTATGTTGCGTGGCGACCTGGAAGAAATGAAAAAGAATCTAATGGTGAACTTTGATCCAGTCCGTTGCCTTGTCAACAATCTAAAGGTAATAGTAAAACTTTTACCTTTGCCCAAAACCAATTGCGATAAGAAATATAAAACAAATTTACTGACCTTTCCAACTAACTGTGCAGGAAGAATTCCCCGAAACGTTTAAGTTGTGGTATGATTCAGTAGGGGGCGACGCTATTGGTTTGACGTGGGATAAACTTGAATCCAAGGTAATAAAAAGGCAGCTGCTTTATTTTATCTTTAACCGAAATCAAGTACTAATATGAGTAAGCTTGTAAGTGTGGTTTTCTTTTTCTTCTTTCTAATACTAGCATGTATATAAATATTGCAGAAGAGAGCAAGAGAAGAAATGGACGACGACGAGAACGACAAAAGACAGGATCCAATAGATGTGCTGAGAAATGTGGGTGAAGTTGGTAGAGGATTTGTAAGGAGTGTTTATTTATTCAAATCTCCTAGACTCCAGAACTGAAATTACACATATTCATACATGTTGTGACATTGTATTTTTTACAATTTATTTAATCTAATGATTTTTGTTGTTTTGGTTTTATGCTCATCTCGATCGTCTACTCTGACATGGCCGGCACTGTTGTCGTTTTATTCTAACCTGTTGCACAGAGTATTGTCATTGTTCGGATATAGGAAACCGACAAGTCCATTTACTTGAAGCTAAAGAACTACTCTAACCGCCAAAGAAATGTTAAACTTCCGTTTGTATCCTTTTACTTCCCCAATAACGCTATAGAAAATCCACAATAATCAATTGGTAACTGCATAATTGAGTAATTTTCTCCACATCCTTTTTTTTTTACATTTACAAACAGTAGAATTTGGCTTGAATAATCTAAATATTTCCTGGTAAACCCAATTCATTTTCATCATCTTCTTCTTTACAGGTAAACCTTTTCTTGAAAACTAGAATCACAGTAGAATTAAGACTCCGAACATGGACGATATCCGAGAACTTTAAATACGACCCCAATGGAGCCACTGCTTTAACTAAGGCCGTTGTCACTGGAGTTGGACCTGGTAACCTTGTTAAAAGAACACCAACACTTCCTTGTTTCAAAACCCTTTCCATTTCCAGCACTATTCTTGCCGGAACTCTTACACCGCTAATGAAAGCTGTCGAGAACACGAAATCGAATGAATTCTCATTAAATGGTAACGCATAAATGCTTCCTCTTCGAACATACGACGAACATGGTTTACGATCCACTCCAATTGCATCCATAAATCCCAGCTTTCTCATCACTTTAACTGTTCTCAACGAACCTCTTCCAATTGACAAAGCTTTGTCACCTTGAACCAACCAATTTCCCGCCATTAAATCACGAAACACCAAGTTTAGATCTGACACACTCATCGGCTGATTCCGGGTTGCAAATTTCGTCGACTTCATTCTTATCATCGGTAACGGCAGTCGACGATCACAACCCTCAATTGGGTTTAACACTAGATTCAAACAAGGGATGAACCCCATCAAAGTTGCTAAGAAGAAAATTCTTACGAATGAAGTTTTCCAAGAGAAATTCTGGTAGATAAACTGAACCTTGAAAAGACCTGGCTCCATAACTTGAAAAAGGTAAGAAAATTTCCCGATCTTAAACAAGAGAATATAAGAAATAGTAATATAGTATATATTTAGCGAGTACAAAACCTCGAAGATGTGTGATTTCCTCCCACCATGAAGAGACCTTGGAATTGAATCCAGACACGCAGTCTCCGGTACATTACATGTCTAAGTGAAGACATTTTGATCAAAATTTTGTGTTTGGAGTACACTCATTATAGGTAAGAGTTTTTGTTGTAGAATTTTCTAGTTTCAGTTTGGCACTAGAGAAAGGAATCTCCAGGGGATTAAATAAAAAAAACAAAAACAAAAACGCTGGGTGGATTAGTTTTTACTGTACACCTACTCTTATGAACTGACACGCATAATAGTTCAGAATCTCTTATTACTGTGAGTCTGTGACTTTTATTCCACTTATCAATTTCATTTTGGTATCAGCACACTCATCTCTTTTTGAATTTCACATGCATTAGAGTGTATAGTGTTTTTTTTTGTTTTTGAATCGGTACAAAATTTGGTGCTGACGAGTTTCAAATTCAGGTCAATGGTATCATCATCCGGTCATCATCCGGTCACATGCATTAGAGTGTATAGTTTTCTTGCTTTATAGGTCGGCAGCTCCATGCAGTAAAGTTCCAAAAAAGGATATGCTGTAAACTCCAGTAAAGAGATTCACATGTAAAGAGATTATAAGGTGTTCAGTTTGATTGACATGGAATTGTGAACTCCATACCATATATGGTGGATGAATCGACTCCTTATCATTCGTACAACAAATTACATGCATGATGGGAAAACATGGGTCCTATAAGCTTGCATTAATTACAATTTGATCAAAATTAGATAACTGTGGTAAACAGGAGTTAAAGAGGAGCCATGCTTTTTTAATACTATAAAAGCTTTTTTTAACTGTGGTAGTCTCTTCAATTCTTATTTGCACTAGAAAAGTTGGCACCAGGAGTGTTTTCTTTGATGGAAACTCGGCCGAGGCTCTACCCAGAATTGTAACATTTTTTATTTTTTTTGAATTTTGGAGTTTCCTTGAACTGTTTCGATATAGGTAATGAGTTGATTTTTTGTGAATTGCACATCAAAAGTAGCTTTTCGACTTGGCTGTCAGAAGTCAGTTTGGCTGTCAAATTTCACAACGACTTCTAGAAGTCGAAAAGTTAACTTTTTATGAAGCAAAATAGTTTTGATTTTGACTTCTGCTTCTGACTTCGACTTCTGGAGAAGCAGAAGTCAGAAACAAATTTGTATCCAAACGTCTGCAGATTTTATAATTTTTTTTTTTTTTTAATGCAAAACACCTTTCATTACTTAAGTTAATTTACATATCTTAAGCTGACAGATTGATTGATCATCCCTGATAATTTTACTAAATTTTTCAGGGATGTTACAACTATAGTCAAAAGAGGATCTGTCAGTTCTAGAGGTCTTAGCTATTACATGAGCAGCGTTATTAGTTGATCTTTTAACATGGTTTACAGTAAAACAAGAAACATAAGATGGCAAATGCCTTATTTCTTCCACTATGCCTTGGTTCATCCACTGCACTGAAGGATTGGCATGCTTGATAGAGCTAATTACATTTAAACTGTCACTTTCGAAAGTTACTTTCTTTAAGCTGTAATCTCTAACCCATAATATTGCTTCCTTCATGGCCAGACATTTAGCTTGTTCTGGGTCTATTCCTCCATTGAAGTATCTGCCTTTGATGCCCCAGCATTGACCTGTTGAATCACGAATTTTATCAGTCCAATTCCAAAATTAGAGGTATTGTAAATTTGTAATCAAACGAAGCATCCATGTTAATTTTAAGCTCATGAGCTGGTGGAGGAGACCATGGTTGATGCACTTTCTGTTTTATCGACGAGCTTCCAACAAAACATTGATTTACCATATTTTTAATAGAGTGAACTGTGAAGAGAAAATTCTGGTTTTTATTTTCAAAAACTTTTGAACATCTATTCTTCCAGAGAAACCAAGCAGTAATCATAAGAGTTAAAGTCCAATGATTCCAATCATCCTTATTTGAATTAGGAGAGGCATGAAACCAACTAGATATCCAATCTGTAACTTCAGTTTGTTGATTTTGTAAAACAGCTACATTCACATTCATAGCGAACCATACTGGTCTAGAGTGATCACATTAAATGAGCAGATGTTGAAGTGTTTCTTCAGCTTGAGAGCATCTAGGACAAAAGGTTTCTATATTACTGTTGTAACTGTTGAGCTTAACTCTAGTAGGCACAATCCTCCTAAGGCACTTCCAAATAAATAACTTAACTTTATGTGGAGCATTTGATTTCCACAGCTGTCGCCAGTTAACATTTGGAACATTCATACTCCCTTGGTCTATCCCAGTTGTCAGATTTGTTAAAGCTTTATAAGTTGTTTTAACCGAGAATTCTCCTATCCTATTTGGTTCCCAGATGAGTTTATCAGTACCATGCTGAATTAGATGCATTCTTAGTACTAATTCTGTTGTTTCTGCCGGAAAAAGATCATGAACAAGTTGAGAATTCCACCTTCTTGGATTTTCTAACATTAGGTCAGAAACGTAAACTATTCTAGCTGGTTCTTGAAAGGTATCATTTTGTGTTGGAGGAGAATCTAAGCCTATTACCCATTTGTCAAACCAAACCTAAATTTTAGTTCCACTCCTAACATCCCACCTATGGAATTTCCTCACATAATGGAACCCTACTTCCAGACCCTTCAAGATCCATGAAGAGCTGTAAGGGGACTCTTGAAGATGAAGAAAGCTACAGTATGGAGAGAATTTGGCTTTCATGATTTGTGTCCAAGGTTTGTCCTCCTCTGTGCATAATCTCCAGGCCAATTTAGTAATTAGAGCAATGTTAAATCGTTCTAAGTTCCTAGAGGCCAATCCTCCTTCATCTTTAGAATAACAAAGAAAATTCCATGCTGCCAGATTCAAACCTTTATTAGACTTATGACCCCACCAAAATCTTCTTTGGGATGAATCCAGCTTGTTAATTATATTTTTCGGAAGCCTGGAATTACTCATGTAGTGAGTAGGAATGGAATTAAGAACTGATTTGACTAACGTTGTTCTAGCAGCTTGGTTGAGATTTTTAGAACACCAGCCTTGGAATCTGTTCTCATAAGAGTCTTGGATAGAGATAAAGGAGCTTGTTTTCGATTTTCCCAGTAGAATAGTCAGTCCTAAGTATTTATCTGAAGTACAAAGTTGTTTGACACCTAGCTTATCTCGAATGGCTATCTTAGCATTATGTGACAAATCACCTGTAACGAAAGCCGATGATTTCGCAAAATTTATCAACTGACCAGAGATGTTACTAAAATTTTGCAGACATGACTTAACTTGATTATTACTTGAATGATCAGCATGAAAGAACAATATGCAATCATCCACAAATAGCAGATGATTAACAGATATATAATTCTTCACAACTTGTATCCCACGCAACAAATTGAGAGCTTTTGCATTCATTAAAGATCTGGCAAGATATTCTATAGAGATTATGAATAGATAAGGGGATAATGGATCCCCTTGTCTAAGACCTCTAGTAGGGGTATAAGACTGACAAATGCTACCATTTAAACGAATCGAAACAGTTGTTGTCAATATACATTGATAAATAATAGTACGCCAGTCTTCACAGAATCCCAAAGAAGAAAGCATCTTATCAATAAATGCCCACTCAACTCTATCAAAGGCTTTCGACATGTCTAACTTCAGAGCTACTAGTCCTTGTTTTTTCTGTGACTTCTTCATGGAGTGAATTAGTTCATGAGCCATGACTATATTGTCATTTATTTATCTCTTTGGAACATATGCAGCCTGTGTTGGAGAAATTATTTTCTCATAAGAGGTTTCATTCTTGTAACTAAAAGCTTTGAGATTATTTTATAAGTTATATTACATAGGCCAATTGGCATGTAATCATTTGGTGTCGAAGGATGATGGGTTTTTGGTATTAAACAAGTAACTGTCTGATTTATACAATGAGGCATTCTCTTACTGATGAAAAACTGCTGCACCAAATGAACAATATCTTTTCCAACAGTGGGCCATTGTGATAGGAAAAAACCCGCAGGGAATCCATCAGGACCCGATGAATTCCAGCTAGGCATACCTTTAAGAACATTAAAAAATTCCTCCTCTGAGGGCATTGATATTAAAGATTCATTTTCAGCTTGGGAAACAATTGGGGTTATTATATCAAAAGAGTCATCTTTGAAACAAGGGTTAGTAGACTTAGCAATAGTAGAAAAATGCTTCGTAAGAAGAGATTCCAAATCTCTATGTGAATGATGCCGCTGACCATGATCATTCACAAACAGATTTGTATCTACTGAAAGAGAACCTTAATGTACTTTGTTGTTCTCTGACAGGCATGGGACTGCTCATCTAGGTAATAAAGGGAAAACTCTATAACGAGGACAACTAACATGGCCAAATATGGGACAACAAATAGTCTTTGATCATTCCCCTCCTCACCCCATTACCAATCCCAATGCTAGAGTCATTCCCTGGGCTGCTGTTACAAACAAGTCATTTTAAGGGACCATGTTGTTGAGGAGGGCCACCAGGAATATTTGGAGAACAGTACAAGCTTGCAAAAACAGTTTTTATGCCCAAGGTTTGTAGTTAACAATCAAGGTTCTTCTGTAAACTACTCAGAACAAAATGAATTTCTTATGGTATTCAAGGAAAAGTTTATTTATGAGCTTTTTCTCCCATCACCAAATAATCAGCAGCAAAACTTGCTCGCCGCTGAAAACTGTCTTAACAAAAATTTTCTTCTTCTGTTAGAAGTAAAAAACAAAAAGAAAAAGAAAAAATTGGTGTTAAATTTCATAATGTAGAGGGATACAACAATGATGAATGTTTACATATTCTGCAACCATGCAATTTCCATTCATATCCAGTATAATTTTGCCCGTACCTCGAAACACGAACCACCGTTTTAACTTCATTTCCATGTATGTGGTGTTTGTGGTCCGTATCTACATGGCATAACCCATCATCTTCAACCCTGTCTTGATGAATGATCATTGTGGTATTCTGACACAATTGCCACACTGGTTTCCTTACACGTGATCGACATCTGGGCTAACTGCCTTTCTTTTCCGATTACTCGATTCAGGAGACTGGAATTCTCTCTTATTTCCATCATCAAATAAATGAACTTCTCCATCTTCAAGGTTTTTCCCCTTGGTTCCAGATGATGACCTCCCCTTGAGTCCTCCAGAGTGATTTACATGTCTAATATCCTCATCTCGATCTCTGCCAGACTTCTGGTTTTCAAGTTCTTGACTGTTAGAGGAGTTAGGCCAGCTCTGTCGTCTCTCCTGCTTTAGTTTCTCGTCCTCAACTGCCAACTCAATGCCATCTTCCAGCTCCCTTTCAATTAGATCATCGTCATCCATTGGGTCCATTTTCTTTGCAACTCCAACACGGGACTTTCTTCGTTCTAGAGCTGCCTTGACCTTATCTCTGTCAAGCTTTTTTATAGCATCAAGTGGTGACTGACTCACAGAGCCTTCCCTGTAATCCAAATTCCGCCCACCTCTGCTGCCAGACTGGGAAACATCAACATTCGTCTTTTCTTTGCCTGCTTCCCCCATTTCCCTTCTCTCGCTTTTCCTCTCTTGATCCTCAGCAACAGAATGGTCCGACACTGACCTGTCTCTGCTAGAAGTTTCTTTAACATTCTCCCCCCTGCAGGTCAACGACTCCTGTTCAGAATGTTGGCGATCTTTAGTTTCAGCATCCCCCTTGTGATCCTGTTCAGAATGACGGTAATCTTTAGTTTCACCATCCATCTCCTGGTCCTGTTCAGAATGTTGGCACTCTTTAGTTTCACCATCCACCTTGTGCTCCCAGTCAGCATGTGTGCGACCTTTACTATCACCGTCCATCTTGCGTATTGGGGTAACACTTGTCATCTCTGTTCTCCCATTGTCATTATTTTGATTTTGGGTACTTCTCTGGGATCCATTTTGGTTATCACCATATGAATGTTCAGACACTGCCCTAGTTAATGAGGGGACCGCTGCCTCAGCTTTCACAGATGCTGCTGTGCCAGATCCATGACCGTTTACAGGAACTGATTCCTCACTGGATTTAGGTGCTTTTGTTGAGGACCGCTGAACCCCAGCTGTAGCACTTCCTTCAACTTCACTTCCTGGCTGAGCTGCTAGACGGTTTTGCTCATATAGTTCCAACATTTGATTGCTCACCTCTATAAGAAAAATACAAAGATACTACCCAATTAAACAAAACATAGAGTAACAAAAATATGAAAAAACATTTCAGAAAGACGATCAATGAAAATAATAAACATGTTCTCACTGGCTCACAAAATTTTGGACAAGAAACTACCTCTGTTCTATATTTTAACCAACTTTCTAAGAGAAGATAAGCACACTGACCTTCCAATTGGCGTGGGGTGACATCAAATTCTTGCCACCAGAGTTTCTCTCCATCCGATGGGAGCTTCACTTTGAGAAACTTTGCGGCAAGGAAGATAGCACCAGCAGCAATATGGTGGCACTTAAATTGCAGAAATAGAGAAGTACGCAACCTGCATAGTGCTTTCCAGCAAGTAAGAAAGACGAGAAAGTTGGCATTAATGTGAATGTAAGAGGAAAATCATTATCTCTATCGTACCCATCGTTGACAAAATTCCATGCAACCTGGGCAAGGGCATTCTGTGCAACTTTGAATTTCTTTATCGCCTCAACAAGGGGTTTATACGGGTGGAAGAGACTGAAGTCAAAATCAAGAGTTGCAAGTACAACCCTCTCTCCAAGCAAAATCAGCTCTTTTTGCTGTTCATATACTTCCTGCATATGGTAGGCGGTGGGATGAAATCTAATAGGTTGACAGAATTCAAGCTAAGAATATAGAAATAAGTTACGGGACAGATTAAGTGAACTGGTTGCTTCATGTGATGTAGATGCACACAAAATGGGCGGGGGTAGTGTTTGCCATGCAAGAGTGTGCTCTAAAACAAATATATGCAACTACTAATATTTAAAAGGATTATCAAAATGAGTAGGCTTTCAGGTATAGGAGATATTATTGTAAGTTGACCCCATGTTTGTTTGTAGGAACACTATCACTCATACTGATTCTATTAAACTGGCTTTGTTCTGTGGAAACACATAATCCTACGTCAGATTAGTGATTTCAAATAAATTACATGAGAGCTGGGGCTCTTAAGTGCGATTAAAAATGACTTTTAAATTAATTTATGGTAAGAATTTCAGTGCCTCCCCAAGGAATAGTTTTGTGGAAAAGCTTTTTCCATAAAATTACTTCCTTCCTATCAAGCACAACCTTAAAATTGGCAATGATAATTCAAATTTTCTTTCAAGGATGAAAAGGAGCGAGTTATGTGTATGTATTCAAAGGACAGACTGGAACCATTGAGAGCACAGAAGTGTAGAAGTTTAGTGCCAGCGTTCAAGAAAAGTGAGGCTAAATGAGCTGATATCTGATAGACTGACAAACAATCAAGTATAAAGCTTCACCAGGAGGAAAAGTACCTTCTGCTTGATTTTCTGGGCAGCCGCAGGGTCCTTTTTGTTAATAATTTCGTAGGAAACGACAATAACATCCTTCAGTGGCCTAGGAGTTTCTTCAACCTTTCCCGCCAAGAACATACAAACCGTTGCGACGGTCTGCAAAACCAATTTCACTGTTGTTAAGTACTGAAATTTATCATAATATACCAGGAGAAGCAGATTTCCCCACATCATCAACTGTTTACCACTATTTCTTCCCAAACCTTTTCAAAAAGGGCCAACCTTGACATAAAAGTTCAACCATTTAGTTTTGCCAGGGTCAAATTCACAACATTAAAGAGATTTAAAACCATAGTTCTTTTTGACCATGGCATACACAAATCTTAAGTTCACGAACTCTTTTTGGGCTTCAATACTTTTTGTTTGAGGTGCACGCATACAAGCTTTAAAAAGTCTACAACCTGCACCTTGGTGCCTTTGTTGAGTGTTTCTTTTTATGCAGTTAAAATACAATTTAAGAAAGACATATATTCGACGCTGAAGATACTAAAGGTAGATGCTGTACTGATTTGTTAGCTAGTTTCGTATAAATTTTTAGTTCTGTTTATTTACTTAATATTCTAGCATTTTCTTTTAGCAATGTAAGGCAATGCCTTGAGCCTGCAACCAGGCACAGCCTAGCCTTGCCAAAAGAAAACGCATCGCCGCCTCAACGTCTTTTTAAACATTGCAGTATTGATTTATAATGAATATTTTTGTCACCAGACCACGCTATGCCTTATTGATCTAAATAGATTGCTCTTTACATGAAAACATAAATACTGCAAAACCAATTCTAAACTATCATAAACTACATAAAACGTTAAGCTAAAGTTAATGCCTACTTTATGATTGCGTTCCAGATGGAACAAAAGATAATATCATGGCATGTCTTATACAATCAGACAAAATATAGGTGGCAGTCTAGCTAAAATCATATTAGAATAACATACTCTACTCTTGAAACAGAACATGTACTCACCCGCCTATCATTCTTTGCATGAGATTGGCGAAGGAAAAAGCGATGGCAAAATATTATTGCCGTAGCTATAGTTACTTGGGGTCTGCATTGAAAACCATAACAAATCACATTGTGAAAAAATACTTGTGCATTCTCTAAAATAAGACTATAAAAAACGTAGAGATTCTCAAAGAGTAATACAAGAACGGGCTAATAATATTCAACGATAATGGCCAACATCTTACAAAACTATCTTTGCACACTACAAAAACATTACTGGGTCATCAATAAAAGTTTGTGAAACATCAAACATATAGCACGGACATGAATCATTTTCAGATTTAAAAATTAAAATCAAGATCAAGAAAGTACAGCTAGGCAAAATAAATCTGGCAAACAGCAGATGATGCAGAACTTCAAGAGTGCAAGAAAAGATACTGAACCTGTGTTCTACTCCCACCAAGCACAACACTGAAAAACTACCAACACTATACAAATTACTCATACATTTCTCAACTGAAGAACTCATATGAAAACTAGAAAGCTGCACAAGATGCTACTGTACATTTCATTGACTGAACTAAAATTGACATCAGTAAGGGCTTATATCATATCCTACTGCACAGTTGCTTGCCAATATATCATGTATTTGGGATCCTAGAAGACCCGACCATGGCATCACAGAACTCTAATCCGTCCGAAGCAGGAAGGGAAATTCATGTAGAGTTCAAAATAGGACAAAAATGTTTTCTCTTACGTAGTAACAAGCACTAAAGCACTTGTAATCAACTAAGCAGCCATCCACCATAACCAAGCACTTGCACATGCTGCTTAATAGAAACTAGTTGTAGAATTCAAGCATTTTAATCAATTAGTTCCAACTAACTCTACAGTCTATTGACTTATCTAAACCAAGCACTTGCACATGCGGCTTAATAGAAACTAGTTGTAGAATTCGAGCATTTTAATCAATTAGTTCCAACTAACTCTACAGTCTATGCCCAATCTTATGGCAGCTTGACTTACCAAAAATTTGAAAGACAGAAATATTTGTATTGATAATGACTATAAATGGGAGAACATAGAGGGAAAGGGAGAAAACAGATAATTACAGAGGAGGCCGATATCGAGTTTGGGTACTCACACTTTAAGGCGCATGCCCAAATCTTGTAAAAATGTGCAGTATGACTTGCGTAGATATGTCTCTTTCTTCAGGTCAATGCCGTCGCTTCTAGATGGGGAGGTTTCTTCTATTTCCTTCCTTGAGAAATACCAACAGTCAGATTCCTCTTGCTTGTCTGGAGAAATGTTGCTAGGCGCATTCTCAGCCACTGCATGATTTGAAGGATCCCCAGTTACAAATCCAGCCATATCTGATTTCGAGTACTAGAGTTTAATACACACACGATCAGAGAAAGTCTTAACTTCAGCGGCTCTATCAAAGCCACTATCAAGTAGCTTCCTGCCCATCGACCAGCAGATAAGTTAATAAATCCCTGTTTTAAGTTATCATGAAATATATGACAATGATGATAGAACTAAAGCTTCCATTAGTCAATATAATGGAAGAGATTCATTTAGCATCACTAGCGTTTAATGTACGAGGTCCATTTCATTCAAAATCATTCAATATCCAAGCAAAGAATAGACTTTCCAACAAATGCACAAAACCACACATATATAATCATGTGTAAATTTTTATTATTAAGATTAGGTGGATCTGGTTTATATCATCCGATTAGTAATGACATGAACCACCTTGAATGGGATGCAATCAATCTCGAGTACTAAAATATGAGCCACCAGAATACAGGGAAATCATCCTTAACTAGATTAGATGATATGAACCACCTAAAAAGGTATCAAACATCTTTCACCAAAAAATGCCAACCACCTTGAATCAGTCACTATTCTATATAGTTTGATAATATACAACCACCTAGTGTTGGCGGGAATCTATCCCCGCAAGACATAGTTTTTATGCTCCCATATCAACCCAGTATCTTGAAATTTCAACAAAGTGGTTATTTTTGGTACCAATGCAAGAGGGACAGCACGAAGTATCGTATTTGTAGGTGGCATTATTACAATTAGGGTTATGAAGGTTTTATTTCTACAGTATGCATCCTAAAATTACAACAGCACTAAGTATCATATTTGTAGGTGGCATTATTACAATTAGGGTTTTGAAGGTTTTATTTCTACAATAAGTATCCTAGTAATCTGTCAATAGAGTATGAATGTGCATTGTATTCTGATTTTCAACAAAAATAAAAAAAATTAAAGAGCAGAAGAATAGAAGACTTACCAACAAGAAGGAAAGAATCACCACCGCAACAATTCCTGACCTTTAGAACCCTAATACCAAGAACCCAATCAACCCCTTAAAAAAGGAAAGAGATTTCCTAGTTGAAATCAATCAACCCACTGTTCCAATCTCCAATCTCCAGGCGAAACCACTGATTCCCTATATACTCCTCACTCGTTTCTTTCTCTGGGTACAAACAACCAACGAAACGACTGGAGATGAGAATTAGAAGATTGGTTTGCGTCGTTCCAACTTCAATGCCTCAATAATTACAGAACGACATGAGAAAAACCCGTTTATCTTCTTCTTCTTCGATCGAGTTCTCTCAGTAGTTGTGGGTTGTTACAATTGGGAAAAAGGGGTTAAATTTAATGAATGGATGAACAGCGGGAAAATCAAACGTGATTGATGATGATTGTTTAGAAATCAGAATCAATGCCGCCAAAGACAACAAAAACGAAACCCTAAAACTAATGAATGTGTGTTCTTTTCTCTCCCTCGTGGGTTACGCAGTCATTAAAGTTTTAAGTTTCAACTCTCGCTCGGTCGGTCGCTCCCTCTTTTTCCTCTCTCGCTTCTAAAAACTGTAATGGGGCTCCATAAGGAAACTGGCCAAGGCCATCCACATGAACTTGTGAGGTTGCCTACATGGGGGCCAAATTGTGGGCATAAGGCTCAGTCCTATGGTGTGCTAATCTAGCAGTTAGATTAGCAGTCCACATCAGTTAGGACAATCTTCTAAATCCTATGGAAGTTATAGTCTAGCATTAGTCGCAGAATAAAACAGCACTTGGCCCTGAACAGTACCATGTAAAAACCTGGTGGTGAACCTAACAACGCCACATAATTTCATTATCCAAAACAACTATATGTCTTCTTCTTGAAAATCTCACCAGATAAATTTAATAATAAGAACGGAGGAGAAGAGCAGAGCAACGGTATTATTGAAGTGAAGTGAAGTGAGTGTTGTACATAAAGGCACTGCTTTGATGACTGAAACACGAAACTGTGAGAAGTGAGGGTCTAGTTAGTCTAGTGAGATAATAAGTGATGCATCAACTGTGATGCATATGAGAGAGAGGGTCTAGTTTAGTCTTGTGAGAGGATAGGGGTTGAGTGTAAATTGTGAGAAGTGACGGATGGGAATTCATTCAGCGCGTTTTCATTCAACGCTCACTACCAGTGCGTTTCCATTCCGCATAGATGCGTTGGAATATTCTCTATGCTGAACCATTGTGTGAAAAGGTGATTTTTGTTGCATTGAATCATTCAGCGTAACTATCTCGCTACTATTTCAACTACGAGCAAATGATATGAGAGAGAACTAGTGATAATAAATAGACAACATTTTTTTTTCAACTGCAACACTTTTTGGCTAATCTAGCAGCCAAATCTAGCCCATAGGACTTAGCCTAATAATTTTCTTATTTTTCACACGTTGGTTTTTATTTTTCACATGCTGGTATATGAACAAAAATATACATGTAAGCTTACATGTTGGATGTTTCAACAAAAAATTTTTTTTGACATGTGGGCAATCCTACTTATGTGGGTTGTGTCGAGGCTCTAACAAGCCGGCGTAAAAGTGTGCTATATTTTTATGAGATAATATCTCTAGCTTACCTCGACTTGCTCGGGGAAAAAAGTTCTGTTTTCGGTATATGAATAGAAAAATAACGTAGGTTTACATATTGGGTGTAACAATTTTCTTTTTTTACATGTTGGTATATGAATAGAAAAATAATTTATGTTTAGGTGGCTATAGCCTAATAAAGGGTCTGGGAGTAAATTTGGTCAAGATTGAATACGTCAATTCACAGCTCCGAAGTTGACCGTCATGGAATATCAAAAAACTTTGCAACTATCATGCTAATGTCTCTAAGTTTTTTTCGTTGCTTCATCTCTGATGAACAACTGATTTTTTTTGTGTATGGCTCTCCCCTGAGAGTTTAAGTTTCTGTTGTCACTCAACTAGCAAGTTGTTTTATGTTTTTCTTTGTTTTGATACATTCCGCGAGGTGAAGGCCCAACCCCGACCCCAAAACAAAACAACAGAAAAAACAGAAAAACTAACTTCAACCTAGCAGACACAAGTCTGCAACAAAACTAACTAAGTTCTGTAACAAACCTTACCCTCCCCATCATTTTGCACTATTTCCTTTAACTCGGGCCCAAAATTTCCAGGCCTTATATTTACATGTTTACGAGCAGGTTGAATCCCAGCCAAAAAATGTGCAACCTGATTTTTGTCCCTTGTAATAATGAATATATCTCACTTGGTCAGAAAACTTGAGAAGGCCTGAAATTCTTCTCTAAACCTGCAGAACAATCCATGGTGGCTTAGGATCTTTGTTAGTGAACTGGACATAGAATCAAGTCCCACACAAATAGCCTTACACCCATTTTTAGGAGCTAGTTTTAAACCTCATTCAACACCCTGCATCTCATGAGTAAGGACAAGGATAAGTTGAGAACCTTCAAGCAGCATCTAAAGTATCTCCCTTACAGTTTCTAAGAATAATGATGTGTTTTGTAGTTGTAGTGGTAAAAAGGTTCGTTGCTCGAACTTGTGAAGGATTTTTAAAAATTAATTAAAATTGTTTCAATAATAATGAGAAAATACCGAGACTCTGGATTCCACCATTGACCAATTAATTGATAAACTCTAATCAATATTCATGCAATATTCTTCTTTAAAGTGATTCTAATATTTGCCTCTAATAGATTTTTGAAGTAATAATTGTAAGCACGAAGCATGAAACATCAAAAGTATTAAAACCAAGCATGTCCCATCAAAACACTTCACAACTACTCAATAAAAACCAATTTTTCTTTTAAGTTCTATGCAAATAATCATGTAAAATAATTGCAATAAATAATTAAAATAGAACTATACCACTTTTCATGGAACAATGGCTTCCTCCGTCGCCTCGGCTAAGGGGTTTAGCTCCTCATATTAATCATAATCTCAAAATACATGTTTATGGCTCAAAAGTTGATTAAAAGGGAGAAAAGTGTTAAAACAGCGGATTCTGCAGTTGCTGAAGGTCTAAATGAGAAGTCGGAATTGTTGCTGAAAGGCTTTGGTGACTGCAGGAAGATGCGACCGTACCTCGTTGTCACTGAAAATAAGTCTGCTTCTGCAACTGTCTTTGAGGGTCTAATGTTCTTCGTGTTCTTCTTCTTTGCAGCAGCAGAAAAGTTTCTGTATCGACTCCAGTTGATTTTTTTACGCTTCTCTAAGGCTCTAAACTTTCCCCTAAACTTTGTTGCTTCTCAATATGACTCGAATCAACCTATATATATCCACCAAACCCCAAAATTACTCGAGTTAATCCAAATCTTTTCGTTTTTTCTTCACCGCACGTTACAGCCATTTGATCTTCTTTTTACGCGTCAACTTGGTTTCCAAACTCTCTCAAACTCTCTCAGGACTGAATAAGGACTCCATACACTCCAATCTTGCCGTAAACTCTTCACAAATTCTTTTGTAAACCGAAAACAACTCAAATCGTGAATTCTCCCTGTTTTGCTCCAACACGGATTTCTATCCCTGTTTAATCGATTCTACAGCTCATACCATACTTGTTTATCCTTAACAGGGTTAACCCAACGAAAATCAGCCCTTGAATCGCCTTAAAAATCATCCAAAATTCGAACAGAAAATTCTGTTTTCTGTAAACTGTTTTCCCGCCAAAATCTGTTTTCAAATGTTGAAGATAGGTGCTAAAGATGAATTTGGGCTACACATAGTCATGGGTGCCCCTTATCCGCTGCTGGAGTCCGTATAACACTTGTCCCTTGGGGTGCATTTAGACAACTTTTCGAGCCGATTTTCCCAAAAATGTTTATTCCCCAAAAATACCTACAAAGGGACAAAATACCATCATTAGTACAAAAATGGGTACTAAAAATATACACAATAGAGATGAAAATAGACACATAAATGCGTCTATCAAATAACACCAAAGCCATCAGATAGATCCTTCATGGAACCATCAGAATTTACCATAACTTCGTTCTGCTGAGGGAAATGCCAGTTACAAGCAATCTTATTATGAACTATGTATTCACCCTGCACATAAATGAATCTATTGGGAAACAATGTCTTGATAGAATTGATGAAATCCTTTCCATAAAAATAAGCAACACACCATCCAAGCTTGCTTCCCAATTAGAAAGGCAATCTCTGTTGTATTATAATTTAAGAAGTATCCCTTTCCATATTTCTGAAGAGAAAACACACTGAAAAGGATATGTTCTTCAGTTTTTGTAGCTTCATCACAAAGAACACAAGTAGTATCAGAAATAACCCTCCCTGATCAAATTTCTTCCTAGTCTTCAGCCTTCCATGTAAAACAACCAGGATTAAAAGAATGTTTTGGAATATGAACTTTAAACCAAACAAGAGAATTCCAAAACACCTGATTCTTGTGAGGGGACAAAGCAAGATAACCATCCTTCATAGTAAATTGTCCAGAGATGCTTGACTTCCATACTAGTTTATCTTTCTCACTAACATCAAACCCACAAGAATAAGATATGTCCTCAAAGAGCATATCCAACTCAATTGAGGATTGGACAGGGAAATTCTAACTGTCATTCTCAACAAAATCAGCTACCGAGCAATGAAGCATGGGACCAGCATCAACACTAATAGCATGATCCACCCAATCTACTAGAGCCCCTTTATCATGACAAGAATCAGTAAAGAATCTAACTCACCAATAATCAAATTCAAGTGTTGCTTAACTATACTTTTATGCTCTAAAATCCTTCTTCAATACCATGAAGATTCCTGAAGTATGTATTTTTAATAATGTTCTTCTGCACCCAAGAGGTCTAAATGCTCTTCTTACCGGAGACAATTTCCCAGATTTGTCTCAAATTTGCTGCTATATTTCAATATCCTTGACAACAAGACCTCATTCCTTGTGATTCACACAAATCTGACTCCAACTTATAGGATTATGTTTTCCCCCTAAATCAGAGAGTTAGACTATAAAAACCTTTTGAAAACTTTATTCATTTTTGTTATGGCTCATTTTGGTAGAATAAAACAAGACAACCAAAAAATTATCATTCCATTCAACACCACCTTGATTAATAGTATTCTACTAGTAAAATATTTTTTTTTTTTGCTTTTCCAAGATTTTACTCTATTCACCACCTTAGTAATGAGAGGAATAAACTCATTATGAGACAACATAGTAGAGAGAAGAGGCATTCCTAAATACCTGGCAGGCAGAGAAACATGAGAGAAATCCTAGCCGAATAACTGAAGTAAGATATGTACCAATAGCTGAAGTAAATAAATTATTCTCCCGTTTGTTCATAACTAACCCAGAAAAGCTAGAGAAAACCTCCAAACAAGAATGAAGATTTTGAGAAGCAACTATTGTCCCTTTGAAGAACACCAAAAGGTCATCAGTAAAACACAAATGAGTCAATTTTGTAACCTTGCATCTAGGATGGAACTCATAATTCCCTAGAGTCACTTTTTTAGAAAGGATAACACTGAAAACCTCCATAACAATCACAAATAAAGAGGGAAACCTTGCCTGGGCCCTCTTGAAGCTCCAAAAAACCCGTAAGGGTATTCGTTAACCATCATATAAAATTTTGTAGAAGTAATGCACAATTCTATCTAGTAAATATTTTTTTCAGGAAATCCCATTTCCCTAAGAGTAATAGAAACAACTTGCCAATTGACTATGTCATAAGCTTTTTGGAGATCAATCTTCAATAAGCACCTGAGAGTTCCATTGATTCTATGATAATTTCATGTACAAGTATAATATTATCTTGTGTGGATATCCAAAAAATAAATGCGGACTGAAAGGACTAATCAAATTCCTAATAACATATTTCATTCTCAAGGCTATAATCTTGGTAATGCACTTGTAAAGAATAATACAAAAATAATGTCCCAACAAACTTTGAAGAAATGGATGGAAAAAACCATCTGGACCAGGATCTTTATTTGAGTCAATGGTGGAGAGAGCACAACTTCATTTCTAGCAATATCCCTCACAAACTCTTCAGTTGTTGAACTACTAATCAATTTGAACTCTAGGCCATCAAGAACCTCAGAATTGCAAGTTTGACCAGAAAATTCACCAAAGAGATCAGAAGAGAACTTAAAACACTCTCTAGCAATATCAACATCCACCTCCAAAAAACCATCATCACTAGAATTAAGAGACAGAATGTTATTTATAGACCTTCTCACTTTCAGAGACCCATGAAAAAAAAAGTATTAGAATCTCTTAAATTCAACCACTGAACTCAGAATTGTTGCTTAGCCTTGGATTCTTCATACCTAGCCAAAGTAGAGTATTTTGCTACACACTCCCTCTCTTTAACAACCAGAAAATTTCTATGGATTAGATGAGCATCATGAATAGCCCAATGATCCTCTTTCATATCACTCTTAGCTTGCATCGATCACTTGGGCAGAGTTGTTTTATGTTTGTGTAATTTTTGAATATTTTCTTTTCAAATTTGGTTCCAGATGTTTCTCAAGGCACCCAATCTCTCACACCAACCTTTTTCATTTCATTAACTCTTAGTTACTTTATTACTGGTTATTTGGCCATAAACAATATGCTCGATCTCTAATAGTGAAGCAAGTCACTACTACAACTTATAACATTGAAAAAAACAACAAGGTGCATGTATCGAAGAAAAGGTGGAAAGAAATGAAAAGGTGTATGTATCGAAGAAATGAAAAGGTGTATGTATCGAAGAAATGAAAAGGTGTATGTATCGAAGAAATGGTGTATGTATCGAAGAAATGAAAAATGTCAGGAAGAGGAAAACAACAACAAAAATATATGGAAAGAAATATGATAGTTTGATGATGGAAAGGCTTAAAATAGGCAACAATGACAAGCATCATCAAAAAAAATATGCGATGAAGCCAAAAGCAGAATATCTCAGTGATTTTCTTATTGAGAAAATGACACAGGAAAGTGTGGCAGCTGGAGTTGGAGTCTCGCGCACCTAAGCTTATTGTCAAAGGTTATAGTATTGTGGATTTAAAACAAGATGAACAACAAAAATGTAAGGAAAAAAAAGGAGATACAAAGATACCAAAGATCTGTATGAATCATTTGGAGATTCAATTTCTAAATAGAAACATTCAAAAATTTCATGGACACAGTGACCAAAAAAAAAAAGACTCGATTCAATGAAAAGATAATTGAAGTATTTGAAAAGACATAGACGTATTAACACCACCCCATACCCTTTTCGCTACTATTGCGGGGAAAATCTAAAGTATCTGCTACCATTACATCTCAATCATCTGGGCTTATAACAACCGCTATGGTGCGCTCGTCTTCATTTGGCGAGGAGTGTTTTAGGCTTAGTCATATGTGTGCTAATCTAGCAGCTAGAGTAGCAGTCCACGTCAACTAGGGAAACCTACTAAGTCCTATGGGAGTGCTAATCTAGCAGCTAGTCGCTGAATAAAACATCGTTCAACGCTGAACAGTACAACGCCCAAGTGAACGCTGCACAGAACAGCGCTTGACTTAGTCAACTAGGTTGACAGCGCTGCACCAAACAACACCCAAAAAATCGATATCTCCACAGAAGATCGATCTTCTTCCCCATTTTCACTTCTCACTCATTTCTCCCCCATTTCTCCCGAAAATGCATGTCCAAATTCAAGAGTTCTAGAATATATATTTTTTCAAATTCCTTCCGTGGGTTTGTTCTACATCGAATTTGTGAACGATTGAGGGTGGTTTGGTGCGATTCCATCCACGAAATCAATCGAGGTAATAAATTTAAGTTTTAGGTTTAACGTTTTATTATTTTTGATTTTTGGTGCGATTTCATTCAAATTGATGATTGATATTAGTTATTTAGATGATTTAGATGATATGTGTATGATTTAATTTGATTATTTGTGATGAACAAAAAATGAAAATTTGATTTTTGTGATGAAAATGAATGATAATTTGTATGATTAGTTTGTAGGTAAAATTTGTAGGTAAAGTTGTATGATAATTTGATTATTTTTGATTATTTGTATGATGAAAATGAATGATAATGATAATTTGTATGATAATTATTTGTGATGAAAATTTGTATGAAATTTAGTTTGGATGATTGATATTTTTTTCATGTTTGTTATTGATTGTAGTATGAGTATGGATGAGAATATGGATGAATTGCTTGATCGTTTGGATATAGTATCGTCAAAGACTATTGATAAACATGTATGTAAAATTATGAAAGATCATCGCAAAGTAAGCTTTAGAAGTAGTTTGAAAGAGGTTGAAGTGTATTATAAAATTATAGTGAACAATAATCCGGTAGCACAACAATATTGTGACAATTGTGGCTTTTCTTCTGTTTTATAGTTTGATTTCGCCAATGAGGATAGAGGCTTAGTTGAAGCCATAGCTGAGAGATGGTGGAGTAAAACAAAGAGCTTTCATTTTCAAGAGTTTGAAATTGGCCTAATATTATGCTATGAAGTTTATGGATACAATTATTTGGATTTATAATGGTCGATACATGCGTCAGCCTACCGCTCAAGATACAGAAAGAATTTTGGCAGAAAATGAAGCTCGAGGATTTCCTGTGATGCTTGGTAGTGTCGATTGTTTTCACAGGGCATGGAGAGCATATCTAATGGATCAAGCAGGATCCCACTGCGGCTATAAGTCATATCCCTCGGTTGTTTTGCAGGCGGTAGCTACATATGATAGATGGATCTTCCATTCCTATTTTGGGTTGGGTGGGCAGAACAATGACCTTAATGTCTTGCATGCTTCGGGTTTGTTCGATAGACAACTTAATGGTGTAGCATCTCCCTGTCATTATCAAATCAATGGAAGGAACTACGACAAGGGGTACTACCTAAGAGATAGTGCATATCCTATGTATGGTTGCATCGTGCAAGCGTACAAACCCGCCTCAACCAATAGAGAATCTCTTTTCAATTAATACCAAGAAGTTAAAAGGAAGGACATATAACGTGCATTTGGTGATCTAAAAGGTAAGTTTGGCATTATATTGAAACCTTGTCGTTATTATAAAAATCGGACATGAAGGAAATTATGAGGGGGTGCTTGATAATGCACAATATGTGTGTTGAGAAGGAATATCGTGATGAGGAATAGGGGAGGATCACGGGAGATGAACCTCAACCGCCAATTCAAGGAAACATAAGGCTATCTCCTCATGTATTGTACAACCCTGCGATTTGGGCGGAACTTCGCTTGGAACTCACTACACACATTTGGCAACGACATGGAGAAGGTTTGAGAGATGGTGATATTCCAAACATGGTGATGGATGATGCCTTGCCGGAAGTTCATGAGGGTACAACCGACGTGGATACCGATGAAGACCAATATGACAATGAAGGAGATGGAGCATTTTATAAGAATGAAGAGTAAATTTCATATTCACCAATTTATTTAACCATAATACTCCTTTTTTCATTCAAGCACGTTTTCATTAAGTAGACATTTTAATTAGTTCTTGTAAACTCCATAATACTTTTTTTTTTTCATTTAAGTACGTTTACAATTACATTACATATTTAACTAGAACTTCATAATACTTCTTCATGCATATACTTCATTTAAATCAACTTTGAGCTCCACTAAATATCTCCAAAGCGGTGGTATGAATGAACGACATTCCTTTATCCGTTTGGTATAAAACCATAGCATCTTCACGATTACCATTTGATGCCCTTAATGAAACGGCAAAAAGCTTGAAATAACGCTTGATGCTTGATAACCTACATTGTAGGCTTTTTCGGCATTTTCCATTAGCATTACCATTGATTCTCACAAATACTTCAAGAACTTGTTCCCAAATTTTTTTGCGTGTTTGAGACGTTTTAAAAGGATTTGTGTTGTTAATTTTGCGAAAACTTCTCACCAAGTCATTGTCTTCGGCAATTGAGAATCCAACCATGCTTGAATTTTGAATTGAGAATTTAGGAGAAGAAGAAGAAAATGAAACTTCACATATGATGTTAGAAGTGGAGGGAGAGATATTGCAAAGAAAAGGGATCGCGAGGCTAAAGCATCGCAGAGAGCAGATGATAAAATGGATATGCTCATCGAACTTCTTGAAAAATCACAAGCACAAAGGGTTGCAAAGTATGAAACAGAGGAAGAGTACCTCAAGAAACACATGGAAAACTCTACAATCTTGGCACAAACACAACAAAGAGAAGCTGACTTGAAGATCCTACGCCAAAACTTGAATGAAGTAGAGGAATGGGAGAAACCCCTCTACAAACTATGGAAGAACGAGATCTTGGTCCGTAATGGATTACCACCTATCCCCTAAATTAAAGTGATATATTAATAATAATTTAAGTTATTTAGAAGTTCATTTTTAATTAAGTTATTTAAGTTATTTAGAAGTAGGATTTCAATTTCAATGTACTTTTTTAAGTTATTTAGAAGTAGGATTTCAATTTCATTGTACTTTTTTATTTTTTAAGTTATTTTAAATTCTATGTACTTTTTAAATTTCTTCGGAAAAAAGCATTGTAACCTTGTTTTGCAATGTAACGAAAGATTTCCCTTACTTTGGTAAATTTTCAAATTTTGAAACAAACAACCATTGGAACAAATTATCAAACATTTCACAATTCAAAATTTGAAAACATAGCCGTTGGTGATGTAAACTAGGTGTAGGAACAAAAGGGAACATTTAAAAATTCAAAATTTTAAAAAAAAACTGCCTTTGTGGAGTCAATCATATCTCCACCACGACAAGTCAGCTATCCTCGTCAAATAAGAAATTTGGGGCGCAAAAGTGGAGTCCAAGCAAATGACAGGAGGAGCTCATGATGAACAACTTCCTAGCACTATAAGGAACAATAAACTTGCAAATGTGACAAATCAAGTATTAAAAAATCCAAACCTCACGGGGGAGGGCCAGGTAACTATGAAGCATTTTGCTACCTAGTCTTTACTTACTAAAAATAGTTTTCATGTTAATTTGTTATAGAAAAACATGTTCGTTGGTTCAGGGAATCCATTTTAGGAAAGCCTTTTTTATCCTTACGTCTTTCGGCATGTTATCAATTTTATATGCACCTATTATGGTTACCCATTTACCTAGTCCCCAAAAGAAGATGATGAATTTATTGAAGCTCGTTTGCATAGAGCTTTGGTAAATTCCAAAATGCTTATCACTTTATCCCTCCGCAAACCTTTATTATCTGCTTCTATTTGCTTCCAACCACTGTCCAATTCTGTTAAAAAAAATTAAAATCTATAAAGATAGGGCAATAACTTTCAAATTATGCGGGTTCTTTTTAGAAGATAGCTTTGATTCCATACTCTACTACTTACACCTAATCTAGTGCAAAACTGACTCTAGTAAACTAAATCAATAACACTTTTTGACATCTAAATTTGATAATTAATTTGACATACCAATGCCAGTGGATTCAATCATGCAATGCTCTAACAAAGACTAAGTGGGAGAACATATCACCATATTGCTTTTAAAGTTTTCGTATAATGGACTTTGAAATAGGTAAAAATACTATGTACTATCATAACAACCAATGTGTAGATTCATTATTCATTCTAAATGCTCTAACTTGAGCATTTTTATAAGTTGTTATCAAGCTATGGATCTTCAACAATAAGATGTTGAACAAACACATGCATAATCATAGAAGAACTTAAAGAACGAAGAATTAAATAGTGTTGAAGATTCGATCTGTTGCCAGAGGTGTGAAGTAAATCATCATTTAAGATTGAGCATCATTGAATATATCACAAATCTATAATACAAAACAGAAGGGGGTTTTGAGCTTAGACGGACGGATAACATTTTGAGAGACAAACAAGTGATCCGACCATCCTAGTCTCATCCCAGCCAAAGAAATCTAGTGGTCGTGGTGTTTGTAACCTCCTTCCATTATGTTATTGATCACCCTCTTAATTAGTTCCTCATCAATTTAATGCATAATTGTGCCATTAGAAAATAAAGTGAAAAATTAAATGTTACAACCATGTTACCGCCATAGAAAAATATAGAAAATTCTTTGAACCATATCTTTAAAAAATCAAATTAGCCGGTCTTCACTAATTTCCAAAACACAAATAACATGTTCTTTTTAAAAATGCAAAGAATAATTTTCATTATACTCATTGTATAAAGGGAAAAATCAAAAAAATACAAAGAATAATTTTCATTATATTATACTCATCGTATAAAGGGAACAATCGAAACAAATACATATCCAAATATGACTCACCAAATATTTACTCTTTCGTCATATACCTGATTTTAATTTTAGCAATCGAATAAGCCAACCCTCATCAACATGCAAAACACAGATAACATTAGAGTTACAATGTGTGAAACCCACAGAACAAAGAACTTTAGAATAATTTTCTAGCATCCATAACAAATTTATTTTCAATTGAGACATTTAACCAATCGAAAATTTATCCTTGTTTTCATCCATAACAAATCTAGCATTTTTGGGAACATTTGAGCATTCTTGATTAAGATCATTACTATCTTTTCATCAGATCTTAATGTCGTGAATAGTTTAATCAAAATCTTCAACACAAACAAAAACATGAGAAAGAAGAGAAAAAAATCTCGATTTTTTTTTTGTGATCGACATCAAAAAAAAGAAGAAGAGGAACTCAAAAAAAGGAAACGTTACAAAAAGAAGAAAGTCTTGATCGAGTATCTCTGTGTTAAGGTACAATTACCAAGCTCACCAAGTTCACAGTTAGTTTAGATTTTATGTCCTCCTGGTGGCTTGTTTCTATAACAGAAAACGTTACAAAAAGGGCCATCATAATTGGGGCTAAAATCTAGGACATGCACCAGGTAATTAAGGTATACAGCTCACCATTTTCATCTTTTGATTAGACCAGAAATAAATATCCTCCTCTATTTATGGACGAAATTAGGATAACTCTAACTTTTTTCAATTAATTTTCCTCCTCTATTTACTCCCCTAATTATCCTCCCACAAACACAGGACGATAGTCCCTGCGATCGAGGAAGAATTTATGGGAGGATGTAGTTACATTTACTGCTCATCAGATGAAGATTCAGCATAATAGTTCGAATACAACACAAACCAGTATCACAGACTACCAGTCTTTGGGGATCGGAAATAAATATCAATATTTAATGACAAAATAAAATGATTAACGAGGAATTTTTATCAAAATATATTATTTTAAGTCTAAAGAATATCGTGAGGAATTATTAAGTTATTATTTAAACGTAACCGAATTTATAATTATTAGGATTAAGATTTTCATGTGTACAAGTTCGCATGAGTAGAATTAAGCCTCATGGTGTGTGGTAATTATTAAAATTTATTCCGTCTCATGCCGTGCCGTTACGGTACGAGTTATTTCTAGTATTTATACAAAATATTGAGGAGCGGTGGAAGGCAATGCAGTTTACATGTCCACCAAGTTATGTGTTCTTTATGAAGTTGCACAATTTAAAATTATTCTTAAAAGCTTGGAGTAAACACTTTTGGAGGAATTAAAAAAGAGGGGGCGGAGTTGACAGCTTATATAAAGAGGCTTAATTCACTCGAAGAGCACACTGCATTGTTTGATTCAAAACTTGTAGAGAGGGCTGAGCGTGAAATCCAACTCAACAATATCAAGGTGAGTAGGGCAAGAATGGCTTTCCAAAGGGCTAAAGTTAAATGGTTTCAAGAAGGAGACCTAAACACAAGTTACTTTCACAGCATTACAAATGCTCAAATTAAAAGAAGCATCACCAAACTCGTGATAGAGGGGCAGGATGATTTCAATCAAGATGTCATTAAATCCATGCATAAAGATTACTACTCGAAGTTATTCACTTATACTAGTCGTGTCACACCAAGTTTTGAAAGTATATAATTTATGTAAGTTGATTCTCAACAAATACGGTGGATGGAGAGACCATTTGATGAAGAAGAGGTGTATCAGGTAGTTCTTAAATTTGTCGCGAATAACACCGGGTCTGGATGGTTTTACGATGAAATTCTACAAAGTATGTTGGAATATTGTGAAATCAATTTTACTTCTGACTCTACAGAGTTCTATGAGAATGATCTTGTGGATTAACGGTTGAATGTGTCTTTCATCAAGCTTATTCCGAAGAAGGTAGACTCAGTGACAGCTAAGGATTTTAGATCCACCAGCTTAATCAGCAGCTTTTACAGGATTGTTTCAAAAAAATAGCTAACAGAATGAAGGTAGCAATGCCTACTCTTATCCCTAGTGAAAAAGTGGGGGTACAACAACCTCACCCAATATTTCGCTTAGCAATCTGTATGGACTAACTCCAATATACTTTTAAGAGAATCAACTAGTCAGTCAGACTCAATCTTAATAAAAAGTATATCAAAGAGTTATATCTCAATTTCTCGATTCAATACTTACTCAAGCAAATAGAAATCTGCGAGTCTAATTGAATACAAGAGAAATTAACTTGAACGGTACCAAAGACCAATGTTCAAGTATCAATAAATTTCAATCAACAACCAGAGGTCGGATTTCCTAATTGATTGATTCAACGCACAACCTGTGATATTTCAATTATATAACAAAATATAATATGGAAAAGAAATAACACAGACACCAGAAGTTTTGTTAACGAGGAAACCGCAAATGCAGAAAAACCTCGGGACCTAGTCCAGATTGAACACACACTGTATTAAGCCGCTACAGACACTAGCCTACTACAAAATAACTTTGGTCTGCACTGTAGTTGAACCCCAATCAATCTCACACTGATCCAAGGTACAATTGCGCTCCTTACATCTCTGATCCAAGCAGGATACTACGCACTTGATTCTCTTAGCTGATCTCACCCACAACTAAGAGTTTCTACGACCCAAAGTCAAAGACTTTAATAAAAAAATCTGTATCACACAGAAAAGTCTATAGGAATAGATAAATCTGTCTCCCACAGAAATACCTACAAGTTTTGTTCAGTCTTTTGATAAATCAAGGTGAACAGGAACCAATCGATAACCCGGACTTATATTCCCAAAGAACAGCCTAGAATTATCAATCACCTCACAATAATCTTAATCGACTAGCGAAACAAGATATTGTGGAATCACAAACGATGAGACGAAGATGTTTGTGAATACTTTTTATCTTGCCTATCGGAGAAATTAATCTCAAGCCAATCTTACGATTGTACTCAAATACGATAGAAACAGCAAAATCAGATCACGCAACTACAGAGAAAATAGTTGGGTCTGGCTTCACAATCCCAATGAAGTCTTCAAGTCGTTAACCTACAGGGTCTCGATAGAAACCTAAGGTTAAAGGATAATCGACTCTAGCTTATACAACTAGTATCGCACAGGAGGTGTGGGGATTAACTTTCCCAGTTGCTAGAGTTATCCTTTATATAGTCTCCAAATCAGGGTTTGGAATCTAAGTTACCTTGGTAACAAAGCATTCAATATTCACCGTTAGATGAAAACCTGATTAGAGTCAAGCTAATATCTTTCATCCGTTAGATCGAACTTAGCTTGTTATACACAAATGAAACATACGTCATTTAGGTTTGTGTAACCATACCTAAACGTGTACAAGTCGTTGGTTCAACAGTAGTTAACCAAATGGTTAGCCATATGAGCACTTTCATATCAACCATATTCACCTTCTCCTTAACTAGTTCAAATGACTCAAAAGAACTAGTTAGAGAGTTGTTCAATTGCTTAGATCTTATAGAAGTATACAAGACACAATCGAAGCAAAATCGGTTTTGATTCACTCGAATCGATTCATGAACTTTATAGCCACGGTTTGCAAATATGCATTCCTTACTTTATATATATTTAAGTTCACGAATAAACCAATTTTAGAAAGTAACACACTTAAGTATGCGTACTTAAGTAACCGGATTTGAGTTTGTTTATGTTTCCAAACTCAGCAGAAATTCACGGACGTGAACTCTCCGCCGGTATGTATACGGGTACGCATACTTAGGTAACTGGATTGAGTTGGTTTTGATTTCCAAACTCAGCAGAAATTCACGGACATGAACTTCCGCCAGTATGCGTACGGGTACGCATACTTACCCAGTCTCCATCAACCATTTAGTACACACAAGTATGCATACATTTGGTTCCCGGCTTTGGACTTATACACTAATGCGCGAACACATTATATGCTTATATCCAAGAATGGTTACATGTTCTAAACTCTCATTTCAATCATTGAAACATTCTTAGAGGATGTTAAATAGAGGTTATTCAGACACTATTTTTCATCAAAGCAATTTTCAAGATATTGAAATAACCAACATGTCTTTCGTCACTTGTAAAGATTAACTTGGCCAAAGAGAAAGCTTATCAACACATATTTCGAGAAAAAGATAAGCGAGATAAACTCGGCTCGAAATAACAAATGTGTATAATCGAAGTCTATATAGCAATACGACTTTTGTCTCAAGATAGGAGATAGAGTAGATAGACTTTTTGAGTGATAGATAAGTTCAAGTCTCCACATACCTTTTAGTCGATGAAGTTCCACTAATTCCTTGAGTAGTTCTTCGTCTTTGTATGATAAACGTCGTGGAGTCTAGAGCTCAACTACACTTTCTATCCTAGTCCGAGACTTAGCTATAAGTAGACTAAAAATCAAGACTTATAGTTTTGGCAACTAAACTTGACAACAAGCTTGAGATAGCAATGTTTGCGAGTTCGACCGAGCTAACACCTAGTTCTCAAGGTGATTTCATCAAGAATAAACAGATTCTAGATTAAGTTTTGGTGGCAAATGTGAAAAAACAGGGGTATAACAAGCACACCCAATAATTCGTTCGGAAATCTATATAGACTAAACTCTAATATAATTCTGAGAGCATAAACTTAAAAGTGAGCTCAACCAAGAAAGATATCAAAGATCTTTATCTCTATTTCTCAATGTAATCAGCAAATCAAACAGATAGAAATCCGTGAGCCTGATTAATATGAGAAATAACTTGGACGGTGCCAAAGACTAATGCCCAAATGTCAATCAAGTTACATCCAACAAACAAGGTCGGATTTATCAACTGATTGAACTACGCACAACCTGTGATATTTCAATTATATAAACAAATATAATGCATAAAAGAAATAACATAGACACCAGAAATTTTGTTAACGAGGAAACCGCAAATGCAGAAAAGCCCCGGGACCTAGTCCAACTTTGAACACCACACTGTATTAAGCCGCTACAGACACTAGCCTACTACAAGTTAACTTCGGACTGGAATGTGGTTGAGCCCTAACCAAGTATCACACCGATTAAGGTACATTCGCGTTCCTTACGCCTGTAGAACCACGCCGGATTCTGCGCACTTGATTCCCTTAGCTGATCTCACTCGAAACTAAGAGTTGTTATGACCCAAAGTCGAAGACTTATAAACAAATCTGTCTCCCACATATATGTATATTCTTTATTCGGTTTTGGTTCCGTCTTTATATTAAAATCAAGGTGAACATGAACCAATTGATAATCCGGTCTTATACTCCCGAAGAGCAGCCTAGAAATATCAATCACCTCACAATAACCCAACTGATTAACAGATTTTTTTTTATTGCGGAATCACAAAAGTCTGAGACGAAGAACTGTTGTGGTTACTTTTTATATCTTACCTATCGGAGATAAATCTCGAGCAAATCTTAGTACTCAACACGATAGAACAAGTAAGATCATAATACGCAGCTACAGAGAAAATAGTTGGATCTGGCTTCACGAATCCCAAATGAAGTCTTCAAGTCGTTAACCTATAAGGGTTTTGGAAAAACCTAGGTTAAAGGAGAATCGACTCTAGTATGCAACTAGGACACATGAAAGTGTCGGGATTAGGTTTTCCAGTTGCTAGAGTCTTTCTTATATAGTATTTCAAATCAGGGTTTGCTTACAATCAAACCTAAGATAGTTTAGTAACAAAGCATTCAATATTCACCGTTAGATTAAATCCTGATTTAAGATTTAAGCTAAGTCTGCTTAATAATAAAGCAATTAATCTCCAGTTAGATGGTCTTTGCTTGTTACACACAAATGAAATATACCTTCATTTAGATATGGGTAACCGTACCTAAACGTGTATATTGAGTTGGCTCAATAATAGTTAACCGAAGTTAGCCATATGAACATTTTCGTCTTAACCTTATTCATCTAACACTTCTAGATCAAATATGATGATCAATCAATAATGAAAGATAATCAAATGAATCTAATTGTGTTTCAAATAGAGTTGTTCAATTGTTCACTATCTCATAAAAATATACATGAACAAATTAAAACAAAATCGGATTGATTCGTAATCGTACAAAGTACTTATACAAGAATCAATTCATGAACATTAAGCCACGGTATGCAAAGATTGCATTCCTTAATTCATAAATGTTTTAGTTCATGAGTATGAGAATCATACAAGGCCAATTTTGGAACTTAACCACTATGTTCGCAAACTAGGTACGCGTACAGCAGCTCCTGACTTTGTCTTGTCCAGCCGTTTGCAAACCCGGTTCGCAAATAGCCGTCCCGGACCTAACTCAGGTGAAACCGTTCGCATACTAGGTACGCAAACAAGGTTCCCGGACCTGAATTATGCCAATATAGTTTGCATACTAGATATGCATACCGTGTTGTATCCAGACATATGTAATTGTTCTAAACTCTCATTTCAATCATTGAAACATCCTCAGAAGACGACAATGGCTGTCTCACACAAACCATTAGCTTCAAGTAATTTTCAAGTGATCGAATGATCAATACGAAACTTTCCAAGTCGACATCAAATGAATTTCTCACAAAAATCATGTAAGATATTTCAAGGAAATTTCCACATGATAATCTTTTGACTTTACATTTAGTTTCCAACAAATAGATTGTTTCCAAGTTCCAACTAAACTTGTCAAGAATACGATGAACATAGATAAAGCAAAAATGCTTCCAACACATATTTCGAGAAATAAATAAGCGAGATAAACTCAGCTTGAAATATCAAATGTGTATAATGTAAAAGTCTATATATCTATACGACTTAGTCTCATTAGAAGATAAAATAGAATAAACTTCTGAGTGATAGATAAGTTTTAGTCTCCACATACCTTTTGTTGATGAAGTTCCTCCAAGCTCCCCTCAGTAGATCTTCGTCTTCAATTAGTGAACGCCGTGAAATCTAAAGTTCAACTACACTTTTATCCAAATCCGAGACATAGCTATAAGTAGACTATAAATCAAGAATATAGTTTTGATCAACTAAACTTGACAAACAAGCTTGAGATAACAACGCTTGCGAGTTCGACCGAGCAGTGCTCTAACAAAATGAATGTATAGACATCAGGTTGAAGCAAAACACTTCAGGTATTCTTTGCAAGGTTGACATGGAGAAAGTGTTTAGCAACATACATTGTCACACTCTCTTTGTCATTTTGCAGAAATTTGGGTTCAATAATAAATGGGTAAAATGGATTAATTGGTGTGTTACTTCGGTGCTGCACTGATTTGATTAAGCCATCGAAAGGTATACGACAGGGATACCCATTTTCTTCGTATCTTTTTATTTTGGTGGTGGAAATACTGTCGAAGTTGTTATAGGAGGAAACTAGTGAAAACGAGGGGGTACCAAAATACACCACCACTTTTTTCTTAGGCAATCTATATGGACAAACTCAATACGACTCCGAGTGTTAAACTCAATCAAGGAATAGTATATAAAGTTATATATCTTTATCTCTTGTAATTAGAACGTTTACAGAATCAATCTGTGAACCTAATCACAAAGACATAACTTGGAGGGTACCAAAGATCAATGTCCAAGAATCAATCAAGTCGTATCCAACAAACTAGGCCGGATGTATCTACTATGATTGATTAACGTACAACCTATGATATTTCAATTATAAAGATAAACAATATAATGCATAAAAATAAATAACATAGACACCAGAAGTTTTGTTAACGAGGAAACCGCAAATGCAGAAAACCCCCGGGACCTAGTCCAGATTGGACACCAAACTGTATTAAGCCGCTACAGACACTAGCCTACTACCGATCAAATTCGGACTGGAATGTGGTTGAGCCCTAAAAGGTATCCCATCGATTAAGGTACAGTTGCACTCCTTACGCCTCATGAATCCCAGCGGGACTCTGCGCAATTGATTCCCTTAACTGACGTCAAACCAACTAAGAGTTGCTTCAACTCAATTGAAGACTCTGAACCAATCTGCCTCCCATGGATTAATCCTATATATGATTTCCTTTTACAATCAAAAAGTTTGATCAAAGGTGATGGAAATCGATAGCAATAGGCAAAGTCTAGCTAACCTCAAAATCCGGACTTATGCAATCTGAAGTGCAGCCTAGATTATTATTCACATCACAAGTATAAAACCTGACGAATCAACAAAGTTTGAGACGAAGAGAACTTTGATGATTTCTATCTATCTTGATCAAGTGATCATCTCAACAATCTATCAAGATCGGGATACTCGAGTTATCAAGGAAAGATAACTGGACCTGGCTTCACGAATCCCTATGAAGTCTTTGTAGTCGCTAAACCCTAAAAAGGGTTAGGAAGAAGACGACTCTAGATACAACTAGGACATACCAAAAAGTAGTGTCAGGATTCAAAGATCCAAGTTGTTTGAAGTTACCCTTTTATAGACATTCAAAAGCATAGGTTGCTTTAGGTTTAAGCTAAGATATCTTTGGAACCAAGCAATCAATATCCACCATTAAATGAATCTTTGAATCTGATTTACCTAAATAAGATATACATTCTGGTTAGGTGAAACCGTAACCTAACCGTGTATAACGTGGTTAGCCAAAACTCGCCGATTTGAACTTAAAAGCTTAATATTCATTTTCATGAAAACATAAGACATTAACTCTGAGTCACAATCATGTGATCAAATAAGTCTAGTGTTTTTAGAGAATTAATCAAATGCTAATTATCTCATAGAAATAATTTAATCGCACTTGAAAATAATCGACATGGTTAATTAATGCACAAAGTACAAATACCATAGCCATTCGTGACTCAGGTCAGTCAGAGTACGTGTACCGGTTTGTAAAATTTAACCGAACCAAGTTCCGTAGTTAACAGAACTATTTAGGTATGCGTACCGGTTCGGAAACCTTAAGACTATGACCGGTTCCAGAGTTCACAGAACTATTTTGGTTTACGTACCGGTATGGGTACTAAACCGAGTTCGGGAACACATAACTATTTTGGTTTGCTTACCGGTTTTGATACTAATCCCGGTTCTGTAACCACAGTTCCAAAATGGTTTGCATACGAGTATGCGTACTGATCCGGTTCACGAGTTGAACATATTTTTTCATATGATATAATAAGAATATGCGTACCACAAATATGCAAGTCAATATATATATATATATATATATATATATATATATATATATATATATA
>JAJJMB010011222.1:1015935-1073100 GCA_023531105.1 Papaver atlanticum | reverse complement strand
ATATATATATATATATATATATATATATATATATATATATATATATACTACACTACATGTAATACAGGTTCAGACTTATAACAGTTTTCCCAGTTTGTAAGATTCATAACACTGTCTTGTATCCGAATTTATAGTAGTTCTATATTTCTCTCTAAATCGATTCGAAACATTCCCGAATAATATCAATGACACATATCACTGTTTCAGGCTATTTTCAAATGATAAGAATTGAATCATGATTTTGATTCCGAAAAATAAATTGTCCTTAACCGAAATTCATCAAGTATGAACAAACATTCATTAAGCTTAGTAATTATATTTCGAGAACTAATTACCAAGATAAACTTGACTCGAAATTCTTGTATATGCATTATAGTCTAATTAGTTATGCGGCATCGTCTCAATGATAGAAAAGTGAATATAACTTGAGAAATAGGTGGTTCAGTCTTCACTTACCTTTTGTTGATGAAGCTCTCCAAAAGCTTCTGTTGATCTTCGCCTTCAAACGGTAGAACGCAATAATGACTGTCGTGATCCACTGTTTCTCAACTACATTTCTATCCTAGTCCGAGGCTTAACTAATTGTAGATTAGAAATCAAGATATAGTTTTGACAACTAAATTTGACAACAAGCTTGAGATAGCAACACTTGTGAGTTCGACCGAGCAATGCTCTGACAATTAGAGATGGTAAAATCAATACTGGAATGACGAGGGTACCCAAGTACACCAAGATCTTTTCGCTTCAACCTATAAGTCTGATACCTTGAGTGATCGTCTATAAATAAAGTCGAGACAGTACAACTTCAATATATTCACTTGATAATAGTTACAGTTCAAAACCGATTTACTATAGGGTAAATATATGGTGATTAGGATTAACGTACAAGTGTTATTTACTTTATTATAATAAAACAGTTATAATGCAGAAGTAAAGTAAATGACATAGCATTTTGTTAACGAGGAAACCGCAAATGCAGAAAAACTCCGGGACGTAGTCCAGTTTTGAATATTCTCATAATTAAGTCAATATACAAAGAACCCAACTTCGTATAGTTGAGACCAAGTAATATACCCCTAGTTACTTAGTTCCTTCAGTATCCCTGCACCTAGAACCGTCTGGTCAACGCACGTGAATCCCAAGATATAAATCACTATATTGAGTTTCTTTACCGATGTAAAGTCTTAAGCACTAAACTCCTTTTGATCGTCTTCCAAACAGTAAAGGAACAAAGCTGCTTGGTAACTACTCCAATAATATTTTAAGAAAATATTCGTTGAGTTTTGACAAAGGCTCTTCCGTTTAAACTAGTAAACTCCTTTGTCGGGTAAGATCAATCCAAATCTGAAATAATCAGATCTAGATTCACAACTATCAGATTCGGATACTGAAGAATACCACCAAATGATAGTTGCCAATCTAAACAACTATATGATCAAATATATCAAAAATAAATCAAATCTAAGTCAGATCCCAGCCGATCAAGATGTGTGCACAAATATCATGAGATATGAAAACCAATCAGAAAAATCTCCTTGTCTTCAAATCTTCAATTGCCTTGTTTTGTAACTGCACACCACAAACTTGATTCCACTTATGATCGATCATGCACAGAACGAAATCTGTTAACAATGGATGATCACAAGTTGTCTTCAGATCTAAAAACAGTTCTGAAGATCCCGTTAATACTTTGATCCAGTTTGAGTTACCTTATATCAGAAGAGAAGGCTCTCAAGAATAATCAAACTAGGTGCAGTTAAAGCAGTGTGTATTCCAAACAACTATAAATAGGCCACTTAGCCTATTCAGAAAAGAGAACAAGCTTTCATACCCAAAAGCTCTGTTATTCTTCATAGTTTTCAATACCCAAATACACAATTCAATACCACTGCAATTTCTTTAACTTTTCTGCATCCCTCCCCTAAGATCAACCCATCTTCCTCTCCTCATGACCGAAACAGGATAGAACGGCTACTACCGTAATTTAAGCTTGTCCTGTTTGATTTTGATTTTCGAACCTAAAATGAAAGTATCACAACGGTGCATTTGTTATGCCTAGAAGTAATTTTTAGGTACTAACACAAGAATACACCAATGATAGCAAATGATGTGTCCATCTTGGGATTCTAGGAAAACACCACTTTAGATTACAAAAAAACTGTATAAATATGGAGAGAGAAAAATTAGTTAAACATGAATGAAGAAAAATCACACGGATTAAAACTCAGTGATGCGAGATTGAGTTTTGCCAAATTTTAAGCAGTGAAATTGATCAAAATTGTTGTTTCGTGACAAACTGAGTTGACTTAAAATTTTCACCCGATTCTCAGAACCTCAACCACCGCTGCTTCCTTCGTTTACGCGTTCTCTTGAACCGCTTTTTTCTCTTCAAACAACAAACTCTACCCTAATAAAGTGAGTTAGGTTGAATAGAGTAACCATTACAGCACATGGGCTTGCATGCAAATAAGTGTTTGCTAGGCTTTAGTGGTTGGGCTCAAATCTTGTTAAATTGGAAATTCAACTGTAGTGCGAGTTTCCCCATGCTTCGTGAGTGACGAGGGTAAGTATCAACAAACTATAACAACAACCCCATGCTTCGTGAATGACGAGGGTAACTATCAACAAAACTACTAACAAAACTCGGGTTCTAATCTCTCATTAATTTCCCGTGCTACGAACTTTGCACTAATGTCACTGTGTGAGTGATTACAGGGACTATTTATGTTGAATGGCTACATGAACTTGAGTTGGTTCCAAACGAGGAATGTCTTCTCATTATAAAACGTTCCATCCAAAAATGAAAGAATAATGAGAGTACAAACATTGCAAAAACAAACTCTAAGTCTCTAATAGATTATAATCGGAGACGTTTAGAGTGTTCTTGGAGTATTTTTGCAATGTTTGTCTAGCAACACTACTAATGAAATCCGGCAAGAAGACGTGTATATAATAGCATAGCATACAATGAACCTCCGGCGTACAGTCCCCACTCTTTGTTAGGAAGTCTCTACAAGGTCCATTGTACACCTACATATGATATGACCCAGCTAGTCAACGGTCATCATCACTCACGTACCGAGCAATAAGCTAGCTAATCTAGTCCAAATCAATTGAAAGATAAAATTGTCCTTTCCTTTGCTATTTATGATGAGTTTGGGCATATATTCCATATCAGACTTGAACTGAATTTCTATGGAAGGAAGAAAAGATAACCATTTCATTTACCACCAAAGGAAGGGCACATGTCAATAAATTCGTCAAACATGTAACAATTGGACGTTCTTATACGTTACAGCCATACACAATGGTCCATTTTGTGGAGGAGAAATGATAGGAATTCCGTTAATGCCAACCAACAACCACCTTAATCAATACGATCATAAATTGTATGTAGACTTAAGGCAAGAACAAATCAAGGTTTACCATAAAACCAAAGATTCGAATTTATAAGCAAGAAAGAAACAAAATGGCACAACTAGATGACAATTATGTAGTCAATTGAATTTGAGGTCTATTAGTTGGCTGAACTTAATTTGGTTTATTGGCATATTTATTAGTCACAATATAACACAAGTGGATCATGTCACCGTATAATCATCCGTATCAGATCGGATATCGTCGTTGCGACAAACAAAGATGTATTGTCTGTCTATTGCATGTTGGGGAGTCTCTGCAGAAAGACCGTTCATTTAAGACAAGATGTGAATGCGGTTGGATGAGTCTATTCTTGCACTGTTTGTTTCGCATTCAAGGAAGTACATTATTACGTAGAAAGTATGACATGCTTGTCTAACCGTGGTTGCCGACTATTAAATTCTTTCTATATCTTTCAGTTTTTGAAGTTGGAAGCAGTAAGGAAATGTACATCTTATTTGTGTGGTCATATAGCCATCCTCGAGTCGCATTCTCGTTGGTAATATTGGACAGTTGGGAGATTCGGACTGTATGTGATGCAAGGCAGAAATTAATTCCAATGAGATGCATGGCTGACGATGATCGTTGCATGTGGTTTTGGATATATTAGATCATATGCATGGTGGCAGTTGTGCCTTGATTGAAATGTTCATTCTGAGTTCCCTGCGACTGTGATAACAAATGAAAGCGTATGGTAGGTAGACCATATGCATGGTGGCATGATTGCCAGACAACTTGAACCACACACATCATCAGGATCATACTATTCATATTTTTTTATAAATATGTATAACTAAATAAAGTGTTCCCAAAATAAATAAATTACATTAATGAGGCAATAAGTATGTGTGCTGTTTCATATGCACTTTCGTGAAAAGCCACCAGACCCAGCCATTAACTATTGAAGTGAACTCTGAAACTTCTAGAGCAGACCATCATATGGTCCGGTCACAACAAAGTTGGGGATGATATAATGTGCATTAATTCGATGCTATCTATTATTGATTATTAGGGAAACGTGAACTATATATTCATCTGGTGGTTTATAAGAGAACCAAAAGTAAAATCGAAGTCATTATTAGATTAGGAGTACAAGATGGTGAAAAAGTTTAATTTCACCATCTGGTGGAAAAGTTTAATCAAAGCTCTGTCCGAAAACTCGTTCCTACTTGGTATCCCTTCTTGGCTTTCCATCAAACTTGCTATTTTGGTACACATACGCCATAACATCATTATTTATTGCCAAAGCATAGAATCCAAATCACACACGTACCACGACTTGGACACCTAACATTGTGGAAAGTTGGCGGCCACCACCATTGCCTTATGTTGGAGTGTGTGGCTCAATACACACCACACATGGGATAGCTAAGGATGGTCCTCTATGTAGTATTCCGCATGGTGATTTATTAACAAGACTTTGTATTTCCGTAGCACGATAAAAATCGACACCATTTGGAGGGAAAGAAATTGCAGACGTCTTGAGGATAAGTACCTATACAAAACTGATGATGACTTGATTCAGGATGCTAAATCTTCTGTTTTGTCTTGGGCAGCAGCAGCAGGTCACCGTGTCCACTTGAACTTCTCAAGTTCAGTGCTTTCTACATGGGACTCTATCTTTATGTAATCTCTTTCTTAATTGTTTTTGTTTTTCTTTCTTTCATCTACTCCTGCTAGAAAAAGATGTACATTCTTATTCTTTTAATGAATCTTTTCTTTCGATAAAAAAAAAGGATAAAAATCGACACCTCAAATCCTAAGGCGGAGGCGGGAGGCGATCAACTAGGGATAATAACGGTGCTATGTGGAGTCAAGGTGGGGCTACGGGAGATCGAGGTATCAGAGCCAAGGTAGGGCTGCGGGATATCGAGCGGTCAGAGCCAAGGTAGGGCTACGGGGAGATCGAGCGGTCAGATCCAAGGTAGGGCTATGGGAGATCGAGCGGTCAGAGCCAAGGTGGGACTACAGGAGAACGAGTGGAGAGCGTTGCCGGAAATCGAGCGAACAGAGGCAAGGTGGGGCTATGGGAGATCGAGCGATCAGAGCGAAGGTAGGGCTACGGGAGATCGGAGAAGTGGTTATGGATGTCACCCGGAGCCAGACAATGTTTTAGGTGGGGCAGGTTCCCACGACGCGTAGTGATAGTGGTGCTATGTGGTCGGGCCCGGACTAGCATTCCATGGAGCCTATCTAATATTGGTATCAGAGCCAAGGTGGGGCTAGGGAGATCGAGCACAGAAGTGGTTATGAATGTCACCCGATTTAGGTGGACTACGGGAGACCGAGAGGTCATAACCAAGGGAGACCTAGTGGTTATGGATGAATATAATGACTATCCAATATTTCCACCATCGCCATTATTGGATAACTTAGCAGTAGAGGATACTCCTCCCTATCAAATGGTTTTCATCGTGTTTTAGGTAGTGCTAAGAAAAAAAAAACTAAACCAAAACAAGAAATTTACTTAAAAGCTCCTTAAAAGAATTCATATGAATCACTATTTATGTGCTTGTTGATATAATTTGTCGTTTTTTTGATCCTTTCTCTTTTGTTTTTCTTTTCAGGAGGTTATGACTTTATGTTGCCGTCTTGTTAACTGTTTCTTTTTCATTCAATAAAAATATTAATAAACTGGCCAACCAAGAGGTTAGCTGTGGAATAAAATATACCAAAATTATAATCCAGTAAATAGTAGTGTAGTAACTTTCTTAACTTCGAGGTCTTATTTATTAGTTATTACTAACGGGTTTTCTTTGCATCAAGATTAAAGGAAAAGAAAGTAAAAAGTCAAATTGAACAAAACATATTACACATAACCCATTGCGAAAAACACTCGTACGCGCCGAAAATGAAAGCAACTATATTAACATGGTGGTGAACTCATGAGTTTTAGTATTTACGACGAAATTGGTAGATATTTTTGTTAATCTTTTAATCTATGTTGTATTAGGCGCTAGAGGAGGCGAGGCGCCAACCTAGTGCCTAGGATGCTTAAGGCGCGCTTAGGCGTTGAGGAAAAATTAGAAAACCACAAAGTTTGCCACACTTTGGCGCCTTTTTTCCTAGGCACCACTTGGGCGCCTAGGCGAGCGCCATTTACAACATAAATCTTAATTAACTTTATCAAAAACGAGATCATCGATATCTAAATGTTAATCATCCAAATTTAATTGTCTCCTCCAGTACAGTACTTGATCAGCTTATTATATTTCAACATAACTAAAGCAGAATCCACATACATTGCTACTGGTCTCCGGTACCAACTACCAAGAGAACCTTAGAAAGCCCAGGAATCTATACTTCGAAATCACCACATTAGTTAATTGTAGCCATGTGCATAAAATGAATATGTACCTAGCCATTGATTTTTTCCTAAAAACCTCAACTTTTGTTCTTTCTTGCTGCGGAATCTAGCTTTTGTTAGTTCCTTTGCACGAGCTATGTTGGTGTCTGATATTAATCATATCCACATCGGAGTTTTATTTTAGGATCTTGTACTGTCTATTTTACACGACTAGGTATGGATTTTTATAACTTATATTCAATCACTGTGGTCAGACTGACTGGTCAGTGGTGCATCTTGTTCCTGTCACATTTGAAGTCAACTGAGGAAATTTTATACGTGGCTCTCAATTACATGCTATCCTATATCACAATTTGTCTACAATTATTTATAATAAAATTCAGTGAGGCAGCAGAGAGTTGGTGTTTGTTTTGTTTTCAGTGGGAGACAAAACAAGACTATAAGAGTAGTATTTTTCATAAGTTCGAAGAGAATAAGGCTAAGTCCTATGGGCTAGATTAACAGAAAAGTGTTGCAGTTCAAAAAAAGAGTTGTCTATTTGTTAACACTAATTCTCTCTCCTAGCATTTGCTTGCAGCGAGATAGTAGCGCTGAATGGTTCAGCGCTACAAAAACTACCTTTTCGCTGAATGGTTCAGCGCCGGGCGATTTATTTTTTAATCTGACGGCTGAGATTTAAAGCGCTGAACAAAACATCGTTGGCGCTGATCTAAACAACGCTGGGCTGACGTGGACTGCTAATCTAGCTGCTAGATTAGCACTCCCATAAGACTTAGGAGGTAGTCCTAGCTGACGTGGACTGCTAATCTAGCTGATAGATTAGCACACCATAGGACTAAGTCTAACGGATGTTGGTTTCAACATTTAGCATAGGGAATGGTCGCATAATTTTTGTTGCTTTTTGGACAAGAGCAAGTTAAAACAAAACTTTGAATCCGGAACGACCGCCATGTAAATGCTGCTCCTTTGAGCTATTACCTTCACTCTCTTTTTTTATACGCAGTATTTAATAATTAGCACATCCCATTAAGAGGCGAGTCCACCGTGCTACGTGTCGTGCTGTGTTGTGCCAGAAATTAAGGCGTGTCGTGTTGTGCCGTGCTTGAGAGCATGCTGTACTGTGCCTGACATATTTATTTTACATTTTTTCAAAATAAATATTTTCAGCATATTTAGATATTATATGTGTTTTTATTGAAATAATTCGACATAACGAAGATAGAATGTCAAAAAATAGTTAGAATGAACACTCTTTTGTGAAATATACAAAAAAATGTGTTGTATTGTACCGTATTGTGGAGTATTTTATACATGTTATGACGTGTTTTGTTAGCGTGCCGTGCCGTGCCGTGCCACGTGTTGTGCTATGCCACTGTGCCGATTATCCTAGCCCAGCACAACACACTAAGCTAACGTGCTATGCTAACTCACGTGTTGTGCTGGGATTTGCCCGTGCTGGCACAGCCCAGTTTACACCTCTAATTAGCTGCACGACAGAATATGGTTCTTATTTGATACACTATTTTTCGTCTATCCTTGAAAGTTGAAAGTAAACATTGATTGAATAAGCTTACATAGCATAAGCAAAGTACGAGGACATACAAACAACTACTACCCCCGTCCCACTATAAGTTGAACTAGTAGTATAATTTAGAAATGATTTATCTCTTAAACTATACCACGGATATTCGTAAATTTTATATCATTGAAAAGCATTTTAAAACACCTACATAACGAATATAAACATGAATATCAAATGATATAAAATCAACTATTAATGAGACAAAATTTAAAAACAAATAGGTCAACTAATAGTGGGACGGAGGGAGTACTACTTAGCTAAAAGATTGAGTAGAATGACAAAAGCACAAGTACTAGTTGGAAAACTGTGAAATTGTCACAAATGAAATAAAGATTTACGTTCGAAAATAGCAATAGCAATAAAGCATTTTCTTTTTACATTGAGGAGAAGGCTATCTGGCTATGTTCCGAGTTTCCAACAGCTAAAGCAAGTCAGCAGTTTGAAAGCCCGGGCTCTATTGTGAGCTGAAACATCTGCTAGCTTTCTGTTTCAATGAAAAAAAAAAAAAAAAACTGTTACATGTAATACCGAATTCCATTGATTTCTACTTATCCACCGGATCCAGTTTTAAATTATACTCTATGGATTTGGTGATTCCCATAATCTTTGGGAACCTCAAGTAACAGGCATGAAAAAAGAAAGCCGATGGAGAAACTTTCTATAGGCACCCTACAACAACCCCTGAAAATCAAAGAAATTTAAGAAACAAAAAAGCTCACCCCAATTTGCATGTTATACGTGGGCATGAGTTGTATTTGTCTTTTACCCCCCAAAAAAATTAGAAAAACCATTGGGGCAGCCTAATGGCAGTTGAGTCTCAAATACGTTTTTGTTTTAAATGAAAGGAGTGTTCAAACTTCAGACTTTGTTAGCATATATCCATTTACTCGCACGAACACGAAAGATGACCAACCAACTGCTACATTATGTATTCGATTTTGACCAATTAGTACCTTCGTTAGGAAATCCATAGGAAAAAGCTTTAGACGTGGTTCGTTTCATTTGTTGCGGGGTGTTAATCAAACAAAAATTGGAGCAATCGTATGAAACCCAAGATTTTACTAAAGAGACAATTTTTCAACACATCGAGTACTTGATAATTATGTTTTATGGGTCCAGTACGATTTGAAATAGTTTGAGGATGGGAAAAAATGATTTGACAGCTTATGCTATAAACTTAAGGTTAATCAAATAATTAGCGTTGCATCACTGATACTAAAAATATTTGAGGTCCTCAAAAGAAGATTTTCCTTTCATCTAAAGCGACTTTGGTAAAGTTTGCATATTTTTTTTGTTCTTCCTTTTTTCGCCTCAAGTTGACTCTTTCGGAAGAAAAAGAGATCAGTGTAAAATGATTCACTTAACTTATCTTATTATTAGCGAGACCACATGTGCCATATACGTGTTTGAGTTTGACTCTTTTACAAACCGAACAATGAAAAAAAATTGGCAAAATAAAAATTTAATAGTTATTTGTACTTGTTATTACGTAGATAATTCAAAGAACTTTTCAAATATATAAATTTTACAAAATTTCGGTGTGTATTTTGGAAGATATTAATTTTTTTTGATTTATTATTAAAACAGTGGCATATTTGTAAATATGTAAATATTCGTTTAATGTACATTTTTATCCTTAAATACGTATGTATACAGTAGTTGACATTGAAAGTCATATTAGTGATATGAGGATTAGATTATTTTGTCTTTTTGTGACCAACCAAAAAAAGGGCCTTTTTTTATTATAGTAAGATTGTGAAGCATTTTTTCTCTACCTTCCTCCGATAACAAGTGAAAGCTAATAAGAAAATCTAGCCGATGGAAATTCGATAGTCAAAGAAATCCCTGGATCTCTTTACTAGATAAGGCTGGTTCCTACAAACCAAATTTATAGTATAGTTTGTCATTTTTGTACCCATAAATATGATAAAGTGGTAAACATAATTGACTAAGTGGTATATTTACTACGTAGATAGGTGCGATAGATACTTCACCGCTCGGTGGTCTCTACCTCGCTCGATGATCATTAGAACGCTAGCGATATAAAGATATATCTTGACGTTGTGGTCGACGTTCAGTAGTTCATCATCCAATCATCATAAATTCACCCATTATAAATACTCAATTTCAAATTCATTTCAAAGCACACCATAATTTCCGAATCTTTTTAGAATTTTCTCAATCTCTCACTCACATTTCTTCTAATATAAAACAAATATACTAATCACACCTTCTCTACACTTCATACTTTCCTAATGTTTTGTAATATGGCTTCTGAATCTCAACCTCAATCTAAATCTGGACAAAGTACCAAAGTTCAGAGTTCAAATTCATTGTCGCAAAAGATGAATGTATTTGTCAGAGTTATGTTTATTTTACCCAAGATTGTGTCAATGGTGCAAAGCCACAAGGTAACACTATGTGGGATAATATATTTCATAAATATGAAGAACAAATCATGAACATCAATTGTTGTGATGCAAATGGGTTGTCAGATCGCTTCTTTTTAATCAATAGGGAAGTAGCTTTATATGTTGCTGCGGTAATGCAAGTAAAGAAAGGCCAAAAGAGTGGTGATGTTAATGTGGAAAGAAAGTGTCATATAGCTTGGCAACACCAACACGGAAAAAAAAATCACATTGGAAAGTTATTACCATATTTTAAAAGTGTTACCCAAATATAATCCAGAATTGTTAGCAGCTAATCATCAAGTACCTAACAGATCACCATACACTTCTCCTTCAACAACAATTTCTTCACCATTTTCACCAATTCCATCAAATCCTTTTTCTTCACCAAATACCACAACAAACCCAAATTCTAACTTAATTATCAATAATGGTACTTAGAGAAAATTACCAACGAGAAACAATGTAAGACTGGCGAAAAAAATTAGCTCAAGAAGGAGGAAGCTCTGAAGGTTTTAACATGGGGGAGTTTATGCAACATTAGAATACCGTCGAGAAGCAAAGAGCATTTGACTGGAAATTTCAAAATAGAGAGTTGAAAAAAAGTTGGCTTTCTTAATGCGGACACTTTAGCAATGAACGACCAACAATAACATGTACCGCAAGTGACTTTTCATAAGCTACAAATAGAAATGGAACAACAATAAGCATTTAACAACCTAGCTGGTGATGGTGATGACGATAACGGTGGTGATGAATTAGATGAAGTAGAACCTCTTAATTAGATAATTGATGTATTAAGTTGAATTTTAAGATGTTGCTTCATTATACTTGATTTTAATTTGAAATGACAACTTTTTAATAATTCTACCTAATTATACTTAATTATATAACCACATTAATATCATTACATTGTATTAAAATCCTAGGTAATGTGAAACTTCTTGAGGATGTGAAAATGATCTGCGTATTCGAAATTCTTTCTTTTCTATTTTGCAATTCCTCTCGAGATCACACACCAATTTTTATCATAGGTTTCACCCCTAATTCTATATCGACTTACAATCCGAACTAAAGCTATAAATTAGTCAACTTGTTTTCTTATTGCAATAAACTGAAGAAAAAAAAACAATAATGCACGATCCTAGTTGTGAGGGTTACGTGTGTCATTGCAGCATGTTTCATGAAATTTACCCTAATAACTCTGACTGACTAAACCATTTTGGCGTCGTTCTTCACCCCTCTTCAGATAGTATATCACATGGTTTCAACAAAGAAATAAATCTTTGCGTAGAGTAAAGTTAGATTAGCCATATTTTTGGAGATTATAGAGTGAGAGTAGAATATTTTTGTAGAAGGTTGGTGTAGAATGTGTGATTTTGAAATGGGGATGCGCCGATATATATATGAGATTTATTGAAATCCCATAGGGAAAACTAGCAGTTGGCGATAGAGTATTTGTCGCTCAATCAACTGAAAATCGCTAAGTGACAACTGAATATTTTTATAAATACTAATATTGAATAACAAACTGCATACAAATTAACAATTAAATGAAAACGCTAAGTGACAATTGAATATTTTTATAAAAATTGATATTGAATAACAAACTACAAACAAATTACCAATTAAATGTTTAAACTAATAATTAAATAAAATTTATAAATCACGCCCGCCATATCTTCCATACTCTTCCCAAAGATTCACTTTCGAATCTTCTCTTAACCCGTCACACAGATTCGGGTTCCGAATGTAACCAGTCATTTGCGCATGGTTCCTTGAAGGTGTACCTCTTTGTGGTTCAATCTCATGCCTCAAATCTACATCATCATGGTTAGTCAAATTCATATTATGATGGGTTTCCTGAATTACCATGTTGCAAGTGAGCATAGTCTTGTGGATTTCACGAGCACTTAAACCACGATATGGTCCACAAATGATATCGAACTTCCGCTTCAGAATTCCAAAAGTGCATTCCACATCCTTCCTCAAATCCATTTGTATAATCTAAAATACAGGTATGAACGACCAGATTCTTCTGCAGGGGGATGATGGTCATACTTAATTAAGGTTGACCATTTTGGATAATTCTCATCCGTAAGATATTACCCATGAGTGTATTGATGGTCGTTGATTGCGAAATGTACTTGGGGACAAATTTCATACTCCAGATCTTCAAACAGGGGTGATTTCTACAAAACATTGATGTCATTTTGTGAACCCGGAAGGAAAAAAAAACGTACCATATTTAAACAATCAGAAGAAGCAACAGCTTCAAGGATAACAGCTGGATTTGGGTAATGACCCTTATATTGACCGGCCCAATAAGTAGAGCATCCCGTCCATACCCAATGCATACATTCAAGACTACTAGTATTCATGGGAATCCATTATCATCGTTTTTCTTTAATATTTATCTAACATCTTCCTCGTTTGGTTTTCGTAAATATGTTGGGCCAAAATGATTCATTATCATTTCGGAGAAAAATGAAAGGTACTTGTATGAAGTTTTTTTCCCCATACAAAGGTACTCATCGTTTGAATCCGCAGGTTTGCCATAACCTAAAATCCTTGGGGCTGAAGTAACTTTTTGTTCAGGACTATGACCTTTGATACTCAATGTATCAAACTGATAATTAAATTGAGGTTCTACCTGACAAAGCTCAGTAATAATCTTTATCACCAAGTGTCGAGACAATGCGGAACCGACATTGGAAACCTTAATCAAAGAACACACAACCGGGAAGAAAATACATGCATCAACTTCTGGTAGTACTCATTCCTCCCTCGATACATATATATTCATGTGAATACTTCTTTTGGCTCTGGAACTCTAGGTATATTGCCTAAGTATAATAACATCATTGTGTTACTTAGTTCTCTATCTTCGTCTTCCTTATCATCAAGTCATCGCAACATACGAAGATGCATTTCTTGTTGTGATTTAAACCGATCCATATGAATTCGCATCTCTTCATCAGAAATAAGCCATTGATTATGAAATTTAAAGTAAGTAACTGTGGACAAAGGTAAAAGATTAGCGTAAAGTTCCTAGACTTTCTAGTCTAACCTAAACGATTAGCGTAAAAGGTAAAAGAACTGATGAGCCAACCATCGGACGAGGATGGAGAGAATATGTGAGGGTTTAACATACGAGGAACCTAGTTGTCATATGTTGGAAAAGAACCGAGCCATCCTCTTTTTAGGTGACCGCATGAGATCCTTGAGTTGGCGATTACTTCTTATCTCGTCAAGTGTATAAGAAACAGGTCTGTAGGCGGATCTCGCACAGGCGATTTATTAGCCATGGTGTTTAGTTTGTCTGAGGAAAAGGAAATACGAAAGAGAAGGGCAGAGAGAGAAAATAGATGAAAGGATAAGTAGCGGGACCTCTCCTATTTATAGCGGGGTAAAAGGCAGAGACAGTTACTGAAAAGGTTGATTAATCGCTGCATCCCAAGGGTCGTGACTGTAACTGCCTAGGAATTCCATCAGCCGTAACTGCCAATGGACGCATCAACATGTGACTGTTGACCTGGCCTATGACCAGTCAACAATCAGGGGACTAATGTTGATACATGAAAATAATTAACCCTAAAAGAGGTATCCCCTTAGCCTATTAAATATTCCTATTCAAGGAATTAGGAGGGTAGGTCCAACCCATGGGATAATGGGTGGTCCTAGCCCAAGAAGGGAAACCTTGAACTAGTTGGGCTTCATCCCAAGCAAAGAAAGGGAGTCCTTTTCCTAGTTCCTTAATAACTTGGAAAAGAGGAAAATGGTAGTTTTGTAATTGGGCCGACCGAGCGAAGCGAGGGAGGACCTTTATATGGCCACTTTTTTGTAAATTGTAAGTCATCAATTAACACAAAAAGATTGGATTTATTTTTGGTAGTGTGCACCTGAAAAACCAAAATTGCCCTTGTTTTAGCTGAATTTTTGTTAAACTAACCTAAAGGTCGCGGGTTCGAATCCCGGCCACCTCCTTCTTTTTACCCCTTTTTTCCCCTTCTTCCTCCTTCTTCTTCATTATTTTTTCTTCTTCAACAAAGAAACTCCTTCGTCCCCAAACTCCAACAGAGAAACTCCAGAGAAACGCCACCTCCACCTCGCCGCACCATTACCACCATCACCATCACCGCAACCAGATTTATTTCCTCTTTCAATTTAATTCCCTTCTTAAGATTGAAATTCAGAAATTTCAGTGACCGAATCTGAGGTTCTATTGATGAAGATGGTGGCTCAATTGATGATAAATTGTTTGGGTTTTCATCTTCTTCATTAGGGTTTCAATTGAGATACTTTAATCTATATAGAATTGATTCAAGACAAAACTCGGAAATCAAATTAGGGTTTCAGAATTACTCAATTCAATCTATGTTCAAAATAGTTGCTCAATTAACCTTGATTCATTTTGGATGATGAAGGTATGTGTTAGATTTCTCAATTTCTATCTTTTATAATACAACAAAAGTTTGTTAATTTTTTTTTTCCTTTTTTTTTGTTATGTGGTTATTCAGTTGACTAATTGGTTATGTTTTCTTTGTTTCGATGTTGGAATAGAAATGCCCATCTGAAGCCATTCAGATTATTAACTTGCCTAAAGATTTGGATAAGGATACAACTCATCGTTACAGTCCCAACACTTTCAAGATGCACATGTATACATATATCTATGTTATTACTGTATTTGTAGTTACAGACTAGATTTTTGGAAACCCCTGTAGTGTGAATCACATCTGGTTGCATTGCTGGTCTTGGTATGACAAACGCTGGTGAAAACAGGGTGTTTTTATCAGTTGTACATGTTTGAGTGTAGATAAGATGGCTGAATAAATTGAATTGCAGGTTACCAGTTCCAAGACCTGGACAAGTTCTTGGTTTAGCCGGAACTAATAGAATGTGAAAGTCTACCGCTCTCAAAGTCTTGGCGGGGAAGTTAAAGCCTAATTTGGATCGATTCAATGTAAGTGCATTGCTGGATCGGTACAAATGGAAGTGCAGGAAATGGGTTTTGTTCAGAGAAGATGATGAAGATGTTGTTGTGTAACGATGGGGGTTGAAATTGAAGAACTGAAAGTGAAAAATAACACAGAGAGAGAATTGCTTTTATTATTGTTGGTTCTTGGATCGAAGAAGGATATTATGATGCAAGTCGGTAAGAGAAAAGGGGATCTGAGATTGAGGTTTAAGAGATGAAATTCAGGGGATTAATGGCTGAAGTTCTTATCGATTTTGAGGAAGAACTGTTAATGGGTTCGATGGGTTAGTTCAGATGGATCTGGTGGAGATAATTGTGTCATAACTTATAGGGAGTTAGTTTCTTGGTTTGGATTTTGAAGGTCAACAGGTTTTTTTAGAAGCTAGGGTTCAAAATTGATAGTGAGTTAGAGCAGTCTGTGGTGTTTGAACTCAATTGAAAGAATTGGTTTTCTGCTGTGGGGATTTTCAAGGTTTTGAGATGAAATTGATCCTGGTGGTTGAACTTGTTGAATCTGATTGAAAAGATAGAACTGTTGCTGCTGTGTTGATGTTTCTGTAGGTGCAGTTGGTGGTAGTCAGGTTATGTGCAGTCAAGGGATTTGAAATGAAGCTCTGACAGTTATTGTTGCTCTTGAGATATGGAGATATGGGTTGAATCTGGTGGATGCTTACAAGGCGTTTTACATCTGGCGGTGACTTAATTGCAGGTTTTATAAGAGTAAGGGTTTACTGGTGGTAATGAGAATGAATGAATGCAATACAAGGACAAATGGAAGTATAGGAAATGGGTTGTACATGAATGAATAGAAGGTGGTTGTAGTCTGGTGGATGTGCTAGAAATGAGGTTAGCTGCTACTTGTAAAGGCTGCAGTTCTGGTGGTATGAAATGGAAGTCAATTACTGGTAGTTTATGCAGCTTAGATGAATGCTTAGGTTACAGATGATGCAGGGATGGAAGATCAGGCAGTGATAATGGACTGATTGCAGCTGCAGCAGGGTGTGTTGTTGAGTGCATGAGATGGATGGTATGGTCTGCAGGTGCAGTTGTAAATGATGGTCAGTTGACAAAATACATGAGACATAGATGGGTTTTGAGGATAAGGTAGTATTGAGATTTGCTGGTGGAAATGTTGCCGAGTTGCTGATGCAGTAGTGAAATTGGTGGTTTGTTGGTGAACTGAAATCGCATGAACATATGAAGCTGTAAATTGAATTGCATTGCTACTGTAACTGAGGTTGATTTGGTGTTGAATGTTATGAATGAAGTTGCAGGGGATGGTTGTGACAAGAGATGGAATTGGCCTAAGCTGGAATTGCAGGTGGTTTTATAGTGATGTTGCTGTGTTACAACAACTAGAAGTTGTTGTGCTGGTGGTGTTTGAGTTCTTGGAGGTTTGCATTGGTGGTGTTTAGATGAGTTCAAGATGAAGCAAAATAAGCTACAGGAGACTGAAGAATTGCAGATACATGTGGAGATGAAATTGGAGTTGAACCTGAGCCTAAGGAGAAATGAAGCACTAACATGGCTGCCTTTGAAGCAGTGATGCGCAATTATGTCGTAACAGAGATTGTGGTCGTGCAAAAAAAGAGCTTTGGCCTAGAACCAAGTCAAATGAGTTAGCAATGACCCAGATTTGACTTAGCTGATTAAGACTCCTGACATCACTGTTCCGACTCGGTCTTAACTCACCTGACTAGTACCCTGACTCGACCTGACTTTCTGAATTGACCCGTTGACTTGTCTCGTTTGACTGGCGACAGTTGACTGCCAGTCACCTGAGCTACTTTCTGGTGATTTTTGTCGGCCAACTTCCGGCAATAATTTTTTGAGCATAATTTTTATATGGGTATTTCTCACATATGGGCTTGGTGGACTTCTTGGTGATGGAACTTTGAAGACTTGACCTAAGAAGAGATATAAAAAGAAAAGTCTTCTACAAGATATCATATATTCTATTATTCTACTTGGAGCTTTTGGAGAAATTCACCTGAATATATATTCAGTCAACTTAGGAAATCCTCCGGCTTTTACAAGATATCTTATAGAAAATAGAATACGTGATCATGATCTTTTGGAGGATTTCCTTGACTAATGATCATGATCTTCGAAAACCAGTAGTAGAAAATAGAATACGTGATATCTTGTAGAATACATAAGTGGAAATCTAAGAAGAGATTTAAACGAATTTATTGTTATTCATATATCTTGTGAACTCACCTATGTTTAGGGTATTTTGTGTGAAATTCACATGCGTCGCCACTTATGTTGTTTCTGGAAGTGATGACACTAATCTGCGGCTATGGAAATCTAAAACATCGAAACAATTGGGAGTGGTTAGGATCTCTCCCCATGATTTTTTTTTAGAAATTAGAATTATGATTAAAAAAAATTGAACATTTTTTTTCAATGTTTTTTCTTTACAAATCTGAATCTGTGAAATCACGTAGTGGTGTCGTTTCGTCAAGTTCTTCTGTCAGCCCACCCACCGTGGCAACGGTTATACTAGTATATTAGTCTTATGGGCACTTATCCATAAGAGGGGAAGTAAAGATAATTATAAAAAGGGAAGAAGGCATACTTAAAGGAGACAATTAATCCACCTAATCTATATTCACCTCTCATCATCTTGGGGGTACTTGCTGTGATTAGGGCTAGTTCCTCCTTCTCACTTTTATCCAATCAACATTGCGACCACGGTGGGAGGTTCTTATCTTTTTGTCCAGCATGATACTCCCAAGTGCGAACCAGGAAGCGCGGGCGGAAGGGAGGCCTTCTAACTCAGATAACGTGACAATGGAAGACATACACGAAGGAAGCGATGGAGAGGAATTGTTCCGGGCAGTGGTCACAAAACCGATCGTACAAGGCGCAGGAGTGCCACCGAAAAAAGGAGAAACGTCAAAAGGAAAGACTGCTGCTAGAATAGGCGGACAAGATATGGCAGAAATGCGAAAGGAGCTGGATGCGTCTATCAAAAGACAACACTAGCTGCGAGGGCTTATGAAACGAGCAAGAGAGCAGGGCGCGACAACGTCAAGAATGGTTAGCGCTAAGAACACTGTTCAGGGGATTACTGAAGACGTAATCGCTAAATATCTTGAAATGAATTACCGAGTAACAAAACATGACGCCTACGATTCGTTGGATCCTCCATATTCCATGGAGGTCGCCGATTATCAGTATCCTGAGGATTATACATCACCAAAGTTCAAAACTTATGGAGGAAAAGGAAATGCACGAGAACATGTAAGTCGCTTCTTATCAGCAACGAATGCTTATGCTCAAGACGAGAACCTGTGTATGCGAGAATTCCCCAAATCACTTACGGACAATTCCTTCACCTGGTATGACAAATTAAATCCGGGGAGCATTGATTCATGTCCCACAATGGTACAACTCTTTTTAAATAAATTTTACTCCGCACAAAGGAGAGTCACCGCAATAGACCTAGGAAGGTGTACATAAAGGATAGGAGAGGAAATCGGAAAATACATTACGCGCTTCAGAAACTTCATGTTGGAATGTCACGAAGACATCCCATAGGAGCGTCTAGTGAAAAATTTCATAAGAGGAATGGATACTGTTTTCAGGATAAACTTAACAAATTTTAAGTTCCAAACCTTTGTAGAAGTTGAAGAAGCCGCGACTCGGATATCCGACTACGCTGATGCCATGGGCTCAGGAGGGGTTGGACACACCTGGCAGCAATACTCTGTTAATACTGCATCCGCGCTATCCTTTAACAATCGGTCTCAAACAAACAAAAGTGGAAAGGAAGCGAACACTTTCAACTCATATCGATGACAATCGGGAAGAAGAGGAGGACGAACAGATGGGGGAAGGTCTAACCCGCCACCTCCTTAACCATGCCGCAAAGAACAGATAGTGGGGCTTATGGATCAATATGTGGCGAACAAAGAAGAAATTCTACCGCCAATCTCCGTAGAACCCACTGCAGCGGATAAAACACATGAACAATATTGTCCTTTTCATAGAAGAGTACATCACCCGACTGTGGAATGTTTCTCCCTTCGTTACATTGTCCAGAGGAAACAAGCCAAAGGGGGGTTAGAAGTATGAGATCAAAACATAAATAAGGACCCTCTTCCTCAGCATCAGGTTATGATGATTTCGCACGATCCAGCAGATGGAGAAGCCTGGAGACCTTGGAAGGATGTAGAATAAGAAGAGGCTTATGAAGCATCTGAGGCAACAACCTTCCCAGATACAAATGGAATTGCCAGCAAGTTTGCACAAACCGTCTTGGCTCAACAATTTTTCGATTCCTTAGGTTTTAGCGAAAATCAAATTCGTGAAGCATAAAAAGAAATTGACGCGATCGTCCCAGGAAAGCCATATGATCCGGCGCCTAAAGGAGCCATTACTTTTACAGACGAAGATATTTGCTATCCGAGAGAACACCTCCGTCCCCTGTACTTAACATCCTTCATTAATAAGCAGTCGCTTAAGAGAGCATTTGTGGATGGAGGAGTGTCTCTCAACCTAATTTCGTTACATACATTGGAGATACTCAGGGTATCACAATCAGTGATTAAAATGCATGCAACGACCGTAAGAGGATTTGGGGGACAAACCCAAACGGCGATTGGAATAATACACTAAGTAATGAAGATCGGACCTATCAGAGAGCTCACACCCTTTTACGTACTTGAAGAAGATAACACTTTCCACGTTCTGCTCGGAAGAGGATGGCTTTTGAACCGTAAAGTAGTAGCGTCCACATACCACCAGTGTATCAAGACCAACATCGGAGGAAAGCAGTATCGTATTACCGCCACATGTAACCCGTTTGGTCCAGAAGAAGCTTACACGGCCGATGTGATCTTCTACATACCGCCTGTCACGGATCAAGAAGTCCAGCCAGAGCACCTAACACCTCCACCAAAATGGGAGGAATTTCAGCCGACGGAGTAGGTAAAAGAAAAAACTAAGTCAGTGTTTAGCCCGTCACGAATTTGACCCGTCGTAGCAAACAAAAAGGCAAAGCTTGGAGCAAAAGACATCCAGTTCAAACGTTTCTCACGACCATAGGACGGGCATGTATACCGCTTATATAAATTAGCCGGGGAAGTCTCTCAGCATCAACATCACTGCGCAATATCGTCAGTAGATGAGGAGATGATAGAGACAACCCCTATAACGGGTGAGCAACGAGAGGAGTCAGATATGAACGTCTCTGAAGATGAAGAATGAAAAATCTACCTGAGGAGAAAGCAGCCATAGATCCTACACTTGATGGGCTCGAGGAAATCAACCTTGGTTCAGCAGAGCACCCACGATATGTGCGCATTAGCAAACACCTACAAGGAGACGAGAAAGAACGGATGACCCAATTGCTCCGCGAGTACCAAAATGTATTCGTATTCAAGTATGATGAAATGCCCGTTCTTGATAGTAATCTGGTTGCTCATAACTTGGGTGTCTCTCCTGAATACAAACCAGTTAAACAATGGAGCTGTAATTTCCCGGAAAAGATAGAGCTCGCTATCAAAGAAGAAGTAGAAAAGTTGCTTGAAGCCATATTTATCAAGCCGATCCAACACCCCGTGTGGTTAGCCAATGTTGTCCCAGTAGCAAAGGAGAATGGGAAGGTCCGGTGTTGTGTCGATTATCGAGATTTGAACCGTGCTTGTCCAAAAGACGACTTTCCAGTACAAAACATAGATATGATGGTGGACAATACGTGCGGCCATAAGATGTTCTCATTTATGGATGGATTCAGCGGATATAACCAAATCAGAATGGTGGCGGAAGACGCTCATAAGATAGCCTTTCAAACACCATATGAAAACTTCTATTATGTCGTGATGCCCTTCGGACTAAATAACGCGGGCGCGACTTACCAACGAGCGATGGTGGCCATAATCCACGACATGATGCATAATTATAATAGAAGTATACATAGATGACATCGTGGTGAATTCAAGAGTCCGAGACGATCATTTAGACCATTTTAGGAGCTTCTTCAATAGATGTAGAAAGTATTTCCTTAAAATGAATCCTCTCAAATGCGCGTTTGGAGTCACCTCCGGGAAATTCCTAGGATTCGTGGTCACGGATCAAGGCATACAAATCGACCCAAGCAAGGTGGAAGCAATAACCACTATGACGCTACCCGCGAACATCAAAGAATTACAAGCTTTTATCGGGGGGATATCATACATCCGAAGGTTTATCCCGGGATTAGCTCAACTATTGTCCATCTTTCTGCCACTATTAAGGAAAAACAAACAGTTCGAATGGGGATATAACCAACAACGCGCATTCCATAAGCTCAAAGAATGTTGATCAGCACGCGCATCTTACGACCACCAATCAAGGGAGAGCCACTCTACCTGTATACGACGTTCACCAATCTAGCAATCGGAGCTCTGCTGGCCCAAGACCTTGGCAATGATCACTATGTCCAATCTACTACATCAGTCGGGGGTTTAGAAAAGCGAAATTCAAATATTCAAAGGCAGAGCAAACCTACTTGGCACTCATGTACGCTACACAGAAGCTCTGACCATACCTACTCGCTCATCAAACTATAGTAGTCGCAACAGCTAACCTAATCGCCTATTTTGCCACAAAACCAGTCATATTCGAAAGAACATCCCGCTGGTTGCCGCAGCTTTCCAAATTCGAATTAAAATATCAACGACCTAAAGGAGTCCGTAGACAAGCAATCGCAGATTTACTAGCTGTATTCCCAGGAACAGATATAATGAAAATAAGTGATGAAATACCGAGAGAAGTTGCAGAAGCAGAAGTGGAAGAGCGATAGGTGATGTTTTTCGACTGGTCATCATATGGATCCCACAGAGGAGCAGGCATTGTGTTCGATACACCCACACAAGATTTATTGTCGTACGCGTTCAAATTAGATTTTGAATGTAGTAACAATGTGGCGGAGTATGAAGCGCTAATCCTAGGGTTACGTCTGGGAGAAGAACTTAATCTTTGAGCAATAGATATAAAAGGAGACTCAAAACTCGTTATGAACCAAGTAACGGGCGAGTTCCAGGTAAAAAAGGTGCACATGGCTCCCTATCATGCAGAACTATAAGAGTTATTAGCAAGAAGAGGGAGCACAATCATAGAACACATGAGGAGAACGTCTAACCGATATGCCAACGCGTTAGCTACTCTAGCAGCAAAGATGCGATTGAATGAAGCATAGGAAGGAACAGTAGTAGTAAAGAAAAAAGCACTGCCAAGCACCTGGAAAGAGGATGCGGCATTCGAGCAGAAAGATTACTGGAGGAATACTTACATTGACGACTTGGTAAAAAATACTGATTAACAATTGTTTCCTTCTAAGGTATTAAATATGTTTGTCATGGTGAGGGGAGCGATGTACTACCGGACACCCGTAGGAGCCCTATCACGCTGCGTGGGAAGAATGGAAGCGCATGAGATCTTGAGCCGCGTACATGAGGAATCCTGTGGGAAAACGAGTGGTGTACCACTATATCGTCGCTTGCATAGAATTGGTATTTACTGGCCAACCATGGCGGTCCAATCAGCAGAGGTGCAATACAAATGCCAAGATTGCCAAGCAGCTCCACAACAAGCTGAAGTATGCATCGTAGAAGTATAGGATTGGAAGCAGTCGTACATTGAATATATCAAGCACGAGCATTTACCGCAAAATATGCAGGATGCATTAAAGAATTCATTTATTCATCTCCATTGGGATTTGACATTCTCCATTAACAATCAACTCATTTACCCTCATATCTTTATTTTGTATAACAAATTCATCCATCTAATGTGAGTCAATTAAAGCATTTTCAGTCACCCATTTATCTCTCCACACAAATATATTTCTACCATCACCCACCATCCACCTACTTCTCTTATTAAAATCCTTCATCATCCATTTTAAACCTGGCCAAATTGAAGACTATTTATAGGATGTTATCCATTCTCCTTTCTTATCTTTAAACTTTGCTTTCATGGATTTTGTCCATTCTTCATCTCTAGTCTCAATACTCCATAACAGCTTCAACAAAAGTTCTTTGTTAACCACCTCAAGTCTTCTAATTCCAAGGCCACCTTCTTCAATTGGAGCACACACTTCATCCCGTTTAATTGTAATAAGTTTTTTAACTGTTGGATCCCCAGTCTATAGGAAATTTCTTATTATTGTCTCACATTCCTTCACCACTGCTTTGGGCCATCTATATACTGACATATTATAAATTGGAATGCTACATAATACAAACTTAACCAAAGCCAGTCTAGCAGGAAATGCAATCGTCTTACCAATCCAACCAGCCAATAACATTTGTAGTGACTCCACAATTCCCCAAACTTGATCAGTTGTAACTCATCCTGGTTTTAATATTACCCCCAGATATTTATCAGGAAATTCAGACAGCTCCATCTGTAAACTATCAGCTATACTTATTCTCCTGTTTTCTGCTACACCACCCAAAAAACATTTACTTGTATCTTTATTCTCTACTTGACCAGAAGCTTGTTGATATTTTCACAATAACTGCATCAACTTCTTTAAATTCTTCTTGTGTCCATTACAGAAAATGAAAATATCATCAGCAAATAGAAGATGAGATGGCTGGCACCCATTTCTGTTCACCATTGCTTTAATCTCACCTTCTTGTACCATTTTGAATAAGTTTCAGCTAAACACCTCTTCTGCAATAACAAAAATTTTTTGGAGAATGAGACCCCTACTCACCTCAAAAAGACCTCCATTTACTAGTACAGAGATTTTTGCAGATTGCAATATTTTCTTTAACCATCTAATACCAGTTTCTGAAAAACCAAAATGTTTTAATGTTTCAAACATAAACTCCCAAGTCAGTGAATCATAGGCTTGTGTGATATCTATTTTTAGACCCACATTCCCTCATCTTCTTCTAACATTTAATATTCTATATATCAATAACCTCTACGTATTGATACAAAAGCATAGTGACGATTTGTAAAATTCTATATTTATCAACCTTCTTATATTAATAAACTCTATATATTAATGCTTTTTTGTGTTCCCAAGAGTATTAATATAAGGAGGTTCTACTGTAACAAGCTTTCTTAAGCTTGAATCTAAGATTTCTTAAGCGGTACTTCTTCTGTCGCTAATTAGGCTTTCAGACTCAGGCGTATATGGCTGGTGATTGGTCATTCTTATAGAACACTTTTTTTTATACTGGTGAGGACAAGGTCATGGTGAACAATGGTAAAAGTTTATCAATTTATTTTTATTTGTAATTTAAATGTATAAATATGTACTCATAGTTTTAGGTTGGATAATATCTTACACTTTTACAAGCTAATACCTTACATCAAATACAATGTTTTGTTGGTTTCCAAGTTTACTAAAGATAATTATTGTTATTTTCTACTTAATCGTTTTCGTTATGAAGTAATATATTTGATAACTCATACCTTGTGATATTGGTGCGATATGATTAATAATCTTTATCAAATTTCATATCTTCCTGCCTCATTGTCTCCAATTTAATGTTTCAACATCTTTAACTTATTTACCTGGAGTTTGGCATGATTTAATAGGTTGTATTTTACTCCATTATCAAGGATTCATTGTGATTTGTGGAGTTCTGCTCATCTTCCTACTTATCTGGTTCTAGATATTACATTTTTTTACGAGTGATTTCACCGATTTTCATTGAATTTATTCATTTGCAATTAAAATATGATGCAATCAATGTTTTACTCATTTTTTGGTTCTAAAAGAAACAACATATATATTGTTTCAAGTTCTTCTGTTGAGGCATAGTACAAAAGTTTTTCAGTTGAAGTTATAGAATTTTAAATGCTTCATGATTTGTTTGTTGAATTACAAAATGATGCATATCACATTATTTTGATGATATGTGATAACACAAGTGTTATATGTTTGGCCTCTAATCTTGTGTTTCATGCCAGGATTAACCATATGGAGGTGGATTAACGTATTATGAGGGAGAAGGGTGAAAAGGAGAGGGTACCAAGTACACCACCAAAAAATTTGTTCGGAAACCTGTATGGACAAAACCTAATATAATCACAGGTAGGTAAAAACAAAGACCCTTGAATAAGATTGTATATGGAGTTTTTCTCTTCCTCTTTCACAATCAATATGTCTAGACAAAAAGTCTGTGAACCTGATTGTGTAGAAGAGTTCTTGGACGATCTCAAAATTTAATATCCAAGATCAATCTAGTCGTATCCGAATTACGAGGATCCAAATTCTAACAAGTATGAAACTTACAATATATCTTTGAAGATGTGAATTCAACAAGAACGAATCTTATTTTAATCTCAATTAATAAGGAAACTATCTATATTGATTAACTACTACTTGTGTTATTCCAGTATAATGTGGAAAAGGAAAAACAAAAGACACTAGGAATTTTGTTAACGAGGAAAACTGCACCTGCAAATTAACCACGGACCTCGTCCAACTTTGAACACCATATTGTATTAAACCGCTACAAATACTAGCCTACTATCATACTTTGGACTGGAATATATATAGTTGGAACAAAATTAACCCTCCAAGTAATTTAGTTGTAGTTGTGTTCCTTAAGCCTCTTTAACCTCACAAGGTTCTGCGTACTTGATTTCCTTATTTGACATCCTTTACAACCTAAGAGTTGCTTCAACCTCAATGTTTGATACCACCAATTTTCCTTTAACAGGCAAGTCTATTTGATTTCCCCTTTGATTTTTCAATCTAGGTTTGGAAATCTGTTTGCAGTAGACAAGGTCCAGCTAACCTCACGAAACACAATACTTACACTTAGTTAGATGAGAAGCTTGTATTACTAACCACCTCTCAAGAACCATCCAAACAAATCAGAGAAGAGTTTAGATATCTATCTAGATAAATCACAAAGTCTGAGACAAAGAGAACTTTGTGATTTATATATATCTCATTCCAGATATGATATTACAAAAACCTCAAAGATCGATAAGCACAAAATACGGATACACAAACTATCAGGGTAAAAGATAGTCTGACCGGCCTTCACTAATCCATAAGTGAAGTCTTCAAAATCGTAACCTAGAATAAAGTTCTATGAAAAGCCTAGGTTATAGTGGATGACCCTAGCTTATCAACTAGGACACAAGAAATCAAGGGATTAAGAAATCCTGTTTCAAAAGTCCTCTTTATTTATAGATTTTGAAGGCTCTAGGTAGATTTCAATTCAAACTAAGATAAATTGAGTTCCAAGCAAACACTTTCTCATTTTAGATGAAATTCTTATTAGGAATTCATGTAAGCATGTGAGAAGTCCACCTTGAAATTAAACAGAGAATATGCATTATGGTCCATGGTTCTGAAACCGTGCATAATGATGGTTCATAATGGATCAATAGCCTTTGAACTTAACAAGCATTTAGTGATGTTCAACAACACTCAAGACTTAATCAATGATCCATAAACACAAAGTGATTTAGTAACTAAAGTCTGTCTTAGAAGTGTCTATGAGCATCGAAGCAAAGTCGAACATATACATATAAAATAGTTCGGGTACTTCTGTTATATATTGGAGTTGGGCAGGTCTGCAAACCAGGTTTGCAAGCCTATGACAGTTCGCGAAATTAGGCTACTAGGGTTCGCAAACCTTGGCAGTTCGTGAAAGTCAGATGGTAGGGGTTTGCAAACTGGGTTTGCGAACCTACCTAATTCCCGAACTCAGGTGTACATAGTTTGTGAATCGGATTTGTGAACCTATACAGTCTGCGGAATTCAAACTTATTTAGGTAAAACATTCAAGTATGTTTACCTATCGGTAAACAATTTTTTTCTCATATAATTGATTTGAAACATTCCCAATAGCCATATGCAATATGCATTTTTGCTTGGGAAATTTCTAAATGATCAATTTGAAACAAAAACAGGTCTTGAATAATGAATTTTTTTTAACAAAATTGTTAAGGATCTAGAACATCCATTGCTTGAACCATATTTCGAGATTTTAACAAAGACAAGCTTGAACACGAATTTTTTTCTTTGCAATATTAAATCTACTGCGATATCTAGAATACAAAACAAAGCTTGGCTAAGTTAGGCTTGATAAAGAGCGGCCGAGATTTGTATAGGAGGGATAAATCTATGGTGGTTTTTCCAACTAACCATTATAAATATTTTATTAATTAGTGTCCTATTAATTGCTCATGATGAATGATTAATTCATTTTTCACGATAAATGTTCATTTAATGAATCTAATAAATACATATTTTTATTAATAACTAAGTTTATTAAAAACTATATATATATTGATCGGTAAAGAATTTGGTGCTGGCGAGTTTCGAACTCAGGTAACTGGTATCATCACCCATGACTTTACCACTGTACTACAGTGACCCCGGTTAAAAATTATATTAATAATTTTTAATGGTGATAGTGAAAGAAGCAGTGGGTGGTAGAAACAATAGCGGGTATTTGTGAGTGGTGGAGTTGGTAACATTACTGGTGGTGGAAAAAATAGTGAGCGTGGCTGGTTTTTACGTACGGTGGTGGATGTTAGTGAATAGTAGTGGACAATAATAGTTTTGTGTCTTTACAAAATGAGCAACATTTTATTGTGATAGATGTAGTTGGCTGTTTTTAGCACAACTGGTAAGGACAAAACACAAATATTTTGAGGAGGATACTAAATCATATAAGACAATATGATCATGATCGCTGGATCACCCAAATGGGATCCCAACTATTTATAGTACCCGGTTGAATAAATCACGGTTTTTAGTATTAATTTTTTTTTATTACATTTCCAGAATACAAAACAAAGTTTGGACAAGTTAGGCTAGATAAAGAACGATCAAATTTACACTTGCATAACATAAATCTACCACTATAAGTGATCACGTTTAATTAAAATTTAATAATAAATGTTCAATTGATATTTCATAATAAATGTTTCTTTAATTAATCAAATGAATATATTTTTGTTGATACATAATAAATTTATTTGATATTAACCATATCAGTAAGTATTAATGGTGGTTGTGATGGTGAGCAGTGGTGGGGATAATGGTGGTGGGTATTGGTGAGACTGGTGGAGTGGTGACGATAATGTGGTGGTGGAAGAAGTAGTGGTAGTAGGGTGAGAAAAGGGGTCCTAAGATATGTAAATTAAGCACTAATGGTGGTTGTGATGGTGGGTGGTGGATCGGCGGTGGGGATAATGGTGGTGTGTATTGGTGAGACTGGTGGAGTGGTGATGATAATGTGGTGGTGGAAGAAGTAGTGGTAGTAGGGTGCGAAGGTGTCCTAAGATAGGTAAATTATTTAGTCATCTTTGGTTAATTTTTCTTTGTTTTGTTTTAATTTGATTTTAGTTTTCAAATTACTTTTTTTATTATTTTTTAAAATTAAAACAATTTTCAAAGGCCAGATTTTTCCAAAAAAAGAAGATGTTGTGATTTTAAGATTTTCTTGGTAGGGGGCAGGAAGAAAAATGAAACCTATAAAAAAATTGACCAAACCTATCAATTGTAATCGGTTCAGTTTCTCACATCTCTCTTTATTCCCCTTTTTTGTCATGGTTTCTGTTTCTGTTATTATTTCTCCCCTACTTCATGGGATTATGCAAGGCTACGCGTGAATTAATTGTAATCGATTCAGTTTCTCACATCTCTCTTTATTCCCCTTTTTTGTCATGATTTCTGTTTTTGTCATTTCTCCCCAACTTCGTGTAATTATGCATGCTTGAAAAATAGTTCATGATAATAGGTAAAGAGACAAGAAAAGAAATGGATCAAGAATTAGATATTATTATAAATTTTAGGAAAATGAATAAACACAAATCTATGTAAATTGGGAACCCAACAATTTATTTCAAAGAGAAAAATTAAATTCTAATGCTAACAGATTTTGCAAGATTAATCTAATTGATTTTAAAGTAATTTTAGGTGTTTTTAGTTTTGTTACAAGTTTGGTGAATGACCTTTAATGATATTTTTTTGAAGTAGTGAACGAAGTAATAATGTTCTACTGCCCATAGGATTTGCTCTAACGATTAACTATGTTTGTCCCAAAGGGTTGTATGACTTACATACACAATATTAAAAGATTCGAGGATAAGGACATGTTTATTAACCAACTCCTCAAAACATTTAGACCTGGATCGATCGGTTCGATTCTTCTCAGACAATTACGACATGTATGAATCGATGGATACATTTGAAACACATATCCTTTCCCGTGCCGTTACGGTACGGGTTGAGACATAGTAGTCTCATAAGATAGAATGGTAAATGTTGAGAGTAAATAGGATATGTCAGTCTTCATATACCTCTTTGTTAATGAAGTTCTCGCAAATGTCTTTGTTTGTTCTCCAGTCTTCAATCTTTGAGGGTTATTCTGTGATGTCTGATACTCAACTACCATACTCTAATCCTAGTCTGAGACTGAACTTTAGTAGCCCAGAAATCAAAATATAGCTTTGTACATCTAACATTGACAACAAGCTTGAGATAACAAAACTTGCGAGTTCGACCGAGCAATGCTCTAACAAAGGCGGCTAATGGTTTTGTACAGGTTCACCATGTTCCAGCTTATACTCAATTGGCTGATATACTCACCAAATGTGCTGAGTCCTCAAATATTTTTTTTTTACTTTGTAGGCCAGTTGTTGGGTTCCTCTTCTGCTTCTTTTTCGTTTGTTGTTTTTTGTCTTCTTGAGTATTGCTCTTCTGCGAATTGTTGCAGCTTGGTTCCTCAGTCAGCCTTCAGTTGGATTTTTTTTCCCTTGTTTGTCTGCTGCTGCAGTGTTTTCTTTGTTGTCTTTTTAGTACTCTTTTTGTTTAATGTTTCAAGCTTCTACCATATCAAATATTATCTTGAGGATATGTATATTAGGAATATATTCAAGGTCTGTCAGTTTATGCTGACTTGACTAATATGTATCTGTTTGTGGGCATAAATCTAACTTGGACAAAGCGTATTAAATCACCGAACTACAAGGTGATTTTCTTTATCATTTTTTTTTGATCGACAAAGAGCTTGGTATTGGCGAGTTTCGAACTCAAGTAAATGGTGCCATTACCCAGTAAATCGATGTTTACTCACTTCTCTTTACCCGTCGAATTGATTAAAATTTTCTTGAAACCAACACAAATAGTCATCAAAATTTAGAAATATGAAGTGGGCAGTAGGATAGCAAAAATCAATAAAATTGGAAGAAAAAAAAAGAAAAGAAAAAAAGAATCCTAGTTCCATCCCAATAATATGTGCTATAGACATAAACCCGAGTACCAGCTATTGTTATTCTATTGTATAGCTGTTCACGTGTATCAATAAATATGTAAAAAACAAAACATGAGAACCCCAACATTATCATCATCTGTCCTCTTCTGAAAGTTTTGCACTTTACAGTCAAATTGTCTCTATAAACCCTAATAAAACTCCTTTAATCATCTCAATTATCTTCACAGTAATCAAATGTCATTCATTTCTTCTTAATCAAAACTTAATTATGTACGTCCGGTTTCATCCAATCATTTTAAGTCCAGTTAAAATCAGAAAAAATGAAAAAGAAGAAAAAAAAAAAACCTTAACAGTGAGTAACAGTTGTTTTGTTTATAAAAAGGTCCAAAACGGGACCCACTGCCACACAAGCCATTACCTCCATCTATATAAAGGGCTGCAGGAATGAAATCAATCAGTATCCAATAATAATCATCATCTCATTTTTATAATAATCCCAGAATCTTAGAATCCAACGATTCCAAATTCTTCACCCTAGATGAGAAAATACTAAACAAAAAAATAATAATTCATTTTCCCAATTCTCCCTCTATTCTTGTGTTCTTCTTCATCTTCCTCCTCCTGGTTGACTCTATTGAGGGAGAGAAATCTGTGATCAGATCAGATCTCTTTCTCCATCTCTGTTTAAGAATCAGATTATCAGTTTTTTTTTTTTTTTTTGAATAATCAGAAATGGTGGGAGGAGGAGGAGGAGAAACCCAAATTGATAATAATAACAATACTAGTGGTGGTGGAGGGATACAAATTCAAGAGAGGAGGAGACTACCATTACCAGATTTCTTACAGAGTGTGAATTTGAAGTATGTGAAATTAGGGTATCATTATTTGATGACTCATTTATTAACTTTATGTTTAATACCACTTATCTTTATAAGTTTAATTGAAGCATCACAGATGAACCCTGAAGATGTTCATCAGCTGTGGATTCATCTTCAATACAATCTCGTCAGTGTCATTACATGTTCTGCAGTTCTTGTTTTTGGGTCCACTGTTTATATCATGACTCGACCAAGACCAATTTACTTAGTTGATTACTCTTGTTATCGTCCTCCGGAGCATCTCCAGGTCAAGTATCACCAATTTATGGAGCATTCCAGACTTACTGGTGATTTTGATGAATCTTCACTTGAATTTCAAAGGAAGATTTTGGAAAGGGCTGGGCTTGGGGAAGAGACTTATTTACCTGAAGCTATGCATTCAATTCCTCCTAAACCATCCATGGCTGCTGCAAGAGAAGAAGCTGAACAGGTGATGTTTGGTGCCTTGGATTCTCTTTTTAAGAATACAGGTATTAAACCAAAAGATATTGGAGTTCTTGTTGTGAATTGTAGTTTGTTTAATCCTACTCCTTCGCTTTCGGCCATGATTGTTAATAAGTATAAGTTGAGGGGGAATATTAGGAGTTTTAATTTGGGTGGAATGGGGTGTAGTGCTGGAGTTATTGCTATTGATCTTGCAAGAGATATGCTCCAAGTTCATAGAAACACTTATGCTGTTGTTGTCAGTACTGAAAACATTACTCAGAATTGGTACTTTGGGAATAAGAAATCTATGCTTATACCCAATTGTTTGTTTCGGGTTGGTTGCTCTGCCGTTCTGCTTTCGAACAAATCCGTTAACAAGAGACGCGCAAAGTACAAGCTTGTTCACGTTGTGAGAACCCACAGAGGATCGGACGATAAAGCCTTTAACTGTGTTTATCAAGAACAGGATGATGCTGGTAAAGTTGGTGTGTCTCTCTCAAAGGATCTCATGGCTATTGCTGGTGGGGCTCTTAAGACAAACATTACAACTTTGGGTCCTCTTGTTCTCCCAATCAGCGAACAGCTTCTTTTTTTCTCAACTTTGGTCATGAAAAAGCTTTTCAATGATAAGGTCAAGCCTTATATTCCTGATTTCAAGCTTGCATTTGATCACTTCTGCATACATGCCGGAGGAAGAGCCGTTATTGATGAATTGGAGAAGAACCTGCAGTTGCTTCCTTTACATGTGGAGGCTTCTAGAATGACCCTTCACCGGTTTGGGAACACCTCTTCGAGTTCCATCTGGTATGAATTGGCTTACATTGAAGCCAAAGGAAGGATGAGGAAAGGGAACCGAGTCTGGCAGATTGCTTTTGGGAGTGGTTTCAAGTGTAACAGCGCAGTGTGGGAGGCTCTCCGGAATGTAAAGCAATCTCCTAAAGGTCCCTGGGAAGATTGCGTCGACAGGTACCCTGTGCAAATAGCCTTTAGTTAAAAAGTATGCTCTTGGTAGATTTTCATCTAGGAAAAGTTGCTAGCAAAATGTTCCACCCAATTGTGTGGTCTCTGTACCTTTATTCGTGATGTGTCTCCTCTTTGTTATTTGATCATAAAAGTCATGGTCTGAGTCCATTCCTGTTATATTTGGTAGTGTTGCTGAGGTGGTATGGGTTCTTGAATGCTGTTCTTGTATTGTATTGCTTTAGGAAGTCTATAGCTTGCATACAACTATGGTTGTAGTATTGTGAAGAGTTCATTTCTTCATACCAATTCTTAATGGATAAATGATTCTGAACGTGCTGATATGTGTTTCTCTCTGTTTCAATTCCGGCAATCGCTGTTCTTTTTCATTATAATTTCTTCACCCTTACACTCCCAGGTGAAAATAATTGTTGACAGAAAGTGTTCATATACTATTATTTTGTCAGGTAGACATTCAATTCTCTTGACTGTGAGCAACAGTCAAGACCTGTTGGTGCTGAGCATCCTAAACAGTCTTCTCTCATATCGTTTATCAATTCCTAGTTGTATCTCCTGGAGGATTCTCATCTTCTTGTGAATGAATTGGTTTAGTGTATGGAAACAAATGGACCCTTTACTTCAGTTGCTGTTCTCATAGTCTACGAACCTCTCATCATCTAGGCTGATTAAACACCCAGCTAGATGTCCAAGATTTGTTATGGTATTTTCAGTGAATGAGATTGTGTTCTTCTCACCTCCATTTTGAGTAAAAGTAAAACAATGGTTACGGAGATTTTGCAAGCTCTGAAGCCTGAATCCCCAGTTTAGAATTACTTTTGTGTAACGAATGTCAGTCTTTTAAACCTCACATGTAATCGGTGAACCTAAAACAGCTTCGCGGCTGTTCTTGACTTTCTGGTGTAATTGGTTCACCAACAACGTCACCATATCTATCTTGGATGTGTAATCAGGAGAGAATGGCTGGTAGTACAGCTACATCTGAGTCTTTAAACACTGAGAGAACCTGAGAAACTTTTTACCTCTAAATCTTTAAAATCTCACCTGGAACACAATCACCTGTATGGGCCTAATTAGCGAAATTACATGCCACTATCTCCTGACTAGGGAATGTACGGTATTGGGCATTATTGTCAAGCAGGTTGGTAATCCGTCGACACCATCTTTCGTACATATTGTCTAGGTTGTCGCTGAAGCAGGTTTGGTTGGGTTCAATAATTTGCAGCAGAGGTATGTGTCTTTTACTCAGCCAAATGTTAAGTTTGTGGACCTTAATGAGTCGTTTTCTTTGCAGAAAACTTTTATAGGGACAGTGTTGCTATTCTTCATGACCCTAAGGATAAAGGTGTCAGATAGAGCATCTGGATTTGGTTAATACTGACAGCTCTGACATTATTCACTGGAGAGTTAGATAGATAGCCTTCAGAAGTTCTTAGGCTGCAACAATATGATGCATTTGTATCTATTTGTCTTATGCATGTAACTGCTATGTTTTGCTTGTGTTTTTTGTGCTAGGGATAGAAAGACGAGCTAATTTTTTTCCCCATGCCAAGAACATACTTGGCATATTGCCTTTATATCTTGTTCTGACTGCAAAAAGTTATTAGGATCACAGAAGTATAAAGGGCGTATTGACATCCTATATCACTCACTAGTAGGCAGTGAAGGCTTGGTGATTACCAATAACAATATGTTCTTAAGTTATGCAGACAATTGTTCATCCATTTGAAAATTTCGTTGTTTTTATTTCAAGGTTTGCATTCTGTGATGAATGTCTGACCTTTTTTTTTGCAAGGCAAAAAAACTAAATAACAAATGGGAAATGCTGTCACTGGTAACCAGTGAAGCAATACAAGAAGGATTAAGAAAGAACCAGTGATCAGTTTATACTGAACCTCGTTAGAAACGTCTAACATCTTTAGGTGGTTTGTAGTCGAGAGGATGAGTTTCAGGAGTGGCAAGTTCATCTTTTTTCCACATCTTGATAGTCTTGTCAGCCTCACAAGTAACGAGTCTCGAACCAGTTATGTCATAAGAGAGTGCATATATTCCAGCTTCACTCTCCAATGAACCAGGTTGCACCTTCGTCTGAGATTGCTGGATGCATCGTCATTGCTCTAACAGATTTCTTATGGTGAGTAAGCGTTCCCATTGTCTTTCCGTTTCGAAGATCCCAAAACTTAATGGTGGTGTCATGCGATCCAGTTATAACTTGCGGATCCGTTGGTCGACTAAGAACTGAACAAACTGTATCAACATGTCCAGAGAGAGCATAGATCTGCTTCTCAGTACGGATATCCCAAACCCGGCAGACAGAATCACGTCCTCCAGTAAGTAAAATGTAAACAGTTGGATGAAGAGCTAGACAGTAAACACCACTTAGATGGCCATGGTATGATCGGATGACCTTGTTCTGTTCAAGGTTCCAACATTTAACTTGCTTGTCATCACCAGCAGAAAACATGTAGGGGTGTTGTGTGCTGACAGCAAGTCTACGCACCTGCCCGGTATGTCCTGTCAATGTGAGCTTTTTCCTTCCAGTTGCTACATCAAATAGCTTGATTGTGCAATCTGCAGATCCAGTGCAAAACCAGGAATTGCTAGGATCGGGATAATTATTCTTATGACCCTAGAAAATATGAGTCTTACTCTCTTGGCCCTAGGGTCATAGAAATCCGAAATCCTATTAGGGAGTACCAGTTTCCTTGGAGAGGAAACAAGTTAATCAATAGGCAAGTAGACCACCGAACATGTGGTGACCTATTTAGACCGGCAAGGACTAAGGGGAATGTAAACTATGAGCCGAGATCAGAATTTGATTTTTGGACGTCCAAGATCAGAATTGCTTTGATAAAACAACTTACAAACCCTTGAATGAAGTAACGTTAAAGGCAAGTAGATGGTAATGCTATAGTAAGCTATGATCTAAGTAAGAAGATGCGGCCAACAGGAAAGCCCAACAACACTTGGCATTTGTTAAAACCAATTTGTGGAATATATCATGTTCTGTTTTACTGACACCAATTTTGAGATCATGAACTGATTTTTTTTGGGGGGATTTTGTGTTTCCCCCTCAAAATAAATAGCTATTTTGCATTACCCCTTTTTATAATTCAAAATAGGTGAAACCCCCTTTAACTTGGATGTGCCGTAACTGTCCTGTTAAGTGACCACGGGCGACACACGCGTGCGTATAAATTAAAACAATAAAATTGAAAATAGACTGCGAACCTAAAATGCCCTTACTGAAAACCCTAAATCTTTTTCTTTCACCTATGCAACTCGTCCTTGTTCTTATCAAATCAAAACTCGTCCCCGTTCCTTCACCAGTCACGACCGCCACTTCATTCATTCAGCTCTTTCCTCCTTCACGCCAACAACACCTTGAATTAACAGCGCGAGCAACCAGTAATCACCATCTCCCACTGAAATATCAACAACCCACTGAATAATTCTGGAGCTTGAAACCTTCTTACCACCATCAATCACCCGATATATGTATCATCATGATTTAATTGTGAATCCCATTAAATCCATTAATCTGTGCAAAATCCCTTTTTCTTTTCCATTAAATTTTGATATTAACCCATCAAATTTATTCATTGATTTCAGATTCATCTATTTCTTTATGTTGATTTTAAATTCAACCAACAAGAATTGAAATCACATACCTAATCAAAGAGGTAGAGAATCTGGTACTCATCTTCATCATTATGGAGGAGATTGAAGTATGTTTTAGTAGTTGCATAAGCTTAGGAACAGTGGGTTTGTATCGATTTGGAACTTGGCATCCAAAGTGATTTAGTTTGTGAAGGTTTGAATGAGTTTTTGGATAATACTTAAAACCAAGAAGTTAGATAAGAAGATAGGATGATGTTGTTGTATGATTGAGAATGAATGATTCGTAGTTATGGGTATGTGTTAAATTCTTGTCTTGCAGAGAAGGAGATACAATGAATTAGATATCAACATTTCTTTGGTTCACCAGCAAAACGCACACAGGGTGCTTGTGGAAAAGCCTGGAATGACATATTCTCACTACTTCAAGCTCAGCTGCTACTGATTCAACTTTTTAGAAATAATTAGTTGGGAACGGAGCTGATGCCGCCATTAATGGGGATATGGTTGCGTAAATTTTTTTTATGGGACACCCAGAAGATAGTACTTTTTGGTTTTTCTATTTTTACTACTTTTTATAATAGACACGTGCAGTGCACGTGCTAAAATAACAGATCAGTCACGGCGCATCTTGGTTAAAGGGGGGTTTTGCCTATTTGTGATTTAAAAAGGGTAATGCAAAATAGCTATTTATTTTGGGGGGGGAAATATAAAATCTCCCATTTTTTTTTTCATTTTTTTCCCGAAGCAATGAAGTGAATTGATTTAACCCGTTTGAGTCGTCTTATCAAAAAATACTACAAATCAAGAATAAGAATATTTTCAAAAAACGATACTCCTTTCGTTTTAGGTAAAAATGAAATTTTCAGTTTTCAACTTGTCTAATTTTTAAACAAAAATAAAAAAAATTAATCAATTCCCAAAATCGCAGTAGTATTTGGTTTACAATTTGGTAAGTCTCTTTCTCAAAGCTTCTTGAACCTTGCAACTTCTGAGCATAAGTTATATGGAAGTAGTTCCACAACATAAGGGCATTGTTTGGTAAAATTATGATTATAGATAATTATAAATTGATAAATGATTTTGATATAATCATTTTTAAAATAGATTTTTCCAAAAAAAAAATTTCAAATAATTGATTATCTTAGAATGATGATCTCAAAAAGGAGAGGAAAGAACAAGATCTAGGATTTTTTTTTAATCCTATGTTGTTTTTTTGTCTTTCTCTTGATACTTTAGAGAAAATAAGAAGAAAAAATTCAATTTGAGTTTGTTAGAAAAAATAATTTGTTATAATAAATTTTCAAAACAACTTTTTTCCGTTTATGGAAATAATGATTTTCTTCAATTATGATTAAAATAATCAATTATTATAATGGTTACCAAACACATATAGAATTCATTATAATCTGCATAATAGATTATGGGATGATAATCCATTAAAATAATGGTTACCAAACAACCCCAGTGAAGTGTTTATACAGTAGTTATATACATATCGCTTGTTTAAACAACACAAAAGCAACCTCCTCACACAGGATGGGCCCCGCCGTCTTTGAAGTTAGCAGGGAGTCCACTTTTGGGCCCACTATTGAAAGTTATGTGAGAGGGATTTTTTGGATTATCTATACAGGCAGTATGTTAAGAATTTTCGGTGTTTATAAACACTATTTTATGTTCCAGCTACGAATATAGCGTATCACGAACACACATTCATTGGGAGAGAAAAAAAGAATGAGAGGGGAAAATATTTTTAGTGTTTTTGTTTTTTCTTCACGTTTTTGTTTTTAATGGAGATGTTATGTTACTTGTTCCTTCTCTATCAACTTAAAAATCATTTGATGTTAGTATTGTAAATCCTGTCACTAGTTTCTAGCCTCAAGTCTCAAGATGATCCTATATCTCAATCACTGACTCGGTGAAGCCTTGCATTAAGTGGGAATGTTATAAATACCCTCCATTTTAAGATTTCAGAATATGACTACCTCAAAGAAGTTGATGAATGAATAATCTTATAGGTCGTTTAACGTTTTCTAAGGGTCCACCCTGGATTTTTTTTTTTAATGGGATGGATTTTAAGCATCTATTAGTCCATCTCGTCATTAAGGAAAGGGTACTGCATTGCTTTAGGTTTAACTCAGCTAAGGCGGTTACCTTGATTCGATCAATAGGCTTCATCTCTTTAAATCCTGGTTTGCTCTACTTGCAACAATGGACTAAGAACATTAGTCATGATTGTCAATGCCAAACACTTGTTCCAATAAGAACTCGCAAATATGAAATATATGTTTCGAATAATGGCGCAAGATGACTCTGTTTGAAATCGCAAGTGCAATGGAAACACCATTAAAGGTAGATGATAACACTCTTAATAAAACTTATTGTCATTTGGCGAGGGTACTTGTAGAAATTTATCATTATGATAACATTCATGATGTAATTCTAGTCAAAAGAGATGGATTTGCTTTCATAACTTACTTCACTGAGGAAAGTTACCATTATTTTGCACCCATTGTAAATCGATTGGGTACAATCTTGGTGAATATAAATGCCGTCATGGAGTTGTTAGGACTGAAACCGCTGAAAGACAACATAATGGGAAGAATGATAAGCAAGAGCTGAAAAGTAAAGTTAAAATGAAATATGTTGCAAACCCCGTGAAGGAAGTTTTTATTCGTAACGCTAATGTACCTGGAAATTTATCATTTACACTTATTGTTAATACTTCAGCTTATGACATCAATGAAGTGGTTGATGCTGAGAAGAAACTGGACAATATTGATAGCCAACGTCAAGAGAGCTATGCTGTAAACTCTAGCTCATTTATTCCTTGTGAATTGGTGAATAGCTTGCTACCTCTAGTTTCTCCTAGATGTGAAATTGTTGATCCGGGAGTGAACATTTATGTAAGTAATTTTGAATAGGAATTTATTGAGCAAATAGCTATTCGAGCTGCTAATGAGGACATTACAACAAAAACTTGTGAAAGAAATCCCAAGCATTTCTACTAGTCCTGGTAGTTTTGATATTAATTCTCAGGGTCTTTTCTCTTTAGCATGAACTCGTAAGTCAGACTTATCTGAGAAGGAATATGAGATTCATTCACAAAAAATAAATAAAAAATGATCTCCTTTCAAAAGCTAGCCATGGCGGTAGTGCTGATACTAATAAATTAGTAGGCTATCCACTTATACAGATGGTAATGAATATGATGACTATTCAGCAGTTTCACAATCGCCAGTTTGGGAGAACATGATGGTAAAAGATATTACGGATATGGTGACATCACATTCTTCCACCCGGATGGTTATTAGCATGTTTTGAGTGGTTCTAAAAAAAATTGTTAAACCAAAATAGAGAATTTACTTATGAAAAGAATTTTATGATGAAACATTTAGGATGAGCTGGTAAATGTGTACTTCCGTTCTTCTAATCCATTTTCTTTTCTGCTTCTTTCTTCAAGAGGTTCTGGCTTTATATCATGCTCCTTTTTCTCTTTATTTTGTTAATAAATTCTCATAGTGAGTTTGCTTTAAAAAAAAAAAAACCCATTTAGGATTTCCAGAAATAACGATCCAATTTCCACGAGTTTATAACACATATTTAGGAGCTAGTATGTTTTAATTTGAGTGCCACCTAATGGAAATTTCTATGGAATAATATTTTCCCATTTTTCTCCCACTCTGGAATGGGCAAACATGAAGAAAAAAAAAGGGAAAACTGAAAAGAAAATGGTACCAAGTAAACCACCAACTTTTTCATTTGGAAATTTGTATAGACAAACTTGTTACAATCAATAAGTATAGATTAACAATCAAGATTTTTGTACCTGATTTGTAATTTACTTAGGAGATCTCAAAAATCAATATATAAGAATCAACCTAGTATGTACCCCAAGTACGAACCGAATTCCAACAAGAACAAGTATTGTGATCTAATTTTCAAGACACGAATTAACAAGAGCTAGCAAGTCTTTTAAGTTCCGTACAACTTGAGCTTAAAAATTATTTAGGTTGTTTAACGTACGACTTGTGATATCCCTGTCATAAATATAAATAAATATGGAAGCGAAATAAAACAAGACACCATGAAATTTTTTCACGAGGAAAACTGCAATGTTCAGAAAACCCTCATGATTCGGTCTTGGACACCGTACTGTATTAAGCCGCCATAGACACTATCCTACTATTAGACTTCGAACAGGAACATAACTGAGACTGCATCGACCCCACGATCAATTTATCTTTAGTTGTTGTCCTTACATCTCTTGGACCTCGCAAGACCCTAAACAGTTGATTCCCTTAGATGACGTCCTTCACATGCGTAGTAGTTTCTTTAGCAGCCTAAGTGAAGATTTTTTAACTATTCTGCCTCTAACAGAGAACTTATGGATTTTCCTTCAGATATGTTTCATTCAGGTAATACAAATTCGTTTTCTTATGAGGGATCTTCAAGGTAAAGATGATACCAACCAAACCTCAACAATTAAGATAACTTACTCTCTTCAAAAGGTTGTATAGATGCCTAATTGATTCTACCTCACAAGAACAATAAACAAATCAAAAAATTAAATAAAATAGATATCTATCTTGCGGAATCACAAAATATGATACGAAGAGCACTTTATGATTTCCATCTATCTTTTTCTTGATTTATAGTATGTGAACTACAATAATCAATAAGAACAAGATCCGGATGTCAAAAACTATGAGGTAAAAGATAGTGTGACCGGGCTTCACGAAGCAATTAGTGAAGACTTTAAAAGTCTTCACCGAATATAGTTTCACGAAAAAACCTAGGTCTTTAGAGGACGACTCTAGCCGCAACTAGGACAAAGAAGCGTCAGGCTTAAGATTCTGGTATACAGAGAGTGCTCTATTTATAATGATGAACAAGGCTAGGTAGCTTACAAATAAATTTGAGTTTGCAAACTTGTTTCCATGTTTACGAATTACTTTGATACAAGGAAAGCTTAACTTATTTATATAGAATAAGAATGTAAGCATGTGAAAACTTTGCCTTGTATTACAAAGAACAACTGTGCAACCACATATTAATTGAAATAAGCATTGCATACCAAGTGATTATTCTAAGAACAATGGTTAAGTGTTCGTGAACTTTTAAGAATAAGTTGGAGCTCATAACTCACAATACCAAAACAACTTGTGAACTGTCCAAAACAGTTCGTGAAGATTTTATAGTCTCAGGGTTCGGGAACTCTTTGTACTGATAAGTTCACGAACTGTCAAAATCATTTCCTGCATTCAAATTATAGAAAGTGTCAGGAACCTCTTAAAATCAGCCAGTTCGCGAACTGTCAAAATTAGTTCGTGTACTAGAGAATCAAAAATTGGTCTTAACCCTTTATGCGATATAATTTCTATATTGCTTGAGTTTAAGATTCGATTTTTACCAAGTAAGAGATTGTACTCAGGATTTTTAATTTGCAAAATTCATCATAATATTAAAGTTACACGATATGTCTCAACAAATAAAATGGTAAAATAATATGAGTAAATAGGATAGTCAGTCTTCACATACCTTTGTTGATGAAGTTCGCGTAGATATCTCAGTTGTTTTCCAGGCTTCAATCTTCAAGATGGATTGATGGAATTTTGTTAATCAGCTACCATGCTCTATTCCAAGTTCGAGACTAACCTTAGTAGACTATATATATACTACAAATCAAGATGTAGTTTTGATCAACTAAATTTGGGAACAAGTTTTGCATACCAAAACTTGTGAGTTTGACCGAGCAATGATCTAAAAATCTCCCATTTTGTCAATTTTAGTGAAAAAATTGTCAATTACTTATGGATTTATAATTAAATAAACTTTCAGCTCAATCTCCATAATGCTTCTTGATTTATTGAATCTTCAACCCTCTTGAATTCTTCGTTCTTCAAGTTTTTGTATGGTTTTGCATGTGTTCGTTCAACACTTTGTTGTTGAAGAACCGTAGCTTGATAATAACTTATGAGAATGCTCAAGTTAATTAGAAAATTCAGAATGAATAATTAATCTACTCAATGGTTGTTATACCAGTGTGTAGTATTTTACCTACTTCAAAGTCCATTGTACCAAAAATTTAAAGCAATACGACGTGTTACATTCTCCCTCTTAGTGTTTACTTGTATTTTTTTTGTTAGATTTGAAGTTTACCATTATATAAGTAATTTACCCCCTGGACAAAACTCAGTAAAGCCATATGTCTTAGTAGATTTCTACTAATAATTTTATATATTTTTTCATAAATTGACAAAGGTTTTGAATAGGGATTGTAATGAACGACGCCTTAAGAGATTACCGACACTAAAGATAACATATACAATCTTCTTATTCCGCTAAGTTTTTAAACTTAGCATCTTCGAGGAGAGGTTTTTAAAGGTGTTCTCTCATAAAATTTCAAAGCCGCACTCCCCACAAAGATACAGCATTTTAAGCACAAGTTCAAATTAGACTCTCCCATTTATATCATTCTCATAGAGAACAACAAGAGCGACATTTTTTTATTCAAGAAAAGGATTTTCCTTGGACATTAACAACTTCTCGCCAGTTACAAACGAAGAAGCTTAAAAATAATTATCTTAGATTTTAGAGGAATCCAGAAACACTATTCTTTAAGTAAGGTTGCAAAACTCTGATGGTTAGAATAATTTTTTATTTTTATTTTGATTCTTCGGATTTTTCTTCTTCTTCTTTTTAAAGTAGGAATTCTTCTTCTTCGAAATAGTTTTCACATGTTCGAAGTAAAGGGGAAATACTTTGAGCCCCACCCGCCAGACGCTTTTCTTAGTCGAATAAATGAAAAGGGTGGGCGTTTGTTATGCATCATTGATTTACAAGTACTATCCAGGACTTGGTCATGCCTTGGGCCAGTGCGTAGGTCATTCTAAACCATTTTTCGTATCCCTACTCTAAATTGGAGCTGGCTTACTCAAGTTCCTTTGAACATCAATCTCCTTGCGAAGTTCATCGAATTCGTCAAATGATTCTAAATCATTCTTCTAATAGAGATCAATTTGTCTGGACTGCTTTGATACAATAATTTATCTTTATTTGTGCGAAAAAAATGCAACATCCAGTCAAATGCCATCCTAGATATGCATCGTTTCCTTGATGCAAGTATACGTACGGAATTGGCACATGCTCAATTCACAATTGGCGCATGCCAATGTCCCAATAACTCGATAGATAGTATGAACATCTAGTAGATAGAGTGCAACTACCTCGTCAACGTCATGGTCCTCAAATGCAATAATCATCTCTCACGCCGAGACAGGTGATATGCATTAACTTATGCGGGTTGCAGTCATCTCTAAATAGATCATCCATTTTATTGCATATACAGATGATACAAGTTATTTCAGTGTTAAACCACAATGCGACTTTCTACTAAACCTCTTCAGCAAAGGAGTCGAGCACGAGTTTAGATCATCTCGAATATAATTAAAGGCAAACCAAACATGGATAATAATTAAATAATGACCATTTCGGTCGGATCAATATGCGTACGTGTTAAATTCGCATCACCTAATTACCAACCCATGTCACAAGGCCAAAAAATGAGCGACCTTTAATTCTTAAAGGCCAAGGAACTTCCCTAATGATGCACAAGATTGTGTGCCCAAACTACCCAAATTTTAGTTTGCATGTGATGCCACTACGTTTCCAAGTGATGGGTTCCTTTGCTAGCAAAAAAAAATCAAATATTACATTTTCGATCCAGCGAAATAGTGAAATTGCATCACTATGCATAGCAAAGCTTAGTTGATGCACCTTTAAGATTAACAACGTACTCCCTTAGTCTTTTATTAACTGTCGTAATTGACAAAGTCAAAATAATAAGGGAACCGTACGAAATGTCATGACTAATCTTTCACCAACCCTATTTAATGTTATATTATTACTAAAATTAAAATTAATATATTAGAAAAATATAAATTGGGTAATATTATTATTTTAGGTAATGTTTTAAGAAAGAATGTGCAATTAGGGGATATGAAAACTAATTGGGGGATATAAATTACTTCCCCCAACTAATAGTGTTTGCTAAGGGGTGTTTTTGGGGGGCAAAAATACTAAAATACCCTTCCCTCAAAATAAAAATCTAATAACTTAAAATCAAAAAACAAAATCATATCCCCCATTTCCATCTTCACTGCCGACATTCTCGTTAGGGTTAGGGATTTGAAACCTACATATTCTCCACTTTGAAAACGATTTTTATGTTTTTTTACATTCGGAAGTGATGAAGACCATGCCGGAAGTGATGAAGACCATGCCGGTAGTGATGAAGACCATGAAGACCATGCCGGAAGTGATGAAGACTATGCCGGTAGTGATGAAGACCATGCCGGTAGTGATGAAGACCATGTCGGAAATAATTTTTTTTTACATCATCGGAAGTGATGAAGACCATGCCGGAATTGATGACAACCATGCCGAAAAATGGTGCCGACATGCTTGGTAACTAACATTTCAATGCCGTAACTTAATGCCGGCATGGTCGATAGAAATCTATCAATGCTGGTAGTCAAGTGAAAAAAAATTCAATTTTCTGGATACTTTACATCATGTGCCGGCAAAGAAATTTAAGCAACATACTATGCCGTTAGCAGTGCCGGCATGCTCGAGAATCAACTGACTGCGCCGGATGCTGCCGGTATTGTATTCATACTACGTCCGTGCCGGCACCGAGCTATTTCAGCTGCAACAATGGTGGATTCAAGGAAAAAAAATCAAATTTTCAACACATTGGTACCTTTACCTGAGTATTGGAAGTGCTTATACAATCATCCTCCATTTTTACCAAAAAAAGTTCCCTCTCAATTTTTTCCCCTCCTTCTACTCTCACCTCACTCACCCAAATACAAATAAAAATACACACTAATCATTTATCAAATAATCTTATGAATTTACTAATTATAATTAAGCACTAAACCTGATTAGTGAGGGGTAGATTAGGTATTAGGTAAAATACTTAGATTAGGGGTGACCCTGATTTGATATTTGGATCCAGGTTTTGTCCTTTTCCTCTATCCCCCAATTAGTTTTAGTATCCCCAATTGCGCGTTCTTAAGAAAACTAAAACAAAGATATCTTAGTTTTATTATGAAATCCATATTTAGTAAGATTATAAGATCGCGGGATGTACTCCTCTTAACTTCTCGTAAGAAAAAAATTCCCTCCAATTGATTTTGGTTTCCCGCCCTGAAATATTTGAGCCATAACCACTCACGAGTAACCTTCGAATTTTTATTTGAGAGGAAAAACAAATTGAAAAGTGAAAGTGTAGATTATTTCCTCTTTGTATATATTCGACTATGGAAATTTAATATTGAATGGATTTTTTCCTTATATATATATGGTGATACTATTTAAGATTTTGGATTCAATTTATATTGAAAATGATTTTATGTTTATAAAAAATAAAGAGTCATGGTTTATGGGGAAAAAATGTCTATAAACAAAGCGGACAGACAAAAAAAAGACAGACAAAAATAGAATATAGGACGGATAAAAAATAGAATCTTTTTTCGTCATGCCACCTTCCTTCCTTACATATATATGTATATGTATATGTATATAGCACTCACATATATGGATTTCAAGAAAGATGAGGAATTTTCCACCAAACACGCTTTTTAGAAGCACCACTTTTACCAAGTATGCGTCGCAAGTTAAAGATGATGCATTCACATCAGGGGCATTTTTAGGTAAGCAACATACCATCATGAGCATTCTCAGGTAAGGAAAATGGTGCATTTTTTACATAGTGAATTTTCATCCAATGCCCACTCCGTATGTAAGTTTTACTCATATCTCTGCATGAAATTCTGAAGTAGTTTGCTAATCGCCACCTCCCACTTCCTTGAAATAGAATATAGACTAAACCAAGTAAGCATCACAAAGTCCTAAAAGATACATCATTGTGATAAATGACACATCATTGAGCTTTCCTAGTATGCATCACAAGTTCGAGATGATGGCGCATCATCTCGTTCAATGACGCATCCTAGAATATTGTGCTATACGAAAAAATGGAAACGCGGGGTACCAAAATACACCACCAACCTTTTCTTAGAAAACCTGTATGGACTAAACTCAATTACAATTCCGAGAGTTATAAATTAATGAATCTCAATCAGGAATTATAAGAAGATCTTATATCTCTTTCTCTCACAATCAAATGTAAACAGAGACAATTCCATGAACCTGATTATTCCGTGAGAGTACTTGGACGATTCCAAAGATCAATATCCAAGATCAATCAAGTCGTATCCAACAATTGCGATGGACTTATCTACTTGAATTGATTTGAGTACAACCTGTGATATTTCAATTATAAAGATAATCAATATAATGCGGAAAAAGAAATAACACAGACACCATAAATTTTGTTAACGAGGAAACCGCAAATGCAGAAAAATCCCGGGACCTTGTCTAGATTTGGACACCAAATTGTATTATGCCGAGACCGAATCTACCGTCACAGCAATTCAGTTACAGTCGCTCTCCTTACACCTCTTGAATCTCGCAAGACTCCGCACAATTGTTTCCCTTAGCTGACGTCCTTTACATCCTAAGAGTTGCTTCAACTCAATTAAATACTTTAAACCAATTTGCCTCCCACAGATAAGCCTATATGTGATTTCCGTTCTGATCAAAGATCAAGGTGAGATAGGAAATCGATTGCAATAGACAAAGTCTAGCAAACCTCAAAATCCGATCTTATGACTCCCGAAGAGCAGCCAAGATTATTATTCACCTCATAAGTAGATACTTGTGGAATCACAAAGTCTGAGACGAAAAAACTTTGTGATTTTTGTCTATCTTGCCTGTTGGATCTAAAGGCTCAATAATCAAAGCAGGATCAGGATACACGAACTATCAAGATAAAGATAGTTGGATCTGGCTTCACGAATCCCTTGGTGAAGTCTTTTTAGTCGATAAACCTAAAAAGTTTTAAAGGAGGGTACGACTCTAGTTTACAACTAAGACACACAAGAATGGTGTCTGGGATTCAAAGATCCCAGTTGTTTGAGGTTCTCTTTATATAGACTTTCAAGATCAAAGTTGCATTGGATTTAAGCTAATGTAGCTTTGGAATCAAGCAATCAATAAGCATCGTTAGATGAAAAACTTGACTTGAGATTAACATAACAAAATATACACTCTGGTTGGGATGAACCGTAACCGAACCGTGTACAATGACTTGTTCATGAAAGGTGAGCCGACACTAGCCAGTTAAACGATAAGCTTAACCATTTTCATATAACACTTTAAGACTATATAATCTTGCGTCGCACATGTAATAAAATATGTATAGATAGTGTTTTTAGAGAATTGTTCAAATGCCGATTAACTCATAGAAATAATTTTTATGCATATGAAAATATTCGACATGGTAAGTACGTATACCTAGTGCGCGTACTGTATTCCTGTTCGTGATTATTATTTTTTGTCATGGTACGTGTACCGGGTTTGTATACCATTTAGACAAAAACGGGTTCAAAATTCCACAGATCTTTTCCGGTTTGCATACTAGTTATACGTACCTTTCCGGTTTAGAAACCAACAGATCTTTTCCGGTTTACATACTAGGTATGCGTACCTTCTTGGTTCACGAGTCAACAGACTTTTTTATCATATGGATACCGGGTATGCATACCAAAAAGTCGCTGCCGAACTATAGATACGCCGGTACGTGTACTGGGTACATGTACTGCAGCTCCTGACTTATAACAGTTGTCCAGTATGTGAACTGGTATGCATACTGTCATGTATCCAGATTTACAGTAGTTCTATACCTCTCTAATAATCAATTCGAAACATTCCCGAATAACATCAATGACACATATCACTGTTCCAGGATATTTTCAAATGATTAAATCTAGAATCATAATTTAGGTTATAAACAATAAATTGTTCTTAACCAAATTCATCAAGTATGAACAAATGTTCTTAAGTTTAGTCAGCATATTTTGAGAACGATTAACAAGATAAACTTGACTTGAAATTTCTATTATGCATGTAATGTCTAATTTAGTCATGCGACATTGTCTCATAGACATAAAGGTGAAAACTTGAGTAATAGGTGGTTCAGTCTTCACTTACCTTTGTTGATGAAGTTCTCCAAAAGCTTCGTTTGATCTTCGCCTTCAAATGGTAGAACGCAATGATGTCTGGTACTCAACTACACACATCTATCTGAGACTTGACTAAACGTAGACTAGAAATAAAGATATTGTTTTGATCAACTAAATTTGAGAACAAGCTTGAGATAGCAACACTTGTGAGTTCGACCGAGCAATACTCTAACAAAAAATAAAGGGTTTTAAAGTAACGTAATTTTTCATATATATTTTCATATTAAATAGAATACAAGATAGGGATCACTACGATTTTCTCCACTATTGTCCTACTATATTGCCCCACAAAGAATTTATTTTTCTATATCAAATAAAAAAGGGACGAAGCCTATCATCATTATGGATGATTATTGTTGGAGCTATCTCAATTTGATTTTAAGAATCATAGTCATGAACGTAAGACTTCAGAATGAAACGTAGTTGAGACCTCATAACTATCCTCCAATCAGACTTCAAAATAGGCTTAAAGTTATAATAGTTGAGACCTCATAACTAGTCTGGAATGTAATTGAAAGCATAATATTTGAAATAACTAGTACGGATTCTCGATGTATTGTCCGAAACGTTCCCAACTTAAAGTTATACTACTCATGGTTGTTCAGTAAATTTGGAAAAGATTGAAGGCTGATTTGAGCATTACTTTAAAACCCTTTATTTTTTACAAGTGTTGGTTGGGGTTTAACCTAGCCGATTGTAATGTAATTTTCATTTTAAAGATTAAGCTTCGCAGTCAACATGGTCGAATCTAACTTACTTAACTAATCGATTGTATAAAAAATAAAAATAAAAAAAGTCTGGATTAATTTAAACTAATTAGCCTAGCTAGCCGATTAGTAGTAATGAGTTCTTTATTTTTGAAAAATAATATTCACAATTGGCTATTTCCAATCTAATAGACCTAGCTGATTGTAAGGGCAATTCATATGGAAATTGGAAAAAAGCGAAACTTGTTGAGCCAGGTGGATGGGAAAACTGGTTTTTGCACTATGGAAAATGCAGTGGGAGGATGAACCTCAGACGTGCATGTTAACTAAGACTGCGAGGTCGACATAGACCTGCTGGCGGTTAATGCACATCCGTTGGAGGGTTTACCTAGTCCGCTAAAGGCTACTTTTAAACGGTCACTGGAATGACTAGTTTTCTACCCAATAAATACTACTCGAATTTGATCTCTCAAATTCACAACAATCTTTCATCCAATCAATCTTTTCTCAATTTTCAACCATGAATCCTGATTTTGGTTCATCTGAGGAAGATACAGAGATGAATGAATCCTTGTATGAAGAAGAAGAAGAAGAAAAGTGTATATACAGTTTTGCGTCAAATGGATGAAGACACAATTCAAGATAGAAGGAGACGAAATTTTATATTGCAATTACAATCAGGGATGATACCAAAGCCGTTAGAGCCACATGAGGTTATGACCAGAAGATGGACGTGGCAAGATCGACATTTTTACCACGATAAGATGATGCATGATTATTTTAATCATGGATGTGTCTATTCCGGTGAGGATTTCCATTACCGTTTCTGCATGGGCCACAACTTGACACAAAGGATTATTGCCGAGATTTTTCAGGTACAACCTTTATTTAATCATCAGTATGACTGACGACATGTATGTGGATTTAGTTCTGAACAAAAGGTCACTGCCGCCCTCCGTATATTATGTTACGGCATACCAGCGGATTCCACAGATGACTACATCTGTATCGGCAAAACAACCATTTTTAGGTATCTCAAATTGTTTTGCGAAATAATAGTCGAGCATTTCGGTCCAACTTTCTTAAGAAAGCCTACTCAGGAAGATCTTTAAAGAATCATTGCCGAAAACACCATAAGGGATTTTCCAGGAATGTTAGGTAGTCTTGACAGCATGCACTGGACGTGCCATGCGTGTCTGGTTGAATGGGCAGGTCAATATAAGGGTCATTATCCAAAACCAACTGCAATTTTGGAAGCTTCGGCTACTTATGATTGTTGGTTTTGGCATGCTTTTATTGGACTCCCGGGTTCAAATAACGATCTCAACGTTTTGCATAAGTCATCATTGTTTGAAGATCTTAAGTATGGGATCGCGCCACTCTGTAATTTCACCATCAACGGTCATGACTACACTCAGGGGTATTATTTAGCAGACGGGATCTATCCAGAATGGTCAACTATGGTTCAAACTTATATAGTCAGACAGGCTTTGGACCGACAACTGTGAAGGATATGAAGTACTTAAACTGTCAACAAATGAAGTGCATGAAGGATGTTGAACTCCCTTTTGGCATACTGAAAAGGAAGTTCGCCATCATAGCTGGGCCGGCACGCTTTTTATCTCTTCAAGAAATGAACAAAATTATGCTGACTTGCATCATTCTGCATAACATGGTCATTGAAGAACCATATGTGACCCAATCTGGACTAGTTTTCCAGATGAAGATTTGAGGTCGAGCCTTGTGGTGCAGCATGGCCGTCCGGCAAGGGAATATAGACTTTCCACTGACAGAATCCAAAACTGGGGACTTTATGGACAGCTAAGAGAATATCTAACTAAGCACCTTAGGGATTTAAAAGGAGCAAGAGACGATGCGCGGGGGCGAGATAGATCTAATTAAGCACCTTTGGACTTTATGGAAAGATAAATGTTGTTATTCAATTTAATGTTAATTATTTTAATTATATGTAATGTTTTCAATTTAACGTTGTTTATTTTTCAATTTATTTTAATGCAGAGAGACTAAATTTAAAATTAAAATTAAGGCAATTAAACTAAAAGTAATTTTAACTAAACCATTACATTTAAATTAAACTTAATTACTAAATATTAATTAAAATTAGCTACATCTAATCAAGGCTGTATTCATCTACGTCTTCTTCTGAGGCATCATCGATATTGGCATCGTCTTCCTCATTCTCATACTGTCCAGGTTGTTCAGGGACTTGTTGTTCCGCCTAATCTATTTCCTTGGTCCATATAGCAAGTTGTTGTTCATTCATTGTTGAAGTGTTCAAGGAGAGTAGCGTGTTCATCTTAAAATCCTTGTAGTGTTGTTCTCGCGAAAGACGGCTTTTTCGAAGTTGCCTTATCGCAATGCCACGGTCCCTTCTTAAATGTTGTTTTACCTTCAGCTGGAATTACTTGTACTCAGAATAGTTGAACTCATATGAACCTCCTTCTGCTGCTGCTCTTTGAGCTGCATCTGTCGCTGCTTTTCCAACTTTCTGACCCCCTCCTCTTATTCTCTTGATGTTGGTATTAACATCCAGTTTTGTGTTGTGTTGTTCCTGACTACTTGGAGATCCAACATATGGAGATCCGTTTCCTTCCAGGGAGGAAGCAGGCCCACTATTCTGAAAATCCTTCAAGATTGGACCATGTGGTGATCTTGTAGGCACTTGATTACCTTCCAACAAGTAGGTACTAAACTTGTTAAGCACCTTCAGAATGGTGAAATGAGATTCATATTGGAAACCAGTTTTGTGGGATCTTTGCCACTCTTCCCGACATTTTTTTTCACATCCGGTTCATCTTCACCGCTTCTTTTGGAGGGCTACATTTGCATGATCAAACCTACGTATTTAGTAACATATTTTCTAATTGCGTGAAAACGATGAGACAACCCTTCCACATCATGTTTATTGATGTTACTGGTTTCTTCACAAAAAATTTAAAAAATCTTTCCATAAAAAGTATTCTTTTCTTGCTGGCAATCATTGATTTGATCTACTGTAAATAATACATAATTCCTACAAATTGATTCGTCTTCATCCATCGTATACTTGACACCACGAATTCTAGTGTTTATTCGTTTTGATTGTTGTGTTTGTTGCGTTTGTTGTTTTGGGGAAAGGCTTCTTTATAATCAAATTAGATAATGAGGAGGACAGAAGTATCATTTGGAGGGGTCTTTGGATGGTTGAATCACAAGCTTTGAAGTTAAGAGCATGGGAGCCAAATTTCAATCCAGATAATCAAAAAACTTCTTCAGCTTTTGTTTGGGTTACCTTTCCTGGGTTGAGCATAGAGTACTGGAAGGAAAATATCATTCTTCAAATGGGTAATAAAATGGGAAGAGCTATAAAAGTAGATGAAACTACATTAAAAAGAGAGATTGGATATTATGCTAGTGTGTTGGTGGAAATTGATTTTGCTAAAGCAATCCCCAGTAAAGTTGTTCTTGAATCAAAATATGGTAAAATAGAGCAATCTATTATGATAAACAAGCTACCCAAATACTGTTACCACTGAAAGATTATGGGTCATTTAGTACCAGAATGCAGATCAAATAAAAATGGAATGCCTCTTAAGGAAACAACTCAAGAGATCCTAGTAGAGAAACCAAAAAAAGCAATGGAAGCCTAAGTTGGTGACACCTCCTGAAACTAGAGGATTTTGAAAAGACGAGGGTACCCAAATATACCACAATCATAAACTTTTCCACCTATAAGTCCTCTTACCGAAAGTGATTGTCTATGGACTGAGTCAAGACAATACAACAAATCGGTATTCACACTTTGTGTGATCGTCTATGGATATGAGATCGAGAAAATACAACAATCAAAGTGTGATTACTTGATAATAGGTTCGGACTTAACCAAACTCTATAGGATCACTATCAAGTAATACGGAGTTAACGTTTGTGTAATTTACTTTAAATTATAATAACAACAATTATAATTGCGGAAAACAAAAGTAAATGACACAGCAAGATTTTGTTAACGAGGAAACCGCAAATGCATAAAAACCCCGGGACCTAGTCCACAATTGAATACTCTCAGAATTAAGCCGCTGTACAAAATCAACCTAACTTCGTATAGTTGAGACCAAGCAACTAAACCTATAGTTCACCTAGTTTCTTTAATATCCCTGCGCTCCCGACATTCAATAAGTGCACACACTTGAACAATTCCTTTGGTTCGTATTCCAAACAGTAAAGGAACAACAAATCTTTTCGGTATCAGCTCTATTCAATCCAGTGATATGAGTTAGACAAAGGCTCTTTTGTTTAATCCAATAAACAGTTTTGTCAGGTTTAGATCTATCTAACAAACAACTAACAAGTAGTCGAGTTTAGATTTTGCAATCAATAATAGGATCTATCCAGATTCTAAATACTGATGCCGATCTACGCAACTAATCAATCAAATCTACCAAAAGATAAACCGATTATAGTTGGATCCCAGCCGATCAAGTTTTGTGCACACCAAAGATTATGAACCCAAATCCGAAATCTTATTCGTCTTCAAATCTTCTTAAATCTGCAATAAACACCTGCACACAACAACATGAATATCTTGTGATCAATCACACACAGAATGGAGTCTGTTAACAATGGATTATCACAAGACGTCTTTAGATCTACAAACAGTTCTAAATATCCCGTCGACACTTCGATCTAGTTTGAGTGAATCTTATATTAGAAGAGAAGATTCTCATGAAAAAACAACTAGGTGCAATCAAAGTTTAATAACCGTTAGTCAATCAAATCAAATCAAAAACTAATAATACCGCAATTATCTTGTTTCCCACCAATGGTACTCGTAGAGCTTCTTGATCCCACAGAAGTCTTTAAACAAGCGGTCGTAAGAGATTTCGCCTAATTAGGGTACTATCCTCTTCGAATAGACGGCTCCACCAGTAACAACACAACAAGGTAGTTTTGCTTGCTCTTAGGATAGTCTACATAAATTGCAAACTTAGGTATTTATAGACCAAGGAAGTTTGGACACCAAGGAATTTCCAAAACCGAAATATTCTTAAGATATGCAATATTTCCAAAATCGTTTTCATAATTCCTAGAAATGCTCCGTCCAAAAATAACCGAAATCCTACTAGAAAATATCCAATTAGTAAATGCACATTACCAATTTTTATTTTCCAGAGATATGTATTTTAATTGCTGGTAATTAAAAACATATATTAATTAACAACCTTAATTAAAAGATTCTCAACTTATTTCGGTCCGGGATCTTCTTTAGTTATTAAGGAATATCTTTGAACAATAAAAGATAAGAGTTACTGAACATGTTCAAAGTATGTCGACATCTTAATTCTTTGTAAATCCTCTTTCATATTTACAATCTTGGAACCGATTATACCACACTTCCAAACAAGTTTAGAATTGGTTCATCTGATTTCCAAGAACTATGTGATTGATCAAATCAATACACTAATCATGGGTTTACAGTTCTACCAAACACAAGGATCGGTTCTACCTTAATATGGTTACTGGGACCGATTACATCAGTTACCAAATTGGTCACATCAATTACCAGGACCGGTTACCATATTCTCATGGTATTACTTGTGATCGGTCACACCAATTACCAGGACCGGTTACACCAATTACAAGGATCGATTACAACTCTTTTGTGATCGGTCACACCAATTACTAGGATCGGTTACACCAATTACTAGGATCGGTCACACAATTACAACTATCGATCATACCATCTTTGTTGATTATTTAGGATCGGTTATACTAATAAAAGTCGTACCAATACATAAGTCAGGCATTGTGACTAGTTTTACCAAGATACATAACAAGTTACGATCGGTTCTACTAACTCACACATATTGGTAATTCAAAGATATGCAATGAATAACAATACCAATAAGCCTAGCGATTTCCCTTTCGATTCATACAACAAGTTAATGAATGTACTTCCTTTAAACGAATGTAAACTTTGTTTCCTAGGACGAAATCTTCACCCATACCCATACACATAGTCACAATAGCATTTATACGAAAATGTCGATGTCTTATATACGAAGTTCAAAAGATAAGCGTTATACTTCGTATTCTAATTCCTTAACACTATGTCTACTAGAGTATAATCATTCACAGCTTCGCAGTTATGTTTTCAATATAGCACGACTTGAAAGATACGTTGGGAATGAAACAGTTCAAGTCAAAATATTACTAACCTCAAGAGGAAGGATGATGTTGTCGATGTAGCTTGTTACTTCTTCACATTCTTCAAGTCTTCGAGTAATACTTGTATGTCTCATTATCCTAATCTTTCTAGCCTAACCTATACGAAGTTGTCTCTAGTACATAATCAAGCGACTCTTAAATTGAGTTTTGATTCACTAAAATATGACAACCAAACTTGACGTACCAACGCTTGGTGGGTTCAACCGAGCTATGCTCTAATAGATTTGACATTTGCTTTATTGCTAAGGATAATAATGATATAGAGCATATTATAGATCATATTGATGAAACTATACTAAGTGATAATGAAATAATTGATTCCATAATTCCTTCAATACAGCAAAAGGAAACTACATCTTCAGGAAGATTTCATGTTTTACAAGAGAATAATGAAGAATTCAGTGGTGCTTTAAATTCTTATAAATATTTTCCAAGTCTTTCAGTTGAAAAAATTATTAACATGGTCTCCAGTGTTCCCTCAAAAAATAATGTGGTGAATTTGCAGCCTTCCATCAGTTTATCTGCAGCTGGTTCTAGTTCAACTGAGAGTAATGTGGAAATAGTTATACAAGAAGACAAATATGGGAGTACAAAAACTGCTACAAAGAATACTGAAGCTGAATGTTCAAGTGGGAGTAATACTACAAAAAAAAAACTGGTAAGCTTATACCTAATGTTACCACTAGAAGACATGCAGCTAATACAATTCCCAATGTGAGTAAAAATGGTCAAGGAAGGAGAATTTCTTCTTCTCAACCACCTTCAATATGAATGTTCTATACTGGAATGTCAGAGGCCTGAGGAGAACTAAGGCCAAAGACAAACTTATAAATATAGTAAAAAAAATCAGTCCTTCTTTAGTGATTTTAGCAGAACCAAAAATATGGGCTTCTTCAGATTTTATCAAAAAATTAAAGTTACCTGGTATGCATTATAGTCTTATTCATAATTATTGTGAAGAAAATAAAGGAAACATATGGATTCTATGGAGTGCCTCAATAAATACTCCTGCAATAATTTCAAATTCAACACAATCAATAACAGTGGAAGTAGGGGCTGTATTAATTACTGGTGTTCATACAACTACTTTAACAATAAACAGAAGAGATCTATGGCAAGAATTGGAGACAGTAAATAGTTTTAATAAGCCTTGGCTTGTCATTGGAGATTTTAACACAGTAACAAGTATAGAAGAAAAAATTAGAGGACTCACTCCTTTGAGAATATCAATGAGAGAATTGATGTGGTTTTAAAGTTGTAGTGAAAGTGGTGAGTAAAGTTCGTTC
>JAJJMB010011222.1:963486-1015925 GCA_023531105.1 Papaver atlanticum | reverse complement strand
ACTATACATAAAAGAGAAGAAAATAGACACATAAATGCGTCTATCAAGAATTTACAGATTGTATGAATAGCTGTGGTCTCATCCAAGCACCCAAAACTGGATTAGAATTCTCTTGGTGTAATAATAGAGTTGGGAAAAAAAGGATAGTTTGTAACCTTGATGGAGCAGTTTTCAATGATAAATGGATGGATATTTATCCAAGTTGGGGGTACAAATTTGGTGTAAGAGAAATCTTTGATCATGTAGTCTTATATGGTGCAAATGCTGATATTCCAAAACCTAAGAATGTACCATTCAGAGCTTTAAAAGTATGGAGAAGCCATCCTGAATTTCTTCAGCAAATTAATGCTTCATGGAATTCTGGAAGAAAAAAAAAAGAGGTAATCCTATATTCATCTTTATGAGTAAACTTAAGTCATTGAAAAAGGATATTCAGCTATGGAAATGGAATACATTTGGTGATGTAACAAACAAGCTGAAGCAAGCAGAAGAAAATGTATTACAAGCTACTCTCTTGTCAGATAAAAATCTAGAGGATAACAACCTTTTGAACAACTTAATAACTTCAAGAGGAATTCAAGAGGTGCTAAATAAACAACAAAAATAAATAATTCAGCAAAAATCAAAAGTCAAGTGGTTAAAAGAAGGAGCATCAAATTCAAAAAAAAAAAATCATGTAAATTTAAAGATAATGCAAGCTCAAAATGCAATAGTGGAATTAGAAGAATCAGATGGGAATATAGTAGCCGATGAAAAAGTGATTGCAAATGTCTTAACATCTCACTTTGAAGAGAAATTTAAATATCAAGAAGTATGCTTTACACCAGATATATTTCAAGACATTCCAAAGTTAGTGAGTGATGATGAGAATAAATCTTAGAGTTGGTGCCATCAGATGAAGAAATTAAACAAGCAGTTTTTGAACTTGATCCAGATAGTGCACCTGACCCTGATGGGTTTGCAGGTTGGTTTTATAGATATGCTTGGGATATAATGGGTAAAGATTTAATAAGAGCTATACAGAATTGTTGGAGAGGGGGCTTTATTCCTCAAGGTTTTAATGTTAATTTTTTACTCCTACTACCAAAAGTGAAGAATGCCAAAAGAGCAAGTCAGTTCAGACTCATTGGACTGATGAACTTTAGTTTCAAGGTGATAACAAAGATTATAACTACAAGATTTGGCAGTATAATACAAAAAAATTTATCTCCTCAACAAGGTGTATTCATTAAGGGAAGAAACATTCAAGAACAAATTGTGCTTGCCTCAAAATTGGTGAATGAACTTGAAGTTAAAAGAAGAGGTGGCAATATTGGTCTCAAGCTAGATATAACTCAACCTTATGACTCTCTCAGTTGGGAATTTTTATTTCAGGTCATGAGAAATTTTGGGTTCTCTGAACAAGTGATCAAATGGCTTAACATTTTATTGAAATCAGCCATAATATCAGTACTACTAAATGGTGGGCATGTTGGTTACTTTCAAGTAGGGAGAGGGTTGAGACAAGGTGATCCCCTATCACCACTTATATTTGTAATAGCAGAAGACCTATTGAGCAGAATATTAATTAGAATGGTGCAAAATGGTCAATTTCAGCCAATGGTTTCAAGAAATGGAGTGCAGCCATCTTACATATTCTTTGCTGATGATATATTTCTATTTTGTAATGGGGATAAGAGAAATGTCAGAACACTCTTAAGCACATTAAAAGACTATCAAGCTTCTTCTGGTCAAGTTGTCAGTCTTACAAAAAGCAAATGCTTCATTAGAGGGACAAGTGAATTGAGAAAATCTCAACCTGGCAGCAGAATGTAACATGCCACTATCATCATTTCCAGATAAGTATTTAGGTGTAATGCTAACTCCAGGTTGCATAAAATCATCACATGTTTGGTGCTGTGTGGAACAAATACAAGAAAGTATAGCAGGGTGGAAAGGAAAGTTGTTATCCTTCCATGAAAGATTAATTCTGGTTAAACATGTACTCTGCAGCTTCCCTATCTACAGTATGGAAATTTATAAATGGCCTAAAAGAGCTTTAAAGGAGTATGAAACAATAATGAGAAATTTTCTCTTGACTGGAGACCCTTCAACAAGAAAAATCATATCTTTGAAATGGGATTTAGTGTGTACTCCACTAGCAGAGGGTGGTCTGGGTCTGAAAAGATTAGCAATATTAAATAAAGCACTACTTATGAAACTGCTATGGAAAATACATAACAACACTGGGGAATGGGCAAGATATTTTTAACAAAAATTCATTACCAAACAGGGAGAATAGATTGGTTACTATACAAAATCATCTATCTTTCCTGGTTTGAAATGGATTACAAAAGAAGTCAAAAATCATACAAGGTGGATAGTGGGAGATGGATAAAAAATCTCAGTTTGGAAAGACAAATGGGTGAAAGATAAAGCACTGTCTGAGTTATTTCCTGAAAATACATATATGATACGATTCCCCAATATGAAGGTTGCAGATTTGTTGTTGGACGGTGAATGGGTAATTCCTGAAGAAATCTTACATATGATAGATGTAAATGAGCTTCCAGTAACTAATAATGAGAAAGACAGAAGAATCTGGTGTGGCACTATCACTGGATCATTCTTTGTGTCATCAGCTGTGGAATGTATCAGAACAAAACAACCTAAGCTACAATGGACTACTCAGGTATGGCACCACTCTGTACATCCCAGTGTCTTAAGTAATATCTGGAAACTGGTTAGAGGAATTTGCTCAACAGATGAAAAAAATGAAATCCATAAAATTTCAGCTTGCTTCAAGATGCTACTTTTGCAAAAAATCTGAGGAAACCCTTGAGCAAATATTATGGAGTTGTAATTATAGTGAAATCATCTAGAACTGGCTAGGTGGCATGTTCTGCTTTATAAATCCAAGATCTTTTGATGAAGTATTTAAAGCTGCAAAAAATAAAAGCCCTTATGTGAAAGAAGTGTGGAGGACTGCAGCTTTTATTACACTTAAAGAAATTTGGTTCCAAAGAAACAGATGTAATTATGAAGGAGAAACATTCAATGAGCACAAGCTGAAGACAAGAATCATGAAGCTTACTGCAGAGTGTGAAGTGAGAATGAAGCCTATAATGTGGAACACTTCTTATGACCTCCAGATTCTAAAAAACTTTGGAATGAAATGCAGAAAGATAAAAGCCTGTACTGTACAAGAGGTATTCTTCAAACTACCACAGAAAGATCAACTTCTTATTTGTTGTGATGGTGCTTGAAGAGGAAATCCAGGGGGATCTGGTTATGGTTTTATTGCCAGAAACAATGAAGGAGAGTGTGTGATTGCAATTACATGAGGCTGGGTGTTGCAACAAATTTTTATGCAGAGATAATGGCAGTGCTATGTGCTGGTAAGTGGGCAATAAACAATGGATTTAGAAGACTACTGTTTAGATCAGATTCAAAAGCAGTCATTGAAGCTTTCAAAAACTCTAAAATCCCATGGTTTGCTATTTCTAGATGGAAAAAAATATGCAACAATGTTACAGAATGGGAGTTCATACACAGCTATAGGGAGGTCAACTTCTCAGCTGACTCCTTAGCAAAAAAAAAGAGTCACACTGAAAAGAGGGGAACAACAAATTTTCTATAATAAACCTTCTTTCCTAGGGAGCTTAGAAAAGGAACATCAAAAATATTATAGATTTGGATAGCTGAACTCCAAAACAGTTTGTAATTCTTTTAGTTTTGGATCATTTTGATCTACATTTTTGTATTCTTGTAACTTATTTTGGTTATTAATAAAAGTTTATTATCAAGCAAAAAAAAAACGTTTGTTGTTTTGATTGTTGCGTTTGTTGTTGTGATCGTTGCGATTGGGATGCCATATTTGTTAAAAAATGGATTTTTAGAGTTTTTTCTGATATATTGAGATGATATGAGTAGTTGTGCTTGAAATGAAAGGAAGTGAGTATTGAGATGGTATGAGAAAAGACGAGGGTACCCAAATACACCACAATCTTTAAATTATCCACCTATAAGTCCTCTTACCGAAAGTGATTGTCTATGGACAAAGTCGAGACAATACGGAAAATCGGTATTCACACTTTGTGTGATCGTTTATGGATACGAGATCGAGACAATACAACAATCAAAGTGTGATTACTTGATAATAGGTTCGGACTTAACCAAACTCTATAAGATCACTATCAAGTAAAGCGGAGTTAATGTTTGTGTAATTTACTTCTAATTATAATAAACAATTATAATTGCGGAAATAGAAAAGTAAGAAACACAGCAAGATTTTGTTAACGAGAAAACCGCAAATGCATAAAAACCCCGGGACCTAGTTTAGAATTGAATACTCTCAGAATTAAGTCGTTATACAAAATATAAACCAACTTCGTATAGTTGAGACCAAGCAACTAACCCTAGTTCACTTAGTTTCTTCAATATCCCTGCGCTTCTGACATTCAATAAGTGCATGCACTGGAACAATTCCTTTGGATCGTATTCTAAACAGTAAAGGAACAACAAATCTGTTTGGTAATAACTCTATTGATTCTTTCCAGATAAAGATATCTCAAGTCATATGCAAAGGCTCTTCCGTTTAAACTAATAAACTCCTTTGCCTGGTTAGATCAATCCAATCTCTATTACCTAAGTAATAAGATTCGGATTTGTAACAATCAAAATAGATTTCAAGAGAACTATTAGGTGTTATCGATCTCACGCAACTAATCAATCGAATAAATCTGATTCTAGTTGGATCCCAGCCGATCAAGGTTTGTGCTACACAAAGATATGAGAAACCAATAAGAAATCTTCTTCGTCTTCAAATCTTCTTTAATCTTCAATCAAACCTGCACAACACCACTTGAATCTCTTGTGATCAATCACGCACAGAACGGAGTCTGTTAACAATGGATTATCACAAGATGTCTTTAGATATACAAACAGTTCTAAAGATCCCGTCGACACTTCGATCTAGTTTGAGTGAATCTTATATCAGAAGAGAAGATTCTCAAGAATAAACAAACTAGGTGCAATCAAAGTTCAACAATCATTAGTCAATCAAATCAATCGAAAACTAATAAACTGCAATTATCTAGTCTCCCACCAACGGTACTCGTAGATCTTCTTGATCCCACATAAGTCTTTAAACGAGCGGTCGTAAGAGATTTCGCCTAATTAGGGTACTTTCCTCTCCGGATAGATGGCTCCACCAGAAACAACAAAAAGTTGAAGTTTTCTTGGCTCTTAGGATAGTTTGCTAGAAATGCAAACTTAGGTATTTATAGACCAAGGATGTTTGGACACCAAGGAATTTCCAAAACCGAAAGTATTCTCAAGATATGCAATAAATGCCCATTCGGTTTTCATAATTCCAGGAAATGCTTTGTCCAATATTTTCCGAAATCTCTCAATAGAAATTCTCCAATTAGTAAATGCACATTACTAATTTTTATTCTCTAGAGATATGCATTTAATTGCTGGTAATTAAAGCATATAAAACTAACAACCTTAATTAAAAGATTCTTAATTTATTTCGGACCGGGATCTCCTTGAGTAAATAAGGAATATCTTTGAACAATAAAAGATAAGAGTTACTGTTCGTGTTCAAAGTATGTTGACATCTTTTCTTTGTAAATCCTCTTTCATATTTACAATCTTGGAATCGATTATATCACACTTCCAAACAAGTTTAGAATTGGTTCATCTGTATTCCAAGACAACTATGTGATTGATCAAATATCAAATCACATTCATGGGTTCAGTCGGTTCTACCAATCACTAGGATCAGTTATACCTTAATATGGAACACTTGTGATCGATCACACAAGTTACCATGACCGGTTACGTCAATTACCAGGACCGGTTACCATATACTCATGGTATTGCTTGTGATCGGTCAACCCAGTCACTAGGATCGGTTACACCGATTACCAGGATCGGTTACACAACTTTTTTGTGATCGATCACACCAATTAATAGGATCGGTCACACCAATTACAAATATCGGTCACACCAATTACAAATATCGATCATACCATCTCAGGTGATTACTTAGGATCGGTTATACTAATTAATCAAATCTAGTCATACCAAATCATAAGTCAGGCATTGTGATTATTTATACCAAGATACATAACAAGTTATGATCGGTTCTACCATCTCACACATATTGGTAATCCAAAGATATGCAATGAATAACAATACCAATAAGCCTAGCGATTTCCCTTTCGATTCATAAAACAAGTTCATGAATGTACTTCCTTTAAACAAATGTAAAACATTTTTTCCTAGGATGAAATCTTCACCTTTACCCATACACATAATCACAATAGCATTCATAAGATTATGTCGATGTCATATCTACGAAGTTCAAAAGATAAGTGTTATACTTCGTAGTCTAATTCCTTAATACTATGATCATGTCTCACTACTATAGTAAAATATTCATTCACAGCTTCGCAGTTATGTTTTTAATATAGCACGACTTGAAAGATACATTAGGAATGAAACAGTTCAAGTCAATATTACTAACCTCAAGAGGAAGGATGATGTCGTCGTTGTAGCTCGTTACTTCTTCACGTTCTTCAGGTCTTCGAGTAATACTTGTATGTCTCAAATTCCTAGACTTTCTAGTCTAACCTATATGAAGCTGTCTCTAGTACATAATCAAGTGACTCTTAGATGAGTTTTGATTCACTAAAATATGGCAACCAAACTTGACATACCAACGCTTGGTGGGTTCAACCGAGCTATGTTTGAGTTAGAGATGTAGAAGGTGTGAGTTTTAAGTTTGAAATGAGCTGGATTTATAGTGAAAAGAGTAAGAGCCGTGGATGATGAAATTGAGATGTAGCCGTTAGCGGTTCAATATTACCCGCTAGCGGTTTTAGGTTATCCGCGCGGTTTTCCGTTACCCGTTAGCGGATCTGTTTCATCCTTGCGGTTCTAGACTAAACGCGCGGCTAAAGCTGGTCCTCACTCAACAAACCATCTATTTTTCATGTTTGTTGAGTTCATAGTGGGAGCAAAATGACACTACACGAAATCAGGGATTTTGTGACTCCCGATTTTATAACGGATATTTTTTAAGTAACGTCGTATCGACGTTGGTAACTTTGTAACGTTGGATAATCATTGCAATAATTGGTAATTGTTACAGAGTTTCGGGAGGGTTGTGGGTAATTACCTTCCTATCCTCAACTTAAATTGGCAAGTTACCTTTTTACCCTCCATTACTACTATTAGCGCCTGTATTACTACTATCAGCTCCCAATTTCATCTCACACTCAAGGGCTACCCAGCATCCCAACGATTCTCATTTTTTTCTCCAACATTTTTTCCCATTATAATTCTTCACTTTAATTACCAAAAATCAGAAAACAAAACTAAAATCAATGAAATTAGTTTTTTTTATTATTATTTTATTTTGTGCGAAAATTAAAAGAGAATGAATGTGTCGAGAACAACTGAGAGCCTGAGACATATCTCCAGTACCTATTTCCTTTTTCCTCTCCGTCCATTTTACTCCATCGATTTGAACTTCTGAAACATCGAGATGCAGCTGCAGAGAGCTTCATTGACAACACGAATCAGTCAATTTTTCTATGAAACATTGATGTATCCCTAGATTTAAGTTGAATCGATCTCTCATAGAAGTTTTGACACTGATTCACAATCTTGGAAATGCAAGTCTGGGTTATCATCATCTAAGGTATTTCATTTATTCGTTTTTCTCTGAATCGTAGTTTTTTCAACATTTGGGGGTTTAATAATTTTACAAATTGGAGGTTAGAAACTATTGATTTTGAATTTGAATGATGCAATTTCTGATGGTGTTTATGAACATCTATATCTTTTAGATTTATATGTGATTGTAGATTTTAGGTTTATGGTTTTTGTGTTTGTTGAGTGTGATTAAGAAGATTTGTATATGCAATTGTGAATGTTGCAGTACATTGTATTATGTTTTAAGAATATCTCAGTGTACTTTGTAGGTTTAGTTGATAATAAGACTGAGTCGGACATAGTATTTTTACTTGTTCGTAGGATGTCACAATTTGTTTATAGGATATCTCCATTTTTTTGTTGATGGGTGAATCAATCAATTATATATTGAAGCAGTAGCTCTAATGAGAATCCCAACCAGTTTCTGCAATTTAGATGAAACCCAAAGAGAAGCTATTGTTCGTAATTTGTTCCCTTTGCCTAGTCAGATTCTAGTTCTTTATGATTTGAATTCATTTCCAAAGTAGTTTCTTGGTGGTCAATGGTCAGAATACATATTGTAGATTAGAATTAGGTGTGTATATGCCTCCACCAGCACCAAGTAGTTTTGTGGGTCAGTGGAATCATGTAGGTTTCACATGACTCAATCTTTGGTCAAGTTATTACGGCTTTGACAGATGATCTACAACTTGTTATACCTTTTGTTGATAAACTTAGACTCATCTATAGTGTTTGGGTGTAGAATATTGTTACCATTAGTAAATCAAGATTGTATTATGTTTTTAGAAGCAGTTTTTGCACTTTAAATGAAAACCGGAGAGAATTAAGATTCGTAATATGTTCCCTTATGTTTGAAGCCGTTATTTTATACGTTACAGCCGATTGACATGTGTCGTACGGCAGCCGTTACACTGAGCTATCACGGTTACTGATCGTTACAATAACTGTTAAATCCAATATGTTACAATCAACTAAACAACGATTTCAATCGTTGCTGTAGCTATTACAAGGAAGGACAGGTGGCAATCAGTCAACCGTTACACACAAAGTCGGCGTTACAGTAACTGTTACACCTAACTGTTACAGGCTTACCGTTACGATATGTGTAATAACGACTATCCGTTACAACAAAATGACATCAGATTAATCTTGTGCTGACTAGATAACCATTGGTGTATTTATTCCAACGAATGAAACCATTGTTTAATAAATTTTGGTTGTAACGAATTTAACTGTTGAGAAAATGTTGTAACACTAATAATAACGACATTTTTCCAACGTTTTTTTGACGTTACAATATATAGATACTAACGTTTTTTCCACGTTACAAATTCCCTGATTTCGTGTAGTGGATTTGTTCACTCCATAGGAATTTCCCTAATGATTTCTTCTTCTATAAAGATTAAGACTCACAATCGACAAGTAAACTTGAACCATCGATTATAAGGTGTTCTTTGTTTTTGACTAACAAAATCCACAATTAATGGGCTAGCCTAGGTCCAACGTCCAAATAGACCCAGCTAATTATAATGTTTTCTTCATTTATGAAAGTCAAGACTCCCAATCGGACAGGCTATCCCCTATTCCACTTAGATGGAAATAACACAGCATCCTCCCTTATAAAAGCTAGCCCCCCTGCAAAATCATTAGCCTAGAGTGCACATGGCCTTGGTTCAAGGTGGGATTGCAGCAAGACCCTAGCATCGCATGTACCAATATATGCAAATATGGCAAATGATATAATTTAAGACGAACAGTAAAACCATACTATTCGATCTTGGTTCTAATCATAATCAGACGATCTTTTGCATTATCAGGCCAGTTGTAGGTCCCATGAAGAAGACATCTTTGACCACTTACAAAAGTATAACCTCTTTTCAATATAAAATTATTGAGGGTCAGTCAGTTTTATCAGTTTATTTCAAAACATTTCAAAGTAATAATAAATGGAGAATAATTTGAATCATGACACCGACTTATGTTGTGGTCTTTTTATGAGTTAAAATACGTTTTCCTTCGATTTACCATTCATGTAGGGTAACATCATTATTTAGCCAATGAAAGAACCTCATCACTTATGAGATCTGGGAATAATAATGGGGATAAGCCATGATCTCGACTCTCGATCTCTATTCTCTTCTAGCTAGTTTTGGGTTGTAGTTCTTATCTATCTGATCTAGTCCTAAATTTTGGGTTTCACTCACTAATGTTTTCCTTTTTGTAGCTTTTGAGGAATCCAAATCTACCTTGTAAGTACTCAAATGAGAATCTAACTTTAATTATACTTTACTACTTTTGAATTAGATATGCATAATACAACACATTCCGATGTGGAAAAAGGAAGAAAGGAATTTTAAGACCCAGCTAACTTGCATCGAGTACGTTCATGCATGCATGCAGTATCAAGTAGATCTTCATATGATGATTAGCTTGAATATTGTTGCATCTGCTTCGAATATTGCACACATGGCAGCATGCATATATGTTAAAGACCTTTTCTCAGAAAAGGTTTAGGGTTTAGACCTTCTAAGCCTAGAGATGTCTGTCCGGATGTGTTAGAATCTTGATGATGTGCTTTGATTCTTTTCCCTTTTTTAGTTGCTTTTGTAGTTGATCGGTAAAAATTAGATTGGTGAGTCAGAAACAAGGACGGGAAGGTAAAAAAAATGTCCCTGGTACAAATACAAGATAAAAAGCTACATAGAATAGTTTGTAAAAAAAAAAAGTGTGTATGATACAATGTAAAAAAGAAATAAAGATACAAGAATCAGAATAATTTGTACGATAAAATTTAGGTATATTGGTCGGTAAGTAGGATAACTTAACTAGACCCGCTGAGTTGGATAATGGTACTAATGACCTGAGTTGGAAAGTGCTAATTTAATGAAGTTTTTTACAAAACTGATGTGGAGGGTTACTAAATTCATCTGAAACACCAAATTCATGGTTAAAATTACTGGAGTAAATAACCTTTTTGGAAATTCTTGTTAGTGAAAATTAAACACAGTCCGTTGGTGTGATGTTTTAGTATATTTTGGAAACGAGAGACAACTAATAAATGTGGGTCCAACAGAATCTAATACCCTAAAACCAAAAACACTATGATTGTTAAGCGTGTAATTTGTTCGAGACTTAAAAAGTGGACATGCAGGATTTTTGTTGACTGACCAAGAGAAAAAGTTATTTTTGCATGGCGATTTTTGAGTTTGAGTTTGATTCAACAGAGGAAAGATGTCTTTAATTTTTTGCTTTATAGAAGAGCAAATCAAGAAAAATAAAGCAATTTTGAAAGGACTAAAGTTTTTGTTTTATTATTCCCCATCTAAAAAGAGAGATACAGTAAGTTTAATTTGAATTACAGATAGATTTTCTAGGTTGATGAGCTTAATTACGTACTTCTATAGTTTAATTAAAGCAAGTATCAAATCTACTTAAAAAGTTTTTGTAAATTGGAATTCATGCATGGAAGTATATGATATCTTCGTCGTGTTTGTTGTTGTTTGTGGTATTTTAGAGAGTAAGAATCTTTCGATAGTTGGGTAATTAATCGTCCTGTTTGTCGGATGCATGGAGGTACACTAATCTCCAGAAAGCTAAATGGCATATACACACTGATCATGATCACCCTCTGGACTAATCTAGCTTTCTAGCTAGCAAGCAGAAGTTAATTAACAATTATTATCAGTATCCTATTACTTACTTTGATTTTGATTCTCTCTTTTGATGAATTTGATTCTGAATCATCTGCACATTCTTTAGATCAATATTGGGTGGTCAAGAATATATTAAAGAGACAATGTAGTAGTACTTATTGGATTTTGGAGTGTTATTAATTTTGAAATATATTTTATTTATTGGGTAGGCAAGACTTGCTAATTAATTAATCAAACTCAATGCTAAAACTTGTGTGTTTGATGGTCACACACAACAATAATATGATGTGATGACAGAGAGAAGCAGATGCATGCAGTAAGTACTGGTGTATGTACTGCTGATGAACTGAGCTGATCGATCATCATCAGCAACAACACCAACCAGCTGCCTGCATCTGCATGCCAGGTATATAGATAGATTCGTTAGTACTCACGCGATGATTAAAGCTTGCATATTTTACTTTATTGTTGTCTATAATATATCTCTATACAAAGGTTTTGAAATGAGTCAAATGGCCAAGTTTTTGACTGTCTTCTTGAGTACGTGTAGTTTTAACTCATTTTAGTTAATTTTCATCAGATACAAAAGAAGAGTATACGATGTGTAAGTCCCGTAAGGATTATTATAATCACTCACAAAATAATGATTTAGTTTTTGTGCAATGATATTAATGACATAAGTTCGAAATTAAACTCCTATTGCTCGACATAGAAAAAAAATTTATGACATGAAGAAATTTCAATATTAGGTGCAGCCCAAGGTAGTCAATATCGGTTGTATCGGCCGATATTATAGGTTTTTATCGTGTATTGATTCGGAATAAACCTGTACGATATCTGAAATATCGGCGACACAAGCATTGAACGATAAAAACGCTCGTATCGGCTGATACAGACCGGTATATCGGGTTCACTGATACACTATAATATCGCTAAGGGTAATTCGGTAGAATAAATTATTTAAATCTGAAAATTTGTAAACAGAACTCTTCCTCCTAATCATCTTCTTCTTTTGTACCCCTTAATTTGCACTGTGAAGTTTTTAATCTTGAGAATTAATGCACTATATGACACCAATTTCTTTTTAGATTGAAATATTTATATATATTTTATATTTTATTCTTAATGATGTATCGCCGATAAAAACCGATATTATCTTTTGTATAGGTGTATCGGACCCGGCCGATACGATACCGATACACGATATTAACTACTTTGGTGCAGCCCTGAGTTAGCAGCCAGCTGAGTAGCTGGACCTGAGAGGCTGAGATCGGCTTTGGTTTGATATGATCTGAACATATCGAGTAGTACAGATTTTAAATTTGTATATCCTCATGCAGCTAGCAGCAGATTCGATCATGCACACATATCTTTTTCTCCAGTGAAATGCATCATCGATTCAGTCAGCTAGGGATTTAGAATCGCTCAGAGAAGGGAGTGAGTGAGGGGCAGTGCCTCGTGATCGGAGAAGGACAGAGAGAGATCTATCTATACTACAATAAAAACATGGAAGAGAGTAGCAGTACTGTAGGAGGACTAGGAGGTGCATCCAAGACTAATCACGTGCATGCATTGAGTGAGTGACTTACTTTTTGACTACCCAATGACCAACGTCTCCTCCCATATGCTTCTCTGACTTAATTTTTTCCTCTTCTCCTCCTCTTTTTTTTGTTTCTTGAGCTAATCCATGTCTCATGTCTCTCTATCTCTATCTGATCAGGAGTTTAGAAATGGTAATGCATTGGTCATCATCTAGGGTTAATGTGTGTGTATATATAGAAGTTTGTGTGAACTTAGTAACAACAACAGTACCACTGTACTTACTACATATGTGTATCCCCTACTAGATAGCTTTAAAATCCCACAACCACACACTTGATTCTGCAGCTCTAAAACAAAACAAACCCCATCTCATCATTTCTCTGATTCTACTGACGAACCTCTTAATGTGATCCAGGTCCTTTTCTATAAGTCTTTCCCAATCTCCCCTTTTCTGTGTTTATTGTATCTCTGTTCTCTATATCTTTTGATTTTCTCTATCTAGCAATACAACAACAACTAACAAGGACCGGGTGTTGTGAGTCTTTCTGACTACTGCTGACCAGTCTTTTGTCATTACCTATTCACAACACTAGCGCTATACCTAACCATCTCATCACTGTCCTCATCATCTCATCATCACTTGCAAAATCTCTGTCATACATTAATTTAGCTTTTCTTTCTTTTTAATGATCCTCAGTGATTAAATTATTGCTTGTTCTCCCCTTCTATCAAAATAAAACAATTTTCATAAGGTATTTCCAGTGCTTCTCTAGCTAGCTAGTTCTCAAGCTATACATTTCATTTACAAACCCTAACAAGGTACACGTAATTCATCTGCTCACACTTGCTCATCATCATCAATTTCTCTTATCATCAGTTGGGGTTGCTACAAGCCTACAATTTTAGCCAAATATAGAAAAAAGTAGAAACAATTACAGGTAAAAAAGAAACCGGCCAACAAAGATTGATTGATCATGCAAAGGTGTAGTAGTAATACTAGTTCTTACCAGTACTGCAGTCATCATCCAGTCGGTACATGTTCTTGCCATTTATATCAACCTCATCATTATCACCAGAGTACTTCATCACATGAACCATCATCAGGAAAGAATCCTTTCACTATGTTATTCTCTTCATCATCTAATACCAAAAGTTGTAGCACTCAATATTCAAACCCTAATTATCAAAACAGCAAGTCCTTCGATGAACTGCATTATCATTCATACCCAATCATCACTTCATCATCACCTTCTTCTGCAGTGGACTGCACACTCTCATTAGGAACTCCTTCAACTCGTAAAACTAATAACTCAGTTATGATCGACAATCATAGAAAATCTACTTCTTGTTTAACATCATCATCAAAATATTGCAAGTCATGGGATGTTTTTCAGCCCAACAGTAAGAATCATCATCAGGAACAGCAACGACACACTTCATCTACTGCACACAACATTAAGAATATCATCAGCCGAGGATATAACAGTGTCAACAGAGATCAGACAATTGGTCGAAGATGTGCAAACTGTGACACGACATCTACACCTCTGTGGAGAAACGGACCTCGAGGTCCTAAGGTTAGCTTCTTGATCCATGTGAAAGACAAAATCATTTTTTCTATATATGTGTGTAGGTGTTGTCAGCTGTATACTGTATAGTACTATCTAGCTAGTGTTGGAAGTAACATTGTTTGATTATTGCATGCAGTCACTATGTAACGCGTGTGGAATTCGATATAAGAAGGAAGAACGACGCGCCACTGCAAGCACAACCACCGCCACCAATGTGACTGTTAACGGTGCAGTTGGAGAGGCGATGAGTCATCCTAATAATCAACAGTCCTGGGCGCCACATCACTCGCAGACTCAACAAAGATTAAGTACTTCAGCAAATCCCACTTCATCAACGACTTCTCATTATCATGAATTCAGGTTCATCGGAGATGATGATCGTTATCACCATCACTCCAACATTAATACTAGTACTGGTGGTGGTGGCATTCCTAATTTCCTTTCATGGCGACAACCCACCCTTGTCCATCACTACACATAGGCAATGGATCAGATCCTTCAGATTATTACTGTCATAAAAGTATCGAGGATGATGATAATTCTGTCAGAGAAGTTCTTAATTTTCCATTTTTCCCCTAGCCCAATCATGTGATCGCCATGAAGAACAGTAGATATGTAGTTTAAATTTGTTTCTTAACTTCATTAGTTTGTTAGTTTTATTGCTGTGTTTTCCTTTTGTTTGTATTTGGCGTCGAGATTTTGTTCAACTTTTGTAATACAGTATGTTCTAGCAATTTAGAAGCTAATTAAGAAGGATCTTCTTCACCAGAACAATGAACAAACCAAAAGCCTGGAGTAATTCAATAACTATCCAAAGTAGATTGTACAACTAACATAACAAGGGGTTGAGTTGGAAAGGTTATAAAAGTCAAAAGACAGATTTAACTAACTACTTTAGGTGCTATGCCAAAGTTTAGGCCACTTGGTCAAATGCTCATGTTCATTGAGGACTTAGATAAATGTTCTACTTCTACCTTAGCTTATGTATAGAAGAACATCTCCACACAAACATTCCATTCTCAGCCGAGCATAATGTTCCGCCGGTTGTATGACTAGATTTCAAAATATAAACTAACTAATTACTTGCAAACATTTATGGTTCTGAGGCCTCGAGAACATGAGGTCGATAAAATGATTCATATGTGCACTGAAAATGCCTGTATACATAATTTCTTTGCCGTCAACATTTTGAAGAATAAGAGGAACCCAAATTGTTAAAAACTTTTTTAACATACAATATGAAACATAAAATGTAAGACAAAAAATAGAACAAGAAGAAAATTAAGACCGGTGAAACTCAACAAATGATGGCAGATAAAAAATCCCCAACAATTTATATGCAAGAAAGGACGACGCGAAATAAGAATATCTCTGAAGACTTCCCCCATAACCAAAAGAATATTTATCTGAAGGACCATTGAATTTCTTCTAGTGTTCTCCCCTTGGTCTCAGGCACCCACAGTGCCACAAATGCCACTGTGAAAGCACTCACGATGGTGTAAAGGGTGAAGGTTCCTGTTTACCAGGGAGTAGCCAGCGTAATTAGGTATGAGAGAGAGAGAGAGACGGAGAGGGACAGAGCTGTTTACCAGTGGAATGGGCAACATATTTTAAGAGAGAGAGGGGGGAGAGACCAACCTCCATTACTCCAGTTTAGAAGCAAGTTTGCTGTCATTGTGATCACCCAAGATGTGAGCCAATTGGCCAGTGTTGCTACACTACCAGCAAGACTCTTAATATTCACTGGAAGAATCTGTAATGACAATATCCTCGTACCAAAAGGGGGTCAAAAATCAACCCACATTCGTACGGAAGTAACTATTAGCTAAAACCTAAAAGATAAAATTTAACGATATTGTAGTTTGGTTAGAGCTCCAGATTTCAATGTTTCATCCGAGTCGGGACCAGAAATAGAAGTCAAAGAGAAGATGTGTACCTCAGACATTATAACCCATGGAATTGCTCCCACTCCTAGCGAAAATGAAATAACAAAGGCCTGAAATAGTATGACGACCAGTCAAACTAATGGACACAACATTTCAAAATTAGAGGAGTGAAAGAGAGAAGATTGCACAAGAATTACATACCACGAGTCCAACGAGTGACAATATGCCCAAAATGCTATAGAAATGAGAATCCTTGTCTATGACTTCCTACATCCCAAAAGACAGAAAACAGAAACCAGGTTCAGACTAGTTTTTACGACAGGCAATAAATTTTTAAATGCTCACCAAACACAGGTGTTACTGACCTTCATATAGAATGCAACTGAGACAAGGAGAAGACTGGCAGTCATTCCAGATGAGGACACCTGGCAAATTTTCAAAATTATTTGATGATAAAAATAAGTAGTTTCACCAGACCATAAAACAGCTGAGTTAGGACTAGAATGACAACTATCATTCTTTCAGTACTGGTACATGTAAGAAACATCATTTGGTTTTATCACCATATATTGATTATCTGAACCAGGTTTTCAGAAACTCTCCTGGATTCAAAATTTTCTCTCCTTGGAAAAAGTACCAACTTCACTCTTTATCTTTCAGTAGCCAAAAAGTCTATGAATCAGGAGACTCATTGATGGGTTAACTTCACTGGATTTAGATCGCAAATCTCAGCTTTTTGCGTACTTACAATTAGAAGAAGCCGACGACCAGCTTTATCCACCAACCAAGTAGTAACTCCAGTTGCAATAACCTAAACACATGTAATGTTGTTCTTTTTTTACCAAAAGTGCATGCCATGTAGAAAAACAAATAGATGAGAGAATTAACAAAGCATGCGAGGATGGAAATTATTTACATACCTGAACGGCTCCAAGTCCACAAGTTGCCACATTACTTGATGAGACCCCTGGTTATATTGATGGCATTAGAATATATATTCTTTAATAAGAAACAGCGAAAACAAAGGCAGTTTGCAATCTTTTAATTCAGTCGTCTTTAAAGCTTAATCACTGAATTATTAGTGATCAGAATCCAGACAAGTATAAAGCTGCACAGGACTACCCATAACTCTGTTCCTCAAGTTGTAACACGGGTATTCCCAAGCATATATTTGTCAACAAAAAGATTTCTTCAATCTCTTGTTCTCTGGTACCATGTCCCCATGGATTCATCCTTTAAAGCCAAGTTTCCCAAAGCACAATGCTCAAGCCTAGCATGGAGCCACCTTATGGTTTAATATTTAATTATATCAACAAAACTTAAGATGTGCAAAACACCTGGAGTAACTAATTGTTAAGAGAACGTGATATGCACTGGTCAGAGATAATCCCACATAATCTCAAGTGCCAATAATAGTAAGTTTTTCCCATGTTCCTATCTACTGAACTGAAAAATCATGCACAACTGAGCTTCAATCAGTAATACATGCTGAGCTTACCAGCAGCTTTGAAAATATTACTGGAGTAGAACAGAATGCCATTTATTCCACTTAGCTGCTGAAGCACAAGTAACCCAATTCCTACCTGCAGCAAATCATTCACCCTATGGATATTAGGTTCTGATTCTCCAAACATTTTGAACATGAGAAACTTAACTATACAAAAATAAAAAGCTACAGAGGAAAAACTATTTAAACTACAATAATACCATGAGTGGGAACCAATATCTTCTTTGCTTGAGATCAGAGAAGCGGATTGCAGTTCTTCGAGTTGATGATGTTTGTACAGACCTCTACATATTGAAAATTTCAAAGAAAATGTTACAAGTTACGTATAAAAATATCTTTTTCATGCACCTTTACGTGCCACATCTGAACTGGTCAGATAGCTCAACACAAAGATGCCAATAGACAATAGTACACTAATAAAGAAGAAAAACTCAGCCAGTACCTTAATTTCATTCACTTCAAGAGTAATGTCAGTATCCCATCCCCGCAAAACTTGTAAAGATGCTTCAAAGTCTTCCGTCATTCCCATTTTTGCCTGATTATCAGGAAACAAAACTGCATCAGATCTGAAACAAGATATCCTACCAGGTTAGCATGCATGATGCTCTCCTTCTTCTGCTTCAAAAATAAATAAAAAAGATTGTGCATACCAGCCAGCGAGGGGACTCAGGGATGAAAAATAGCGCTGGGATTAAGATTGTACAAGGAATTATTCCTGCAAGTAAGAGGAGGACGTAACTTGTAAGGTACAACATCATATTCACTGGATACTGACATGGAGTTCTTTTACAAAATATTATGGAAGTTCTGGGACATGAGTTTGAGGGAATAAAGTTTAGCTATGGAGTTCTTTTACAAGATCAACTTTAGCTATTCGCGTTAATGTTGAAACAACACAGGCTAGTAGCAGCTTCAGTTGATTAACTGGAATAAAGTAGTCTATCGAATTTCAAGGAACTTCAGATACAGCCTGGCTATGATGTGTGCTTTGATCAGCAGAGTAACTCCAAACACTCTAAAGAACAAACCATCAAGGTAGATTAGGTATTCTAGCATCTCAACAGAACCTACCAAACAGCCCAAGAAACACATCTAATTATCTTGGCAATCTCACACTAGTCATGGTATAAGAACCTACGTAACAAACTCCTATTAGAATCATTTGAGCAGGCTTCGAGTGTACCATATTGTCCCCCACCTCGTACAGGATACATTTTGAGAATTTAGATAGCACGGACTTCAGCTATGTACACGGAGCATCTCCTATTGGCTAAATACACCAAAAATATACCCCGTTCCTATCTCACTTTCAAAAGTTCAAACAAGAAACTTCCATGCTCTACTTATTTGGGTAGAAAAAACAATGATGGGAGAGAATAATCAAATTGTTTTAGACTCCAAAAAGTTAGTGAGCTTTATGGCTTACCCATAACTGCCAGCACTCTCCATTCAACAAATAATCCCAAGATATAAGCCAACATGATTCCGATTGTGACAGAAAGCTAGGCACAGGAAAAAATAAAAGATATTAAACCTTGGTGATGTGCTTAAATCTAAAGTTAGTAATAAGCGAAGCTAAAGTCCACAGGGTTCAAATTAGGAAGCAGCAAACATGACGAACCTGATTGACTGATCCAAGACTACCTCTCATATCCTGAGGGGCTATCTCTGCTATATAAACCGGCACCTAACAAATTATAAACAGAAAACCAAATAACTTTGAGGATTCTTATGTCCAGAAATGAAGACATAAACAAACTTATGTCGGAAACTCACCACGTAGGAAATGACTCCCACGCCGAATCCTTCCAATAACCTTCCCATGTATAAAAACGAAGAATCCTGCGCAAATGGCAAGCAAAGTAAAGTGAAATATGGGAATTAGCATCAACGGTACTTCCCTAGAAACAAAAAAAAGAAAAAAATGATATCCAAAAATTGAACTCACTTTGGCAAATGAAATGGCAAGCCAACCGATGATGTTAGGAATAGATGCAATCATCAATGACTGCATATCAATTCAATTCAAGTTAGTTCACCTCAGCTCAGCTCATTTCAATACAATACCCATGATTCTCACAATAAAGAAACAGAATTAAAGAAAAAGTAAGAGTCAATAGCTACCCCTTTTCTGCCAATGTACTCGGCAATCTGACCACTAGCAATAGCTCCAACCATAGCTCCCACATTTGATAAAGAACCAAAAACCGAAAACTGCCAGATAATAAAATAAAACAGCACATTATGAAAACATCATTTTCAACTAATCAAAGAAAAATGAAAAAATTCAAACGATTATTACCTCCGAAATTGTAAGTCCGAGATCTCGGATAATGTCATCTTGTGTAGGAGAAGAGTATCCTCCCTAGTTTAATACAAAAACAAATTGATCAGTCAATCAAAACAATTGAGCTTATATAATTCAAAAATAAGGTTAATGAATTAGGGTTTTCCATATTTTACCGTGAAACCAAACTGAATTGGACCTAAAGCAACAATAAGAACACAAAGAACAACAGAAACTGAACCGTCACGCATCATGGCGGACGATCCAATTTTCTCCATCATACTAGATTGTCTTGATCCCATTCTATACCAACTTCCAGTATGTAGAAATGGTTTCCGCAAATCCTTTCCATCTTCACTATCTTCTCTGAAACTCATCTTTTCGTTAATTTCAGAGAAACACAATTATTACAGATATAATTCTAAAATGAATTCCTATTCCTCAAAATCGAATTCAATAGTTAGGGTTTAACGAACTGTGATCTTTCGTGAAAACGAAAAATCATCATCACATTAACTTAACAGAGATTTGAAAAAAATAGAGAGAAGAAAAAGAATAAGAGTTTAGGATTCGAAGGGTGGTGATGAATGATGACAATGAGATGAGAAGGATGAGGAGGAAGAGGACCACGTTAGGACAAAATCGTAAATGTACACACAGCTATTGTCCAGATAGATATTTCGTGTCGAGATCTTTTCCATATCGCCCCTTCGATCATCATACAATTATTATCTAATACACACAGACGTTTATTATATTTTACAGCTTAGTCCTAATCGCGTAACACGTGTAATATCAATTTATCAACAGTGGATATAGTTTATTCATATTGTTGTGGGGCTATGGTTTTAACAGTAGGTTGTTGCATCCACGTTTTTCTTTCTTCTGTTTGGTTGAATATACGAAACGACGTGGCAACCGCGTGATCCATGATCCACATTTCTTTGTTTGTATCTGTTTTATTTTGGTTGATGCAGCTGTACCATACGATATAAGCTATGAGTTATAATAATAGAATGTGCTATATTTTTCATTGATAATTTGGAGATAAGGATGGCAGTTTAAATGACTACTACTAGAAAAGAAAGACGTTATCTGGTTTTTGTGTGGGCAGTGATTTTGATTTTTAATGATGAATTGTTAAATGTGGATTTCTCTAAAATCAAATCAAGAAAGTGGTGATCCACTTAGTTAACAAGTTGCTAAATCAAGTCATTTAAAATGAATGAGAAAGCGTTTATTGGGCTCTTAGCAGTTTAGGTTCGCACTATACAAGTTTCCAACTCATCTTTCCCTTAAAGGCCTTGACAAAATAAGCTTCCACGTTGAACGGTGAGGAAATCCTCGTTTTTTATTGGCTGAAATAGGTCTTTTCTAATACAGAAGCTATGGTGAGGATACTTGGCGAAATTTTGTTGGTCGAAATATTAAAACTTGGGTTACACTTTGTTTACATCAACTATTTAATCGGTCCTTTTACCCAAAAAATAAAATAATTATTTAACCGGTCATTAGTAACGCCGTCTACAAAAAAAAATAGGTGGATAACATTTCCGTCAGAGTTTAAACCTAATTAACTTTGTTACACCGTGTTTACACTAAATACTTAACCATATGTTAGTAACGTCCCAAGTGAACAACACTTCCATCAAACCACATAAAAAAATTCCAGACGTCAATGCAAAAAATAAGTTTTTTCCAATTGTTTCCTTAATAAGGAAACGTAATTATTACGGAAATCTTAATCGTTTATTTCCAACTTATTATGGAAATCGTGTTAGTAATAAAATCGTGTTACTTAAAGGACCCAATTAGTTAGGAAACTGGACTCAAAACTATATTAGGAAATGTATACGAAACCACGTAATTTTGAAAATCCTTAATTGCCTAACCAGTCTTATACAAGAAGCAGGCAAGATTATATGTCACATGTGAACAGGTTGCGCTTTGCGTTACGAACAATAGCCTTTGATTCTTTACGTTTTGATTATTGATTTTTGATTATAGAGAGTTATTGATCTTTGATCCTTTGAACAGGCTAACCAGTTTTACGCTACAGAAATCATCTGTTCTTGACAGGTAAGCTATTCTTCTTCTAGAACCTTGCTCTAATCTCTTCTTCTGTTTTTTTGTTATGTCGACGGACATAAGTAACTTAGGTGCTGGTGGTTCTGTCATGATGATGATATTCTAATAAACGTATTAGCATGGTTAGTATTTTGATTTTTGTTTTTCGTTTTACTTAATGTTTTGTTTTGATTTTGCATCCACCAGACTATAATCCGAAGAGTATCTTTTTTTTGTTTCCTATAGGGGCTTGCACTTGAGAACTAAAATAATGACCTTTATATAAAAATTGCATCTGTGTTACATCACCATATTTGGGTCTCTGATGATCTGATTTTGTCAAACACGTAAAGTATCTCCACCAAACAGAAGATGATTGTTCCCAATTTTATTAAAAATATGGACTTCCATATTGTAGGAGTAAGTTCTCCCAGTACAGCTCGCAGAGGAATGAGATGGAAGAAAAGTAACTTCTTTCAATTCTTTCGCACTGGGATAGTGGGATTTAGGTTCATGTATATTATAGGGAGTACTTATGCACTGCTTATGAAGAATATAAAGCTCCTTTCAATTTTGTATTTATAGTTTTGTTCTAAGCTGTGTTTCCGTTTAATTACGTTGTGGGTTTAGATAAAACAAGTGGTTTTCTTTCGTTGGATTTTAATATGAAAGTGGTTTTAAATAAGAAAATCTGTGGTTTTAATGGATCGTATTTTGCTGTTAACGTAGGTCAGGAGAGAAGTGAGCTTAGTAGTGAGGATGCTTTCAACTGTTCACAACTACATTGGCTTTGTTAAAGTGGAGGTAAGATAGTTCATATGAACACACTTCAAAGTCCAAACTGGGACCATTTTAGGATAATGTATGTCTCAAATGTGCTATGGCTGCTTACCTAATTAACATGGTTGTCACCTGAAATGTTACTTTTTAATTTTATACAAATTCAATCATCACAAAATTACATTTGTATGGTTTAACATGGTTGCCGAGGGGGTGGACTCTCATTCTCGAGAAAACCAGTGCGAGTTTCTTTGCTAATCATTTCTCTGTTATATTACCAAGCTTTAAAGTTCCCTCTCCAAATTAGATGTAGTTAGAAGATATCAATGACTACAAGTTCTTTGTATATACTCCATTCTTTAAGTTCCGACAAGATCCACAACACGCCAAATCAAAAATTACATTACCACAATGCGGGGCGAAGCCACACGAACGACAAATTAAAAATGCATCGACACGGGACGGGGCGAAGCTCCGCACACACCGAGTTAAAAGAAAAAAGATGTCGGTGCATAGCACGGGCACAAATCTAGTACCACCGAACTCATGATCCCATTTTCATGTTTGGATGGCCGTGATACATGTTTTTTACACGTCTTTTGGAATAGTCTTGCAGATTTGAAACAGAAAAATGCATTAAAAATTATTTCTCCAAAGATTTACCAAATCACAATTAAACTATTCAATACGGAATGGTCTTGTCAAACTAGACTTCATCAAGGCAGCCTGTTCTAAACGGCGTGAAGAGACGCTTTTGGTATGTGAATAGGATAATGCCAACCGGCCAATAATACTAATTGCTAACATTTCAATATTTTTAAGTTCTATATCACATGCTGATGGAAAGACGTCTCCTGTTTGATAGTTGAGTTTGCGACGAAGGTGAATAATTCAAGAAGGAGAGAAATCAATTAGAACATTTAAACATTTCCCTTTGGGGACGTTCAGCTCCGGAGATACTTTCATACTTACATGAGTGTCTCCGTTGATGCCCTAGTCAACTCATGCTGACCAAGTTTAGTTCGTGGTTGAAGGGCTAGCGGTCAGGTGTGTTGCGCTAAAATCTCGCGGAAATGATTTGCACAGCTACACAATAATACTTTAAATATTGCAATGAATACAAACTAGAAAATAAACAAGACAAGAATTTAACGTCGTTGAATCCTCAAAATGTATAAGAGATTTATAAATTATCGTAACGGAGAAAACATAAAAACCAAAGAGAGAGAAAAGAATTTTGTGTGTGTGTTTTTCAACTTTCTCCTATGGTCTATTTATACTAGTTAGTTAGGCCTTCTATACATTGAGTTTCCCAAAAAATAAGATCTAATTAGCGGACTCCAATCGAGTATCCTACAAACTAGGACTTAATGACCGTCTGCACACCCAATGACCCATTCCAAAAAGCCTTAACTTTAGGACCAAGTATTTAAGTATAAACAAACTCAAACTTTGTGACTGACTAGCTAGCCAACAATTCTCCACCTCAGATCATGCATTCATGCATGAAACAATCAATAAAAAAATCACCTTCGTCTTCCGATGTCGATTGGACCAAAGGTTGCATGCGTATCCTATGCAAGGAATCAAATTGACCGTAGTTCGCTTCATGGCCTTGCGTGAAGGCCTCCACCAGATTCCTAAGAACTTCTAGCCCAAAGGATCTCACGAAACTGGAAGAATGTGGATCAATTTCGACCAATGACGAAACTTGACCCCATATACTACTTTCGTTATCATATCAGCTGGATTGTCTTTGGTTTCGATTTTCACAAGTAGAATGTCTTCTTCTTCCAGAATTCCTCTAACAAAATGAAACTGAACATCTATATGCTTGGTTCTGGCATGATGCACTTGATTCTTAGCCAAGTAAATTGCACTAAGACTATCACAATGCACAGGAAGTTATTCATGTACAAAACCCAAGTCATCTAGCAAACCCCGTAATAGCTTCTTCAAATGCCTCTGTCACTGCCATGTACTCCACTTCAGTAGTTGAGAGATCCACATTAGACTGTAAAATCGATCTCCAACTAACTGGTGCTCCATCCAGGGTAAATAAATACCATTTAGTTGAACGCCTCTTGTCCAAATCAGCATAGTCAGAATCTACATAACCAACACATAGCTGATTGTTTTCATCTTCCTTCACAAACTCCAAGCGAACATCAATTGTACAATAGAGGTACCTCAAAATCCATTTCACAGCTTTCCAAAAATCCTTTACCAGGATTATGCATATAACGGCCGATCATATTCACTGCATGTGAAATGTCTGGCCTCGTACATACCATCACATACATCAAGCTACCAATAATACTAGCATATGGAACTTGGGACATATGCTCATCACACTCTTCTTCAATAGTATGAGACATATTAGAATTCAACTTAAAATGAGAACCAAGATTTTGTTCCTTCGCAGACACCAAATTTCTATAACACTTTCTCCAAGTATGCCTTCTTAGACAAATAAACTTTACCCTTCTATCTGTCACGTTGAATCGTCATGCCAACAATCTTCTTAGCTTCTCCCAGAACTTTCATCTCAAACTCAGTTGACAATTTGTGCTTCAAATTCTCAATCTCTTACTTGTTATTCGATGTTATCAACATATCATTGACATACAAGAGGGGGGGAAAAAAAGACCCACCACATAGCTTATTGAAGTATATACAATGGTCATAGTGATCAAATCATAAACTGATCAAATCGCTTGTACCACTGACTTGGAGACTGTTTCATCCCATACAATGATCTTTTTAGCTTACATACACAATCTTCTTTTCTATCAACCTTGAACCCACTCGGCTGAGTCATATAGATCTCCTCTTCCAGATCACCATGTAAGAACGTTGTCTTGACATCTAGTTGAACTAGGTCTAAATCATATTGTGCTACCAAGGCTAACAAAATTCGGATTGATGAGTGTTTCACAATGATAAGTGCTTAATTTACATGTTTAGAATGTCAATTCCATACTTTTTTTAGCTATAATTTTTCCATATTATTCATTATTATGATTATTTTCTAGTTTATGTGTCATATCAGGTGAATCATCCAAAGAGGAGCTACAAAGTACTTAAATGAGCAAGGAAGTGGAGTCTATCAATGAAGGAAGGCCAAAGACCAAATTCAACTCATTCAAATCTAAGATTTCTTAATACCATATTGAAGAGAACGAGAATACGGAGTGAACGCAAAAAGAATGAGGTCATTCCGAGTTCGGACGAAGAAGTTATAGGTAAAACAAGATTGAAATACTTAAAGTTACAGAGAGAGGTTCGACTGATAACTTCATCAGCTCGAGTCTGCCGAACCTGGAGCTTCAAAATCAATATTTTCGAAGAGTATACATGAGAATGTTCGGCTCAAAAGTAATTTAATCAAGTGAGCCGAACCTAACGCTCGCCTGGAGTAAATTTCACTTGTCAGGTTCGTCCAGAAAGGTCGGCAAGTTATGAGCCGAATCTGACAACTTCCTGGGACATATTTGAACGGAAAATTGACTTCTATCTAAAGATTACACGGTCTCGGAAGGATTCTAAGCCTAATTTTGAGAGTTCTACATAAGAAGACATTCAGATCCTTAAAAAGATATCTTTTATCATCTTCCATATCAATTCTACCTCTCATATTACATCTTCTTACATCAAAACCTAGGGTTTAGCCCTTTAGGGGGAACCCATTCTTTTGTAATCATGTGTAGCTAAACCTTTCTTTATTAAGGATGAATTTCAATATGCTAGCGTGAAGCTTTATTAGTTATATAAATCAAATTGGAGTTTTTATCATCATCGTTTTTTTCACTATTTTTAGAGTTTATGATTGATTAATTAGATTGTTTGGAGTGCACGCTAGATTAATCTATTGATCATTCTATTGCTAGTAAACAGTTAGGATATCCGTGTAATTGTTGAATAATCCTTACACAAGTAGAGAACGTGAGACCTCGCAGAGGGATTCTGTGGAGTAATCGTGTGTGAAGACAACACTAGTAAGTGGACATTGCACTAAGGGTCTAACTGCTAGGTTAAACTAAGTTCACATAACTTAAAGCTTTCGATTGGGTTACACCTTGAGTGCGCTACTACTTGGTGGTTCGGTTGGATAGAACTTGATATGCGAGCGCTTCGGTATCCAGTTAGACAAGGAACTTTGGGGATAACACTGCTCTAGCTGTTTTCCTACAGTTGGTGATGAATGGTTCAAACGAAGATAGATAAGTATACTATTTAGTCAACATTTGGTAACGGTGAAGGACTCCTTGATCATCTCCTTCTTTTCTTATTTGTTTACTTTAATTCAACAATCCCCCTTTGTCTTGTATTACTTTGCTGAACTAAATAACATATCAATTACACAGCTCTATGTGGGAACGATCTCTTACTACCACAATATTACCAGTTAATTAGTGGGAAATATCTTGATTAATTTATTGTGGTTACGACACGCATCAAATTTTACCGTCGCTGCCGGGGAGCGGTTGTTAATTGAATTGTTATTTGTTTAGCTTGTTTTTACTATTATTTTTAGATTTTTCTTTTGATTTTTCTATTTTTTTGTGAGTCGTCATGTTTCCTTACGGACATAACATGTACGGAGCACAAGATCACTCATATGATAGTGGTAATCAATATGGTTTTCAATCTCAATATTATGACAGCTACCAACCATTCCATGGGTATAATCAAAACCAATCTTTTGGCTATGATCAATATCTTACGGAACCTTATGGGTAATCTCATACATGTCAACAACCTTATGACGTGCATGTAAGTGAACAATCACAAGGATGGGGGGATAGTTATGCTTTTAATCACGATTCTTCTAGTCTTACAGATCTAATGCACCGATTTATGGATAATATGGATCGGGAAAATAAAAAGTTGGACCATCACATTCAAAAGATGGGTGAACGCGATCAGACTATGGAAAGCTATGCTTCTAAAGATAGTTCTTCTAATATGGAAAATCTAATGCACTAATTTATGAATAGTTTGGATCGGGAAAATCAACAGTTGGATGAACACAACAAAAAGATTGAATATGCACTTCAAGAACTTCAAGAGGTTATTGACAACTTAAGAAGAGACATGAATCAAATTAAGAAGGAAATAACTAAGAAAGAAGTTTGGACTCAAAGCCAAATCAATTCTGACGTTCCCATGATCAATAATAGATATAAGATTCATGAGTATCTTGAAGATGAGAAACCTTTGGAAAGTCCTTGCAATAATGGTAAAGTTATTTCAACTCTGGATCATTATAAAGATCACTCGCCTATTCAAAAGGAGGAGAATGGATATGACATAACCGTTGTTATATATGGTGTAATGTACTCAAACAATGATTTTAAGATTTGCACCAATGAACTAGACTTCCTAGGAGAGGATTCTGATTCCAATGACGAGGTTGTTGACGAGAAGATGATTGAGAATGAAACCAAATTGATTGATTTCGTGGAAGACCCGATTGAACTTGCTACAAATTATAATGATGTTGAGATTCCGATCAAAGCAGAAACTGACGAAGAATGGTTAAATAGTTTGATAGAGGACCACGATACAAACGAGGTAAATAATCATTGCAATTCTTTAAGAATGATGAGGATCCCGTAATAAAAGAGATTGTGGAATGTTTGTCTAATCCTTTGCATATTTCTAAATCTTTTGATCCACATCGCTTAGGATTGGAGTTGTGTGCTTCCAAAGTTTTAACAGATTATTTTTCTTCAAAGTATCCACCACTCGATGTGTTTGATTCTAGCGTTGTGCAGGTTCACCAAACTGAGAAACCTAAAGAAGTTCCTGAATTCTATGTTCTCTATCCACTTTCGAGTGTAGAAAGGACTAATTGTGGGGGAAACTTCCAAGCTATAACAATTTCACTATTCATGTATTGTGCTAACAATTGTTTGAAGTTGTTATTAGAATTGCAGATCGTTTTCTGGGTGGACTACCAGATTTTTAGATTGTTGGTGTATGGACGATAACCAGCGGGTCAGGCAGAGGACGTTAAACTAAGCGCTGAATGGGAGGCAACCCATTGGTTTTTTATTTTCTATCCTTTTTGTTTCTATTTTTATTGTTTTACATATCATATTAGGATTTCCCACCTTGATTTTACTTAGGATGTTACATTGAGGACAATGTAAAGTTTAAGTGTGGGGGAGTGTTTGAGTATTTAGCATATAGTGTTTTTCCAAAAAAATTGTAAATATTTGCATAAAAAAACTTCAACTTGTAGAGATTTTAGAGTCACTAGCATACTTTTAGGTATGTTTACATAGAGATTTCTGACCGACATAACTGAACTTGGAAGTGTTAGGGAACTACGTTCGGATTTCTTACTTGTTAGAGTGTTAAATAATGGATTTAATCATGTCGGTGGCTAATGAGGTGCAGAGGGAAATGCATTATTAGAGTCAATCATTAGTGGAGACTACCTATTTTCAAATCAACAAAGGCACCAGACCTAAAATTCTTTGTAGATGACTAAAGAGCTTTGTTTTGAGTATGTGTCACCGTACCTTAATTCCGGGTAGAATGGTGAGCTACCCAACTTCACACCATTTTCAGCACTATTTTTGATCTCTTGAGTGCTAATTTTGTCAATCATGAGGGTGGCGTCTATAGATGAAAACCACCTTCTTGTAGTTTGATTTGCAGTTATCACCATTCTCTCGCCAACAACAGGTCCATAAAAACACATCATCATCAACAAAGGAGCGACATCAAAATTTACAAGGAAAGTTGAAGACGTTTGAGGTTTATAAGCAACAATTCAAAGAAGAGCAAATTTCATATCCAAGTAAAGCAACATACAATGAGCATATTTTTACACATATGTTGAAGACTTACAATAATGAACATAATTTTATATCAAAGTTGAAGACTTATTCACAAGAGCGAGAAAATCAAAAGATGAAAGTTATTGAAGTTTATGCTACGGAGACAATACAAGTTATGAAGATTCAAGTGGTAAAGTACTTCTTTCATGGCCATGTTAATTTTATTTCATTTTTATTATTTTAGTTGCAATCTCTTTAATAAATATATATATATATATATAAAATATTTAAAAAAATAATTTGCATTTAGGTTGTTATTTGTTCAATAAGGCCATGGGGAATAAAAATATATAAAGAAGTTTCAAGCAACAAGGAAATAGAGGAAAAGAGTTACAAATTGTCGAAGTTCTACGAAATTCAAGAGTTTATCATCAACCGTTGAAGACCGAAGACCAAGAAGATGAAGAAGACGAGCCGAAGGAAGACGTTTTTATTGGATGTTATGAGAGTGGTGCTACCATTACTGCCGATCGTATGTGAAGGTGAGTGAGTACTCTCATCCTCGCAATAATGGTTGATTTGCTTTCTTAGAGATCATTAGAAAAAGTCTTTTATTTCCCACGATCTTGTGGGGTCTCCAGAAATAATTCGGAAGGTTTCTTTCCCACCATTCAACGTGTGTAGGATTTCTCTCTTCATTCCTACCTGCACACATGTGAGACCCATAAAAAAGTCATCTTATTGAGTGCAATTATCATAAAATCCTTTTAAGTGAGGCAGAAGTCGAGGCGAAATGCTTATTGATCGCTCTTGTTTGAGCACTGCTCGGTCGAACTCGCAAGCGTTGCTATCTCAAGCTTGTTTGTCAATGTTAGTGATCAAAACTATAAGTCTTGATTTCTAGTCTACTTATAGTGATGTCTCGGACTAGGATAGATTGTGTATTTGAGCATTAGACTTCACGGAGTTCATCAAATTGAAGACGAAGAACTACTAAGGCGAGCTTTTGGAACTTCATCAATAAAAGGTATGTGGAGACTAAAGCTCATCTATCACTTGGAAAGTCTATTTCTACTCTATCTCCTATATTTAGACAAAGGTGGTTTATGGTTTTCGATTAAACACATTTGAGATTTCGAGCTGAGTTTAACTCGCTTATATATTTTTCGGAATATGTGTTGGTAAGCTTTCACTTCAACCAAGTTCATCTTATATTCTTGACGAAAGTCAAAAGATGATCATGTGAAAAACGCCGAGTAACATCTTACATGGTTTGTGTGATACAATCATTTGATGTAGGCTTGGAATGTTTCTTTATGATTATTTCAATATCTTGAAAATTGCTTTGACGCTAATAGTATGTGAAAACGGCTATTGTCATCCTCTAAGAAAGTTTCAATGATTGAAATAGAGTTTAGAATATTTAACCATCATTGGATTATAAACATAGTGTGCATTCTTGCATGTATGTGATCCATGAACGGAACTAAAGTATGCATACATGTATGCGTACTTGTAGTTGTGAAATTCCGTGTACCAAGTACACATACCGGTACGTATACTTGTGTAATGTATAGGTCCGGGAATTTCTGCTGGGTTTTGGAAGTGTACTTAAGTATGCGTACCCGTTCGCATACTGGCGAACCCAAACTCAGACCGGCTACTTAAGTATGCGTACCCGTTTGCATACTTGAGTGGTTAAAGTTCTAGAATTGGTTTGTTCATGAACTAATACATTTATATATTAAGGAATGCATTCTTTGCAAACCGTGGCAATAATGTTCATGAATTGATTCGAGTGAATCAAACCAATTTTGCTTCGGTTGTGTTCTTAAATACTTCTATGAGAATATAGCTATTGAACAACTCTTTAAATAGTTTCATTTGAGTCATTTGAACTAGTTATGGTTAAGATGAATATGGTTGATATGAGAGTGTTCATATAGCTAACTGATGTGATTTTCAACTTTGTTGTAGTAAAAGGTTCGTTGAGACTTGTGAAGATTCGAGTTTTTAAATTTAATAAAAATATACAATAATATTACAATTTGTGCAAGAGGTACTGGGACTAAGGATTTAGCTAATCTTCATAACATAAGGTTCACTTATTTATTCTCAACAATTTTAGCTCAAGAAATATAAACATGGACTCTATTTTTGCCAAGGTAGATTCTCAAAACATTGATTGTAAATGTTAAGCATGGGACATCAAATCACCTAAGCTAAGCATGACCCATCTAATCAAATGACAATCAATTTAATCAAATCATATTTCAATTAATTTTAGTGCAAAAGTCATAAAAAAGAATAAAACAAATTTACCCATGTATGAAGTTCGGCCTCCTCCGTCGTCCCAGTGTTGGGGTTTAGCTCCTCATATTATAGACACTCTCAAAATATTTTTTATTTGCTCAAAAATTGTTTACAATGGTGAAAACGGAGAAAATAGTGAAAAACAGTAATTTGCGACGTACAAAAATCGTCACAAAATGAACGATACAAGAGAAGTGTTGTAGACCTTGTTCTGCGGTCGCTGGAAAGGAGTTGGGAACTGTCGCATTTAAGCGATAGTTTTCAACGACTTTCCTTTACAGGCTTTTGTTCATCGTGTTCTTCAGTTCTGCAACAGCAGCAGCAGCAGAACCCGAGTTTCTGCAACTCGTGATTTCTTCTTCTCTTGCTCTCCTAAGCTCCCCAAACTCTCGACACCTCTTCTCTGAGTCCCCAACAACTATTTATAACCCAACAACATCGAAATCTCATGTAATAACATATAATTCTCCATTATTCTTCACGGCCTGTTTAGGAAATAATTCAGATTTTTGATTTCTCCACGCGTTCTGAAGCTGCCAAATTGCCATATTTATCTCTGCCACGCTCCAAAGTGTTGCTCGAGCCAACAAAGAACTCGTTCAAACTTCTCCAAATCTCGTGAATATCTTTTCCATGCACGAACTGCCCTGTTCTCAACTCTTGGATTATCTAGCCAAATTCAGTCGAAACTAAAGACCAAAACATGTTTATTAGGTCATATCATAACTACCCATCAAAAATCAGCCATTGAATCTACCTCCAACCCCATCAAATCTTTGATCGAAATTCTGCCAGTGAATGAAATGATTTCCCGCCAAAACAAGAAATTCAAATTAAGAAGAAGGGGTGCCCTGAATCCAAAACGCGGGTGCCTTTAGTACTCTATCCTGGGGTGTAAAACACCACTTTACGAGCCAATTTCGCCGCAAGAGCTTATTTATCTGAAAATACCTACAAAGACATAAAATAATAAAATAAATACAAAATCGAATACTAACAATATATACAATTGAGACATATTAGACACAATAATACGTCTATCACTAACCTCGGTTAACTACGGTTGAGCCAACATGGTGTACACGTTTAGGTACGGTTACATAAACCTAAATGAGGGTACATTTCATTTGTGTATAACAAGCTAAGTTCGATCTAATGGTTAAAATATATTAGCTTGAATCTAATCAGGTTTCCATCTAACGTTGAATATTGAATGCTTTGTTACCAAGGTAACTTAGATTGCAAACCCTGATTTGAAAACTATATAAAGGAGAACTCTAGCAACTGGGAAACCTAATCCCCACACCTCCTGTGTTATACTAGTTATATAAGCTAGAGTCGATTCTCCTTTAACCTTAGGTTTTTCACAAAACCCTATAGGTTAACGACTTAAAGATTTCAATGGGATTGTGAAGCCAGACCCAACTATTTTCTCTGTAGTTGCGTGATCTGATCTTGCCGTTTCTATCGTATTTGAGTACTATCTTCTTTAAGATTGGCTCGAGATTTATTCTCCGACAGGCAAGATAAAAAGTAGTCACAAACATCTTCGTCTCATCGTTTGTGATTCCACAATATCTTGTTTCGCTACCATACGATTAAGATTATTGTGAGGTGATTGACAATACTGGGATGTTCTTCGGGAATATAAGTCCGGTTTATCAATTGGTTCCTGTGCACCTTGATTTATCAAAAGACGGAACAAAACTCGTAGGTATTTCTGTGGGAGACAGATTTATCTATTCCAATAGACTTTTCTGTGTGAGACAGATTTGTTTATCAAGTCTTCGACTTTGGGTCGTAGCAACTCTTAGTTGTGGGTGAGATCAGCTAAGGGAATCAAGTACGTAGTATCCTGCTGGGATCAGAGATATAAGGAGCGCAACTGTACCTTGAATCAGTGTGAGATTGATTAAGGTTCAACTACAGTCCAGTCCGAAGTTCATTGGTAGTAGGCTAGTGTCTGTATCGGCTTAATACAGTGTGGTGTTCAAATCTGGACTAGGTCCCGGGGTTTTTCTGCATTTGCGGTTTTCCTCGTTAACAAAATTCTGGTGTTTGTGTTATTTCTTTTCCGCATTATATTTTGTTATATAATTGAAATATCACAGGTTGTGCGTTGAATCGATCAATTGGGAAATCCAACCTTTGGTTGTTGATTGAAATTGATTGATCTGAACATTGGTCTTTGGTACTGTTCAAGTTATTCCTCTTATATTCAATCGGGCTCGCAATTTCCTATTTGCTGATTGCGGATTGAATTAAGAGATAGAGATATAAAACTCTTTGATATACTTTTCTCTAGATTGAGCCTGAATGTCTAGTTGATTCTCTTGAAAGTATATTGGAGTTTGTCTATTCATATTGCCAAACGAATTATTGAGTGTGGTTGTTGTACCCCCGCTTTTTCAATTGGTATCAGAGCAGGCAAACACGTTAAAGACTTTATAAGTCTGTGTTTGTAGCGACCTGAATATGGACAGAGGTGTTATCTCTATAAACGTACCTCCAGTCTTCGATTTCTCAAATTACTTATGGTGGAAAATTGTTATGCGTGCCTTTCTTCATGCGCGTGATTTTCAATCATAGGTTTATGTGGTTAATGGCTATAATCCTCCAGTTTCTACAGAAGGCGATGTAACAGTTCCAAAGGATATTGGTAGATATGATGCTGCCGAGATTCTTGCTGCAAAGAAAAATTCTGATGGGCTAAATGCTATCATTCATGCCATTACCCCAGAGCTCCAGCATCATGTGACTACTTGCACAAAGTCTAAACATGCTTGGGATATCTTAGAAACCGTATTTGAAGGGAATACCTGTGAAAAGGAAGTTAGGCTTCAAAACCTAAATTCCGATTGAGAAAACTTTCGTATGGAAGATGACGATTCATTTGATGAGTTTAATCACAAAGTGTCTGAAATTGTTAATGCATCTTTTGCGTTGGGTAAGACTATTCCTGAAAAGGACATTGTGATGAAAATTCTTAGATCGCTGCCATTTAGATACGACTCTAAGAAGCATTCCATCGTTGAAGTAATAACCTTTCAACTCTTTCCAGAAATACTCTGGTTGGGAAGTTAAAGATCTTTGACCATGAGCATACATCCAAATCCGGAAAGGTTATTGCTTTCAAAGCACAGAAGAACACTAAGTTACTTGACAAAAGTAAAAGTGTTTTCATCTCTGAAGATGATCTTTCTGAGGCCGATTCATCAGATGAATATCTTGACAAGTCAGTCTCGTTGATCACAAGACAGTTTAGAGATCTTCTTTTGAAGAGAAGTAAACGGTTCTCCAGAGATAAACCTAAGTCATCAGTTAAACCTCATAATCGTGTTCCTCCTAAAAACAAGGATATTGATGAGACTGATGACGAGGATATGCCACGGTGCTTTAAGTGTAAAGGTTTTGGTAATTTTGCAAATGAGTGTCCAAATCGTAAAAAATACACTGGGAACAATGGTCTTGCTGCAACTCTTGATGAAATGTCTGACAACTATGATTTTAATAAAGACGAAAAGTCAAGTGTTGCATTTCTATGTAAAAATATTGATTTTGATAATTGTAGCAATACATACATCAATCTTGATATTCTTTCAGAAGAAATCTCAACCGATCTGGAAGATAAAATGGATTTATCTGTTTCTACTGGAAACTATTTTTCTGATTTTTCAGGTTCCACTATGTGTCTAGCTGCCTACACATCTCGGGCGTCTGAATCATCATCTGTGTTGACATGCTCTTATTGTTTTCTCAAAGGTCATGAACTTTCAAAGTGTTTCAAGTACAAACACAAAATGAGATATGTCAACAAACTTCAATGAAGAGCGAATCGATTAGCAAACAAGTTCAAACTTGTTCAAAAATCTGAGGTATGTAAACGCATCTTTTCTTCAAAGAAGTTAGTTTCCAAAGAAAAGACTAGATCATTAGAGAGAAATTTATGGTCTAAACACTCTGAGAAACAGGGCTCTTTGAATTCCTATCAAAAGGGTTATGGTGGACAGATCATTGTTCACACCAGCACAACTTAATTGTGTTGGTTAGTGCATCTTGTCTCATGTGACTGATCAAAAGAGACAAGATTATGCACACCTCAGGCTTTAGGAAAAGAAAATTGTTTTAGATTGTTTAGATTTTCTGTTTTTTCTTTTTTTTGCTCTATTGAGCTTTGCAAGTCTGGAATTCGTGTTTCCTTTCATATCTAATTGATATTGGAAAGGATTTCCCTGTTTAATCAATAAAAGAGGATTATTCTCGACAATTCTACCCTCTTTAGGGTTGAGAGTTATGCATGCGTGAACTTGTGTGTTTAAAAGTTCCGTAACTCTACATTCCTTTTTCCTTCACTTGAAACTCCTTTTATCAGAAGACTGCTTGTTGAGACTATCTTGTGATTTCCTCTCACAATTTTTGTATGGATACTCCAAGCATTATGTATTCTGATGGAAAATATTTTAATATGATTGTTAAGCCATCAATCATGAAGGAAAAAGATAAATCTCCATTACCTCCAACTTTGAAAACAAAAAGAAGGAATGTGAGGAAATCATGAGTTGTTCCTTCAAATTCTCAGAAGTTTTCTGGTGTTCTTGAAGAGTTGAAGGAAACAAGGAAGGAGATTCAGGAAATAAAGGCTATTACTTTGAGAACTCTTGAAATTCAGAAGGCCCTGGTTCGACATCAGTTCAAAAGGTTTGTTGGAATCGACTCATTTCTTCATGAACCTTATGTTCCCATGGCTATTGACGACAAGGAGTTTGGGGACGATAAAGAATTTTTTCAGAGATCTCAAAATCTAGTAAACTTCTTATGAGAATTTATTCTTGTATTTTTAAGAAGGATAACTAGGGGTTGGAATAGCCATTATTGTGAGTACACATAGCTATTGCCAACGTTTTCATCTTGCAATGTTTTTAGATTTATTTGTTTAAATTCTAAAGCTTATTTGGAAGATGATTTTTGCAGTATTAATCTTTATGGTTTTATATATTGCAAATTGTTATGGGATATGTTGTTTACGTCCGTGAACCTTGACTGTCCCATATTTGTTCAAAAGTTAACTCTATTGTATGTCGGTATGCAAGTATTGATAAAAGATAGAATGAACTTTTGACTACAAAAGTTAAGCCTTTTATGTCATTTGCAAATATTGATGGGAGGAAGGATAAACTTTTGTTTGCAAAGATTAAGTCTATTATATGTCATTGTGCAAATAGTGATGAAAAATAGAATGAATCTTTGATTATTCCTCAGTATTGGTCTTTCCCTGATCCACATCTTTGTGTATATACTGTGTTGCTCCATAAGTTCTCTTATGTTGAGCATGACCGATTGAATTGATCATTTTCCTTGTGGTTAATTCGATTGAGATTTTTGGATACAAATTCATGTTTCATGTGATTTGTTAATGTCCAAAGAAATCCTTCTTTTCTCTTAAAAGTAAGGTCGCTCTTGTTGTTCTTTCGGGAATGACATTTTATGGGGGGAGTTCTTAATTGAACTTGTGCTTCATTGCCAAATCTTTGTGGGGAGTGCGGCTGTGGAATATTGTAGGGGTTATCTTGTATCTTTATAAACTCCTTGATGAGTGCATTTAGTTTCGGCTATTTGATGGCATCTAAACAAGTTGATATGTTGTTCTCTTTTGGTCATGAAGTATCTCTATGGAAATTTCATGAGGATCCCACTAGTTTTCGTACCTTTGCCAATTTTTATTGGCAAAAAGGGGGAGAATTAATGTGTATTTCACACTACAAATACATATGGTTTACGGATCATTATGTAAGGGGGAGTGGTTTTCATGTGAGATGAAGTATTGACTAAGGGGGAGTGATACATATCACCATAGTATTGTTGTCAAAGTTGTGATACAATTGAACTTTGATGTTGTATAATGATACTATGACACTGTATAACAATGATTGAGAGCAACTGTTTTCTCATTGTTATTGCTACGGATCTTCAACAACAATGATGCGGAATTGAACACATTTGGAATTATTGGAATACTTGGAAGTGACGAAGATTTCGAGTAACATTGAAGAACCAAGGAGATCAAGCATTTGGATGAGTGATAGGTGTCTAAAATACCTAATTCTAGTATCGATTTCGCACGCTTTTCTTATTAGTTTTCTCGTTATTTTGTATCTTACGTTTTGCTTTTATGTTTTTAGGTACAATGGCTTAAATATGCACAAAGGAAGAAAAAAGCGTCAAAATAGGGCGTATCGGCTTATGCGCTTAGAGCTCATGTCAATTAAATCACTAGCCTAAGGGGACTGCAGGCGCTGCTTTTGAAGGCAGAGTCATGGGATTAGTATCGGTGGGCTAACTTGTACCAGCATGAAGTATGTCCAACATTGCACCACAAAGACTTGACATCAAGCCAGTCACACATGTGCGTTTGAAAAGAAATGAAAGTTGGGTTCCTTTAGAAACCAAATCTGTGAGCAGTGGAGGAGGTCGACTTTCACCAGTGAGATTCTACACTAGTTTTGTTGCCGCAACCAGTTCGAGAACCAATTCTTGTCGCCGGTTAACCTTGTTCATATGTGTTCTCACCATGGGTCAAGATCCCTAGCTGAAGCTGAGAAGAAGAAGGAAGAATTGCGTTTATTTGCTGGCGTTCTGTACCAGAAAAAGGGAAGAGATTGAGCTGATTCTGTGGGGTATTTGGGTTTATCAGTTGCTCGAGTATGAGTAGTGGTTGTAGCTCAAGTTGCAGGTTGAGTTTGGGGTTCAAATGGGTTTGATTTGGTGGAGTTCTGAGCTTATTTTGCTGCCAGGAAATCATTGAACAAGACTGATATCTGTTGTTCTTGTTGGGTGAATTCAGAAGTTAACAGAGGGGCAATACAAGTGATTCAAGATTGTGGTGTTTGCTTTGACTAATTTGGTTGGATTTGAAGATATAATGATCAGTTGAATAAATGATACACCCCGGTTTGCTTTGGACTTGAATGCAGGGGATGAACTGTATATGTGTTTGAATGATTGAATGGCTATGGGTGTCGTTTGAATATGAATTTGCAGGGAACTGGAGAGTGTAGAAGATGCCTCCTTGACTGATGACAACACCACCAGATTGTGCATACAACATTCTCGGCTAAAGGCCTGAATGAGATTTTGTTCATCACTTGAAGCTTAGCTGCTGCTAGTTGCGTCTATGCGCAAGGGTTGCTGTTGCAGTGGTTCGTGTGATTATTTGCCGAGTTCTGGAGGCTGACTTGAGTAGACTGAGCTGAGTTCAAGCAGTTGGTAAGAAAGGAAGAGCTGGGTACAGAGATGCTTAGGAAATGTAGAGTTTTGAGCTTAAATTGCTGCTGAAAATTAGTGAAGTCTGTGGCCTGAGAGTGATTGGTGTTTACAAGAGCTAAACAGGTAAAACTGGTTGCAATTGACAGGGCCTGGAGTCGAGTTGGGGAAGCTGAAGATGTTACTGCTACCACTAAGTCTTGTAGCTGAATGGTAGTGACTGGTGGATTGCTTTCTAAATCAACCAGGAGGAATAAAAGATGGTGCAAGTCTACAGCTGATAAGGGTTTTGAACTGGATGCGTATTCACAACAGTATGGCTCGAGAACGTGGGGTTTTGGTCGAGTTTTGATGCAGAAAGTCAGGCGAAGGAACTGATGGTTTAATGAAAGTTTAATATGTTGTGCGCTTGCTGCTATGGATTGTGGTCAGGTCTGGGAGATTCAGGACTCAATGTGGAAGCTGGAGATGGCATGGATTAATGGGTACAGAGTGGTTCTCGGAAATGGCTCAATGGTTCATGGTTCAGTGGCTGTGCGCGAGGGTTTCCTGGCAAAGGCTAGAATTTGTTTTAGAAATCAAGATAAACAAGGAGTTAGGGTACCAATCCGTTTCTATGTTGGATAGAGCCTTGAAAACAGGCCACTAGTGATGTTTCTACCGCTAATTTCATGAGATGTACGGCTGTGATAGATGGTGTAGGAATGGTCTGTTTAGGTCACGATATTGTAGGAGAAGAAAAGCTATAAGGGAGGCGCAGAAAACACAAGAGAGGACTTTTTCATCACGAGAGAAACGACGCAGCAACTGTTCACAGAAGTACTAAGAAGCTGAACCAGATCTTAGCTTCCAGGAGTAACACAACAACAACTCTGGTTTGCTTCCTGGGTTTATTCTCAACTCTCTTTTCCTTAAAACGACTTTTAAGCCTTTGTTGAAGACAATTTGATTATGAGTAGCTAAACCTATTTTTGATTAGGGGCGATTTCAAAGCCCGGAATATGAACTACAATTGATATGAAATAACTTGTTCTCTTGCACTCGTTCTCGTTATTGTTTTATTTCTACCGTGCTAATAATGCTTATGGATTGTTCCTTAATTGTTTAAGTTCGAAATTAAATTGTTATGTCACAATCCTATTGCTAGTTTTGATTTTCTTCGACCCGTAATTGTCTAGAAATATAAACGCAAGTAGCGATATATGGGTATTGATGATGGGATTTTTTTAAGTACCCATATGTAGAAATTGACACTAGTAGGTGATTCATGCTTTTGAGTTCATCACTAGGAGCAACCTTATCTCACAAAACTTAGAGCACTTGTTTAAGTCACACCTAGAAAGCGTACCTCTAGGAAACTTGGCAAGTAGAAACCGGTAGTCGAGCGCTTCCGTGTCCGGTGAACTTAAGAGATAATAACGGGATAGTTGAGCGTACTAAATATCCTAGGGTTGTTAGTGTTAGAGCACTGCTCGGTCGAACTCGCAAGCGTTGCTATCTCAATCTTGTTTGTCAAGTTTAGTTGCCAAAACTATAAGTCTTGATTTCTAGTCTACTTATAGCTAAGTCTCGTGCTATGATAGTAAGTGTAGTTGAGCTCTAGACTCCACGACGTTCATCATACAAAGACGAAGAACTACTCAAGGAAATGGTGAAACTTCATTGACAAAAAGGTATGTGGAGACTTGAACTTATCTATCACTCAAACGTCTATCTACTATATCTCCTATCTTGAGACAAAAGTCGTATTGCTATATAGACTTCGATTATACACATTAGCTATTTCGAGCCGAGTTTATCTCGCTTATCTATTTCTCGAAATATGTGTTGGTAAGCTTTCGCTTTGGCCAAGTTCATCTTTACTCGTGACGAAAGTCATGTTGAACATTTCAATTTCTTGGAAATCGCTTTGATGAAAAATAGTTTGTGGATAACAACTATATAACATCCTCTAAGAATGTTTCAATGATTGAAATGGGAGTTTAGAATATATAACCATGATTGGATATAAACATTGTATGTGAACTCATACTTGTGTAAGTCCAAAATCCTTGAACCAAAGTATGCGTACTTTGCTGGTTTAGGATGACCGGAGCTAAGTCTGCGTACCTGTACGCGTACTATCGGAAGTTCACATCCCGTGAATTTCTGCTGGAGTTTGTGAACTGAAAACAAGCTCAATCCGGGTATTTAAGTATGCGTACTTAAGAGGGTTATTTTCTAAAAACGGTTTATTCATGAGCTAAGACATTTATAAATTAAGGAATGCATATTTGCAAACCGTGGCTATAATGTTCATGAATCGATTCGAGTGAATCAAAATCGTTTTTGCTTCGATTGTGTCTTGTATACTTCTATGAGATCTAAGCAATTGAACAACTCTTTAACTAGTTCATTTGAGTCACTTGAACTAGTTATGGTGAAGATGAATAAGGTTGATATGAAAGTGCTCATATGGCTAACCATTGGTTAACTATTGTTGAACCAACTAGGTGTACACGTTTAGGTACGGTTACCCAAACCTAAATGAACGTGCATTTCATTTGTGTATGACAAGCTAAGTTCGATCTAACGGTTGAAAGATATTAGCTTGAATCTAATCAGGTTTTCATCTAACGGTGAATATTGAATGCTTTGTTACCAAGGTAACCTAGATTGCAAACCCTGATTTGGAGACTATATAAAGGAGAACTCTAGCAACTGGGAAAGCTAATCCATACTAGTTGTATAAGCTAGAGTCGATTCTCCTTTAACCTTAGGTTTCTACCGAGACCCGGTAGGTTAACGACTTAAAGACTTCATTGGGATTGTGAAGCCAGACCCAATTATTTGCTCTGTAGTTGTGTGATTTGATCTTGCTATTTCTATCGTATTGAGTACAATTGTAAAATTGGCTCGAGAATAATTTCTCCGATAGGCAAGATATAGAAGTAGTCACAAACATCTTCGTCTCATCATTTGTGATTCTACAATATCTTGTTTCGCTAGTCGATTAAGATTATTATGAGGTGATTAATATTTCTAGGCTGTTCTTCGGGAATATTAATCACCTCATAATAATCTGTGTGAGACAGATTTGTTTATCAAGTCTTCGACTTTGGGTCGTAGCAACTCTTAGTTGTGGGTGAGATCAGCTAACGGAATCAAGTGCGTAGTATCCTGCTGGGAGCAGAGACGTAAAGAGCGCAACTGTACCTTGGATCAATGTGAGATTGATTTGGTTCAACTACAGTCCAGACCGAAGTTAGTTTGTAGTAGGCTAGTGTCTGTAGCGGCTTAATATAGTGTGTGTTCAATCTGGACTAGGTCCCGGGGTTTTTCTGCATTTTCGGTTTCCTCGTTAACAAAACTTCTGGTGTCTGTGTTATTTCTTTATCGCATTATATTTTGTTATATAATTGAAATATCACAGGTTGTGCGTTGTATCGATCAATTGGTAAATCTAACCTTTGGTTGTTGATTGAAATTGATTGATCCTTGAACATTGGTCTTTGGTACCGTTCAAGTTGTTTCTTTTGTATTCAATCAGGCTCGCAGATTTCTATTTGTTTGAGTGAGGATTGAATCGAGAAAGTGATATATAACTCTTTGATATACTTTTTATTAAGATTGAGTCTGATTGTCTAGTTGATTCTCTTAAAAGTATATTGGAGTTAGTCCATACAGATTGCTAAGCGAAATATTTGGTGAGGTTGTTGTACCCCCACTTTTTCAGTTAATAACGAGATAATGTGAAGAACGTGGCTATATGTCAATTAGGTTTATATTTCGTGGTCTAAAATGAATCCTTAATCAATATCATCTCATATTTGAATACAATTTACAATTTTCAGAATTTTTGAATCACAAAATCATCTTTGCTAAGATTACTTTTATAACAACTTTTGCTCAATACTTCCCTTGGGACGAATCTGCTTTCATTATACTACTTGCTAGTGTAAAGAGAAGTAGAAATTATTATTTGCGAGTTGACAACTCGTCAATGAGAAGCTACAAAGTTTATTTATTTTGTAATCCATATGTATTGATAGTTTTGTCACAAAAATTGACAAAGGGGGAGGTTGTTAGAGCACTGCTCGGTCGAACTCGCAAGCGTTGATATCTCAAGCTTGTTTGTCAATGTTAGTGATCAAAACTATAAGTCTTGATTTCTTGTCTACTTATAGTGATGTCTCGAACTAGGATAGATTATGTAGTTGAGCATTAGACTTCATGGCGTTCATCAAATTGAAGACGAAGAACTACTAAGGCGAGCTTGTGGAACTTCATCAACAAAAGGTATGTGGAGACTAAAACTCATCTATCACTTGGAAAGTCTATTTCCACTCTATCTCCTATATTGAGACAAAGGTCGTTTATGGTTTTCGATTATACACATTTGAGATTTCGAGCTGAGTTTAACTCGCTTACATATTTCTCGGAATATGTGTTGGTAAGCTTTCGCTTCAATCAAGTTCATCTTATATTCTTGACGAAAGTCAAAAGATGATCATGTGAAAATCGCCGAGTAACATCTTACATGGTTTGTGTAATACAATCATTTGATGTAGGCTTGGAATGTTTCGTTATGATTATTTCAATATCTTGAAAATTGCTTTGATGCTAATAGTGTGTGAAAACGACTATTGTCATCCTCTAAGAAAGTTTCAATGATTTAAATAGAGTTTAGAATACTTAACCATCATTGGATTATAAACATAGTGTGCATTCTTGCATGTATGTGATCCATGAACGGAACGAAAGTATGCATACACGTATGCGTACTTGTAGTTGTGAAATTCTGTGTGCCAAGTACACATATCGGTACGCATACTTGCGTAAGGTATAGGTCCTGGAATTTCTGCTGGGTTTTGGAAGTGTACTTAAGTATGCGTACCCGTTCGCATACTGGCAAACCCAAACTCAGACCGGCTACTTAAGTATGCGTACCCGTTTGCATACTTGAGTGGTTAAAGTTCTAGAATTGGTTTGTTCATGAACTAATACATTTATATATTAAGGAATGCATTCTTTGCAAACCATTGCTATAATGTTCATGAATTGATTCGAGTGAATCAAACCAATTTTACTTCAATTGTGTACTTGTATACTTCTATGAGAATATATCAATTGTACAACTCTTTAACTAGTTTCATTTGAGTCATTTGAACTAGTTATGGTTAAGATGAATATGGTTGATATGAGAGTGTTCATATAGCTAACCTTGGTTAAATACTGTTGAGCCAACATGGTGTACACGTTTAGGTACGGTTACATAAACCTAAATGAGGGTACATTTCATTTGTGTATAACAAGCTAAGTTCGATCTAACGGTTGAAAGATATTAGCTTGGGTTTAACCAGGTTTTCATCTAAAAATGAATATTGAATGCTTTGTTAGCAAGGTAACTTAGATTGCAAACCCTGATTTGAAAACTGTATAAAGGAGAACTCTAGCAACTGGGAAACCTAATCCCCACACCTCCTGTGTGATACTAGTTGCGACTAGAGTCGATTCTCCTTTAACCTTAGGTTTTTCACAAAACCCTGTAGGTTAACGACTTAAAGACTTCATTGGGATTGTGAAGCCAGACCCAACTATTTTCTCTGTAGTTGCGTGATCTGATCTTGCTGTTTCTATCGTATTTGAGTACTATCTTTTTTAAGATTGGTTCGAGATTTATTCTCCGATAGGCAAGATAAAAAGTAGTCACAAACATCTTCGTCTCATCGTTTGTGATTCCACAATATCTTGTTTCGCTACCATACGATTAAGATTATTGTGAGGTGATTGATAATACTAGGCTGTTCTTCGGGAATATAAGTCCGATTTATCAATTAGTTCCTGTGCACCTTGATTTATCAAAAGACGGAACAAAACTCATAGGTATTTCTTTGGGAGACAGATTTATCTATTCCAATAGACTTTTCTGTGTGAGACAGATTTGTTTATCAAGTTTTCGACTTTGGGTCGTAGCAACTCTTAGTTGTGGGTGAGATCAGCTAAGGGAATCAAGTGCGTAGTATCCTGCTGGGATCAGAGACGTAAGGAGCGCAACTCTACCTTGAATCAGTGTGAGATTGATTAAGGTTCAACTACAGTCAAGTCCGAAGTTCATTGGTAGTAGGCTAGTGTATGTTTCAGCTTAATACAGTGTGGTGTTCAAATCTGGACTAGGTCCCGGGGTTTTTCTGCATTTGCGGTTTTCCTCGTTAACAAAATTCTGGTGTCTGTGTTATTTCTTTTCCACATTATATTTTGTTATATAATTGAAATATCACAGGTTGTGCGTTGAATCGATCAATTGGGAAATCCAACCTTTGGTTGTTGATTGAAATTGATTGATCCTTGAACATTGGTCTTTGGTACCGTTCAAGTTATTCCTCTTATATTCAATCGGGCTCGCAAATTCCTATTTGCTGATTGCGGATTGAATTAAAAAAAAAAGATATAAAACTCTTTGATATACTTTTCTCTAGATTAAGTCTGACTGTCTAGTTGATTCTCTTGAAAGTATATTGGAGTTTGTCTATTCATATTGCCAAACGAATTATTGGGTGTGGTTGTTGTACCCCCGCTTTTTCAGCTCTCAAACACGCGTTCTCTCATTATGGTGTGGTTGTTTCTCACTCAACATTTAAGAATGAGAATATGTTCTTTGGTATTTCTAACTTCTTATTACTAGCATGCAGAAACTCTATGTCCTCATAGCTCTTTGGATGCTTGGGACGCTGGAACGCTTTGAAGTTGGAGTAGGTTTTGTGGGTATACCTCTTGTAAGCCCTCACGAGACTATAACTCGTCCACTAGGGACATCTAGGGGTTTAAAGGCATGTTGCATTAGCTAAGTGCATCTGTTTTCTCGACGAAAGGGAGTTGTTGTATTTTATGTTAGGTAGTTTGCTCGAGGACTAGCAAAAGCTAAGTGTGGGGGAATTTGATAAGTGCTTAATTTACATGTTTAGAATGTCAATTCCATACTTTTTTAGCTATAATTTTTCCATATTACTCGTTATTGTGATTATTTTCTAGTTTATGTGTCATATCAGGTGAATCATCCAAAAATGAGCTACAAAGTTCTTAAATGAGCAAGGAAGTGGAGTCTATCAATGAAGGAAAGCCAAAGACAAAATTCAACTCATTCAAATCTAAGAGTTCTTAATATTATCTTAAATAGAACGAGATACGAAGTGAACGCAAAAATAATGAGGTCATTCCGAGTTCAGACGAAGAAGTTATAGGCGAAACAAGATTGAAAGACTTGAAGCTACAGAGAGAGGTTCGGCTGATAACTTCATCAGCTCGAGTCAGCCGAACCTGGAGCTTAAAAATCAATATTTTTGAAGAGTATACAGGAGAATGTTCGGCTCAAAAGTAATTTAATCAAGTGAGCCGAACCTAACACTCTCCTGGAGTAAATTTCACTTGTCAGGTTCGTCCGGGAAAGGTCGGCAAGTTATGAGCCGAACCTGACAACTTCGTGGGACATATTTGGACGTTAAATTGACTTATATCTCAAGACTACACGGTCCCGGAAGGATTCTAAGCCTAATTTTGAGAGTTATATATAAGAATACATCCAGATCCTTAAGAAGACATCTTTTATCATCTTCCATATCAATTCTACCTCTCATATTACATCTTCTTACATCAAAACCTAGGGTTTACCCCTTTAGGGGGGAACCCATTCTTTTATAATCACGTGTATCTAAACCTTTCTTGATTAAGGATGAATTTCAATGTGCTAGCGTGAAGCTTTATTAGTTATATAAATCAAATTGGAGTTTTTATCGTCATAGTTTGTTTTCACTATTTTTAGAGTTTATGATTGATTAATTAGATTGTTTGGAGTGCACGCTAGATTAATCTATTGATCATTCTATTGCTAGTAAAGGGTTAGGATATCCGTGTAATTGTTGAATAATCCTTACACAAGTAGAGAACGTGAGACCTCGCAGAGGGATTCTGTGGAGCAATCATGTGTGAAGATAACACTAGTAAGTGGACCTTGCGCTAAGAGTCTCACTGGTAGGATCAACCTAAGTTCACATAACTTAAATCTTCCGATTGCATTACACCTTGAGTGCGCTACTACTTGGCGGTTCGGTTGGATAGAACTTGATATGCCAGCGCATCGGTATCCAGTTACACAAAGAACTTTGGGGATAACACTTCTCTAGCTATTTTCCTACGGTTGGTGATGAATGGTTCTAACGAAGATAGATAAGTATACTATTTAGTCAACATTTGGTAACGGTGAAGGACTCCCTGACCATCTCTCTTTTTTTTTCTTCTTATTTTCTTATTTTTATTTACTTTAATTCAACAATCCCCCTTTGTCTTGTATTACTTTGTTGAACTAAATAACATATCAATTACACAGGTCTATGTGGGAACGATCTCTTACTACCGTTATATTACCAGTTAATTAGTAGGAAATATCTTGATTAATTTTTTGTGGTTGCGACACACATCACACAAATGGAGAGAACACCTCATTGCAGTCAATCTCTTCTCTTTGGGCATAACCTTTCGCAACTAACCTTGGCTTGTAGCGTACTTGACTCTCCTGAGAACCTTCTTTCTTAACATATACCCATTTTTACCCAATGACCTTCTTACCATTCGGAAGTTTTGTAAGAACCCATGTGCCATTCTTGTAAAGAGACTCCATCTCATCGTGCATATCATCTTCCCATTCTTGATGCTCTACACTGTGTACAACTTAAAAATAGGTATTAGGAATGCCTTCTTCAATAACTGGTAATGCATAAGCTATAAAATCATTCATCCAACCAGGTTTCCTGGTTTGTCTTCTTAGTTTGCTAGTTTTTATAGTCCCAGTGACCATAACTTTTGTATCTTCTACTGCTTCGTGTTCCTTATCATTAACAATGTCACTATCATTTGGAACTTTAGTAGTTACTTCCCTCGTAGACGCCACGCCTTCAGAAGTAGTCATAACAGATATAGACTTAGATGGAATTGGTGGAGTTGCATCAATCTCCACCTACTGCAAAGGCTTGCTGGTAGAATTAGTGTTTTCCACCTGCCGAGAACCCCAAGACTTCACCAAGACATTTCATCAAATGTGGCGGCTTTAATCATGGCTATCTTATTCTCTACTTGATTCCAATATTGAACCCTTTTACTCCTTTCTTCACACCCATAAAGATCTCTTTAATAGCACGGCTATCAAGCTTGTTTTCACTAACATGATACCAAGCAGGGCAACCAAAGATATGAATTGAGTCATAGATATAAGCTGGTTTACCATACCACTTTTCCATCAGAGTTTTTCCTTCGATCGAAGCTAATACAAAGAAACGAAAAAACTCCAAGTCAAGTTTAGATCGTAGTCTTTTGGAACTACAAGGTCAGAAACGAAAAGCTCCTTGTAGTTTTTATCAATCATATTACTTGATTGATAGTTGTTGAATGTCCGTATAACAAAAGAAATGATTTTTTAGAATAAACAAGAACTACGATGATCAATATACGATTTCAGTTAACAAATTAAGATCTATCATGTAAAAGATAGTCTGACCGTGAAAACTGTAAGGAGGACGACTATTGCAACAACAAGATGCATATCTTGCAGGGATTGGGAACCTTAGTTTCAGATAGTGCTCTATTTTTAATATTGAATAAGGTTGGGTTATTGCTTAGAATTCAAGCAATTATTACATGCATTCAAAACAAGTTCGTGATTGGTCCCAATAAAACTTTTAATTTCTTAATACAAAATAATCATAGAAATAGAAATCCTGTAAGCATGTGAGAAGTTTTCCTTGTAATACGAAAAAGAATGTGCTCCCGCATATATATTTTCAATTAAGGATCGTGCATAAAAAGTTGCTCACGAGTTGACCATATGGTCCGTAAACTATCAAGCAATATTTTGTGAAGTTTGAAAATTGAAAAACTTAGTTCACAAACTCTAGATGTTGGATTAATTCAATAACATACACAAAAGGGCACAATTTGCGACCTATAAAAATCAATTCACGAACTCATGTACAAATTCACGAATTCCAGAAACATGGTGAAGATTCCACAGTTCACGAACTAGAGAAATCAGTTCGCAAACTATTATGCACTTTGGAGTTCAGTAACATCATGTTTTGTGCACAGTTCATCCGAGTATTGATGTAACAGATTTAGTAACGACTCAGTGAAAGCCCAACCATATTTAGAAAAATGAAAAAAAATGGGTTACTCCCGATTGCATGGACTGGGTCTTATTAAATGCTTACATTTTAGGTTCTGAGAATATTAAAAGAACAAAAGTATGGAATTGTTTGCGGGTAAAAATAACTCGCTGGTTTTCTGGTGAAAAGTGGTATAGGAGGCAAGTGATCGATGAAGCAAATCGCCTGAACCTTTAAAAAATATACTGCACGGGAGTTGAGTTCGAGAGACTAATCTGTAGGACTTAGCCTAAACCAAGACATTTGTCATTCTAGATTCAATTGGGTCACAAGAAAAAAGAAGGGCCAGTTTGTAGGGAGGGAAGCTGAGAATGTGTGGAGATCAATAGAGATTGATCATTTGATGATGTGATGTGTTGAACTGCTTTGAAGATGATTTCTCTGTGTAGACGGGAGAAATCCTCTATAAGTGATTGATAATTTATAGTTCCGTGTTGAGTCTTGCTCGATTCAGTTATCTTAGTTATCAAATCATAGGTTGAGAAACCTATTTATTGCAGCACATCGATCCCTTATGAAAAGACGAGGGTACCCAAATACACCACAATCTTTTTGTTTCAACCTATGAGTCATATATCAAGTGTGATCTTCTATGGAAAAAGTCGAGATAATACAACAACTAGATACTCATTTAACAATAGTTACGGTACAAGACCGATTGGCTATAAGATCAGAGTCAGGTGATTAGGATTAACATACAAGTGTATTTACTTTTAATTACAATAAATAATTATAATTACGGTAAAAGAAAGAATATGATTACGGAAAATGAAACAATTATAATTGCGGCCAAGCAAACTACCCCTATTTACTTAGTTCCTTCAGTATCCCTGCGTCTATGACCTAGCGATCACGCACGTGAATCCCAAGACAAAAAATCAATCTCTAGTTGCTTTAACGATGTAAAGTCTTAAGCACTCGACTCATTTTGATCATCTTCCAAACAGTAAAGAAACAAAGTTGTTTGGTATCTAATCCAATAATCTTAGAAAAATATTTGTTGAGTTATGACAAAGGTTCTTCCGTTTAGACAAGTAAACTCCTTTTTCGGGTAAGATCAATCTGAATCTGTAACTTAGATTCAGATTCACAACTATCAGATTCAGATATTGAAGAATACCACCAAATGATAGTTGCCAATCTAAACGACTTTATGATCAGAAAAATCTAATCTAAGTAGGATTCCAGCCGATCAAGATGTGTGCACAAATCACGAGATATGAAAACCAATAAGAAAAATCTTCTTGTCTTTAAATCTTCAATTGCCTTCTTATGTACCTGCACAACACAAACTTGAATCCACTTATGATCGATCACACACAGAATGTAGTCTGTTAACAATGGATGGTCACAAGTTGTATTTAGATCTAAAAACCGTTTTAAAGATCCCCTGAATACTTAGATCTAGTTTGAGTGACTCTTATGTAAGAAGAGAAGGCTTTCAAGAATAATCAAACTTGGTGTAATCAAAGTTTCAACAATCGTTAGTCAATCAAACCAATAATCGAAAACTAAAATAAAAATGCAATTATCAAGTTTCCCACCAACGGTACTCGTAGAGCTTCTTGATCCCACGGAAGTCTTTAAACTAGCGGTCGTAAGAGATTTCGCCTAATTAGGGTACTTTTCTCTCCGAATAGACGGCTCCACCAGAAGCAACACAAGTGAAGTTTGCCTGGCTCTTAGGATAGTTTGCAAGAAATGCAAACTCAACTATTTATAGACCAAGGTTGTTTGCACAACAAGAAAATTCCAAAACTGAAAATATTCTGAAGATATGCAATAAGTACCTAATTTCGGTTTTCGTATTTCCAACTAAATCCAACCTGTAATTCTGAAATCTCTCATTATAAAATATTTAATATTAGTTTAACACTTAACTAATATAACTTTCCAAGAGATATGTTTTGATTTGTTGGAAAATCATCAATATTTCGGATTGGGATCACCTTGAGTATCAAGGAATGTCTTTGGACAATAAAAGATAAGAATTGTACTCATGTCCAAATTTTGTCGACATCTGGAACTTTCCTAATTAGCAAACCCTAATTCCAAACTCACACAAAACCATAAAGTAATATGTGAATATGGAGGATCGGTTTTGCTCTTAGGACCGGTTCTACCATGACTCCTAACATAGGTTAAGATCGGTTCTACCAAGTCTCCAAATATAGGTAGGGATTGGTTCTACCATGACTCCCAACAATAGCTAGGATCGGTTCTACCAAGACTCCCAATATAGGTAACGATCGGTTCTACCATGACTCCCAACAATAGCTAGGATCGGTTCTACCATGTATCCCAAAATAGGTAAGGATCGGTTCTACCACGGTTCTCAACATAAGTCAAGATCGGTTTTCCCGTGTATCCCAAACTAGGTAAAGATCGGTTCTACCACAGCTCTCAACATAAGTCAAGATTGGTTCTACCAAAGTTATTACCTAGGTTCGAATTAGTCATCCAACAGATTTTTCAATAAAAATCGGACCAAAACGCATATTGATTTCCTTACGATTACGAAACAAGTGTCGCATATGTACTTCCTTTAAACATATTGATACGTATTGATCTCTGTACCTTGGTGACTATTATTATAGAGGCGGAATTCAGAATAATAATAGACAAAAACTAGAAAACATAACACACTAGAAACCAGATTCGAATAAAATATCTTCTCTAGATTATGAACAAGAAAATTATTACAATTCTCTCTTTGTTACGCTCACAATCTCTCTAGGTAAATAACCTTAAAGTGTTTGCTAAGTTTGCTTTTACAATAATTAATTTCCTCACAAACTTATCTCAAGGTGATTTGTCTCACAAACCTCCCTCTCTGATCTAGGTGTGTCTGTATCTCAAACTACACACTAGATGTCTTAGCT
>JAJJMB010011222.1:887267-958541 GCA_023531105.1 Papaver atlanticum | reverse complement strand
ACATCCGACCTAGTTTGTTGGATACGACTTGATTGATTCTTGGACATTGGTCTTTGGTACCATCCAAGTTATCTCTTTGTGATTAGGTTCACGGATTTGTTTTTGTAAACGTTCTAATCACAAGAGAGAGAGATATAACTCTAGATACTATTCCTTGAATGAGTTAATTCTCGGAGTTGTATTGAGTTTTTCCAAACAAATTGCCTAAGAAAAAGTGGTGGTGTGTTTTGGTACCCCCGCGTTTTCAGTATGAAATTCTCGAATGTTAATTGTTGAATCAACATGAGAAATATTTCTTTGTAGAGCAATTGACGGTTGGATCAATGAAATATTAATTAATTAATTAAAATATTAATAAAATATTGGTAGCTGGACCAAATATTATAAAATTAATCAAAATATTTATTTACTGGATCAATAGAATACTTATTGGTGTTTGAACCTGTTTATAATTATGCTATGCAGAGTATTAGGTTCAAAACCCAAATTTTGGCAGATGGATGATTCATCAATAATTGTGCCGATAGATGAGAGAGAGACCGGAAATAGGTGGCGGTGGACCGACCATGTGATATCCAGATGCTCGACTGAGCATTCACTAAAGTCAGTTGCAGAGCAGTTGGCGAAAGGATGATTAATCAGTGTTTTAACCATAATTAAAATAGTGCTTTACTGAGCATTAAGTAGTAAAACCAAATTATGGAAGGAGGAGGACCATCCAAGGGGTGTAGAAACTGGCCCTTGGTGGTCGTGGGACCATCTGATAGTGAATGGATCATCTTCCAAGTTGTTGAAGAAAGTTTGAACCAAATATGAACTCTAGAAGATTAATTAGGTCATTAATCAATGATGGAGGTAGGACCGACTTTCGACAAGCAAGGAGCCGTCCATGGTGGCATGCTCGTGTCACTATGTTGTCTTCGAATCAATCTTGAGAATTTTGGTATTTTCTGATAGCCCATCGAGCATTATTTCATCATTTTATGAAGAATTTGAGTTTAACTGGAACTCTTAATTTTGCTTGAAAGACCAACTGTTGGAAATATTTAAATAATATTATTCTAATATTTTTATGATAGAAAGTCATAATGGTTGTAGGACCACTTGCTTTGCTAAGCATATGGTCCATGAAGCAATATTTGACAAAGTATGAAAATTATCAAAAGAGAAAGTCATCGAAAGATGAAATCCTAAAATAATAATTATAATATAATATTTTAATAATGAAATAAAAGGGAAAAGAGGGTGGGGACCGACCAACCCACTTTTCCATTATTTTATTATTATTTTATCTCTCTTCCATTTACTGTTTTGATACATCTTCCATATACTTGTTCATCCATATTTTTGAATGCTCCTTTGAGCATTATTACTAAATACACCATGCCTTTTATTCGGGGTTTACTCGAGGGTGTTCCTTATGCCCAAAAGGTGAATATCCATTATTATTACATGAAATTCAACTGAGAAAAGCCATGAATAAGTAAGTGAATATTAGGGTTTAATTAGTGTATTTTTCTAGGAATTCAACCGATGAATACTGCACTAGAATTAATTAATTAGTAGCTCTATACTAGCAGACAATCTGTTTAGGAGCATTTAATTGATTCAGATATGAGTCGACAGCCATCATATTAGTTCTGAATATTATTCTGGGGAAGTTCAGACACCAGAGATGAATTCCCAATTCAAATAGAAATGCCGAGTCTTTCAGCTTAACTGTAAAATAAATGAAATACTGAAGGTTTTACTTCGGAAGCCCTAATATTGTCGTCATATATTATTACTTTTTATGAGGTTACAGAACAACAATTCACTTCTCTTGTAGAAGGTGAATATATGAATTTCTTATGATTTTGATGCTTATCAGAAATACATAATTTCTGATGTGATTTACGAATATAACCTTCGTAAAAAATCCACCAATCAACAAGGATGTTCTTCTTTTTATCGGGAAAAGAAAAAGGAAGACTTTGTTACTTTTTTGATTGGGAAGTTTTCATATTCTTGATATCCCATCCATTAAGAAGTATCATCACCACTAGTATCCCGATGGATAGTTTCAATAAAAGAGTTCGAAAAAAATCAGATGATGGGTGTTGCACAAATCGAAAACAACAGAAAATAGCTAGACATGCTCAATGTAGTCTATCTCGTGTCTCGGGGTGTCTCAGCCAAATCCGAGACTCCGAGATGAAAACATCTCGGCCTATTTCGGCGAGATTTCCAATCACTTTCCGTATCGGCGAAATTTACCATTCTGCTTGCTTGAGTGCCGAAACCGGAATTATCGCTGAGATTCCGGCCGTCTAGGCCGAAATTGACTATATTGGACATGCTTCAAAAAAGAAGAAGAAAGAAAGAAAAAAAACAAAAAACTAGATAAGGGGCACTACTCCCTCTTTTGTCTTTTAGTGGGCGTTGCGCAAACCAAAAGGTGCCAAGGTGGTGTAGCGCAAACCCCATGGTCCTTTTTGTTACTTGTTAGCACTTAGCCGTCCCCGGTCTCCCCTTCTGCTTCTAGTTCTAACCAAAAATTTGGCCTGAATTCTTCGTATTCCTCTCGATAATAAAACAGAAAAAAGCACAATCTTCAGATCGAAAATCAATCAAATTAGGTTAGAATTAAGGTCCGATTTCTGAATCTACAACCACCACCAACAATGCTCTTCTGTTAAGTTTCGATCATCTTCAAACAACCACCATCGCCATTACCTACTTCGTTCCCACAAAATGGGTGAACAAACACAACCCCACCACCACCTCCCTGAATCCTCCACAACTACTCAACCGCCAGTAATCGACACTCCAGCTCTTCCCCCGACTCAAAATCCCACATCTTCTAAACTCCCATTTCGACCTAAAAAGACCAGGAAATTATCTGCAGTCACTTTTTCGGAAAACCCTAATGACAAATCTCTTGAATCCACCACCACCACCAGCACCACATCCGCCGCAGCTGCCGCCACCAGCAACAAAAAGAGTAAAGTTGTTGTTCAAAAGGTAATCCGGGTCTTACCAAAGATTACAGCAAGAGCATTATCATGCAAAGGTGAAGTTGAACTAGCTTTGAGGCACTTGAGTTCAGTTGATTCAAACCTAGATCGTTTAATTAAATTACATAAACCTCCAGTGTTTGATTCATTTCAACCACCATTCCTTGCTTTATCAAAATCAATACTTTATCAACAACTTGCTTATAAAGCCGGCACTTCAATTTATACTCGTTTTGTTTCACTTTGTGGTGGTGAATCACTTGTTTTGCCTGAAGCAGTTCTTTCTTTTACTCCTAATCAACTTCGTCAAATCGGTATTTCTGCGCGTAAATCTAGTTATCTTCATGATTTAGCTAATAAATACCGCAATGGGATTCTATCAGATTCTTCGATTGTTAATATGGATGATAAATCCCTTTTCACTATGCTTACAATGGTCAAGGGTATTGGCCCATGGTCAGTACATATGTTTATGATATTTTCGCTTCATCGTCCCGATGTTCTTCCTGTCGGGGATGTTGGTATTCGGAAAGGCGTTCAGCTTTTATATGGTCTTGATGAATTACCTAGACCTTCACAAATGGAAAATCTTTGCGAAAAATGGAGACCTTATCGATCCGTTGCGTCTTGGTATATGTGGAGATTTGCTGAAGCACAAGGTGCTGCTGCAACAGCTGGTGCCATAGTACCAGTTGATGCAAGTGCAAGTGCAACCCCGCTACAACAGCTGCAGCAGGAGCAGCAGCCATCTTTTCCACAGCAGCAACCATCTTTTCCACAACAACAGATTATCGATCCTGCTACCAATATTGCGAATTACGGGTGATAATGTCTTTTCGTTGCAGCTAATATAATTTTCTAATTTCCGTTTAATCTGTTTATTATGGCATGATTGTGTTATTATGTATGTTAGAATTTGGTGCTTAGTAGTTTATGTTCTGTAACATTAGTAATCATGTCACATAAACAATACTTCTAATAATATTGTAATCTGAAACTTGAAATTGCTGTTACTTGAATTTATGGCTGTGGATTTTGGGAACATCAGTTGACAGGATCTTTAACTACTAGGACAACTTGGAACAAAATAGTCAGTGTCATGGCAATGGATGAAGTACATCAAGATGGTTTTGGTTATGAAATTGAAAATAGAAATCTAACCAACCACTTTCCATGTGTGTGGACAGCTTTATATCTACTTACTCTATGCTCACTGAATACAGCCGGGTGTCGGATAAACCCAGAGTCTTCTCTGCCCCCTTTCGTGGTTACCAACATTACTGTTAGCAAATGTCTTTCAATCTTGTCACTGTGTCATCTACACAGATTAGGGATGTTTTGGATCACTGACTTTTTCATATTTAATAATTTATTTTAATTAGTTCTCTCCTATCAGTTTGTTGACGCTTCAGTGTTTATCTCACTGGTTGAGAAATCCATGCTGTCATAGTTCGTTTTGGCTATTGGCTTTTATGCCTAAGTTAATATTATATTATCACGAGTCATGATCCTTTAGGTTCGTAGCGTACATGTGGAACTATTTACGAGATGTGGGGTTTATCTATGAAGTTTTATGTCTAAAAACTAAAGTTGTTGTATTCCAGAACTTCTAGAAATGCGGATGGGTTTCCACATTGAATAATGAAAGTTGTGTCTGTTAAGGTTACCCGGAGGGTGTTGGAAAATCACTAGAGTAGAAGTATTACTGTTTATTGCCAACAAGTTCCCCCCTGCCATCTCCTGTCGAAATGTAGTCATTTGGTTTGGATTTTATTGATAGCACCTGACTTCTCTGTGTGATATGTACCAAGGTAAGACGCTCATTTTTTGGGCATACCTAAGACAATGAAGAGGCTTCATATTACAGATCTGCCAGAAAACTAGTGCCTGTTTAGGTGAAAAGTGCATAGTAGGTCGACACTGTGGAGCAATGATAATTTTTCTTGGACTGATCTAACTTCTAAGAGTATTGACGCTTCTAATCAAGCACATGTCACACAGTCATACACTAATTCACTTGCTTACTAGACCTACTTTGGACGTCGCAACCTGAGTGATCTGAAATCGTCTTTTAAATTTCAATCTACAAGACTGTCAAAGTAAATCTTTACAGGAGGGGAGTGATCATGGGGGAAGGTAGAAAATGTAATTCTTGTCTCAACTCTCAAGTACTCCCTTGCTGCTTACTAATGATTTTCTTAATTTCAGGTGGAAAATGTAATTCAGCTGCATCCTGTTCTTATAGCAGTATAACATAGTAACTGTCGGTATATGTTATGCATAAACAATGTTTATTTTTGTCATCACCACTGACATGTATTTTTAAACGTCATTCTTTGTTCATCCTTACATTGGTGGTTGCTTAATAATTACAAGATATAGTTACATAGTCTGCAACCTTGGCTTCCAACCATCGCTCATAAGCCTACTTTTTCTGCTTTCCTTGACGATTTCACTACCTCGTGAATGAAATGGCTTCATTTTCTCATAGCACCTCTCAGTTTCACCTAATTTTCATGCTGTTTGTATCTTTTTAACCCATGCGTATCTGCTTTTCAGCCATCCTCGTTAGAGTAGATTTATTGAGGTTGTGGGTAGTGCAGAACCTGCCTGCTAAGTCATTTTTCTTTCTTGTGATGCTTTGAATGCTATAGCCCTCAATGTCCGCGAAGTCATTTTCTTTCTATTGCTTTTTTGAATGCACTTAACCTTTGCTTCAATGCCTGCAATGTTATTTCTTACTACTGCTTGTTCTTACATTCTACTTGTAGATGCACTTAACCTTACAGTGATCTAGAACTGTTGACTTAATAAAAGCTTTATGAATTTTCAGTTCATGGAGGGAAGTTTGGGATCTTTAGTAGGCGAACAATGTTTATCTTGATCATCGTTGTTATGGTAAATCGTCCTTGACGATTCTTATGCAGCTGCCATTTATGGCAGTTTTTTTTTTTTTAACGGAGAGAGGAGAGATTTAGTAAGCAACTATAAATCTCCCCTTTTTTTTTTTTTTTTTTTTTTTTTTTTAAATTTTTGGTTTTTTTTTTTTTTGTTTTTTTAATTTTTTTGGTTTTTTTTTTTTTTAAAGGACCGTGGCAATATTTTTTAAACAAAAAAAAATCCCCCCTTTTTTTTTTTTTTTTTTTTTTTTTTTCAAATTGTGGGATATGATAGATTGCAGTTCATGAAGGTTTAGGGAGGTTATAAGGTCTAACTTCCCTTCCCATTTTTTTCCTTCTTCAAATTATAATTTACGTACTTTCACATTCTCATTCTTATGTAACTCGCTGAAGATGGATATCATTGTAGATGCAGATTATGCAACCAATATTTAATCAAAATTCTTTCTCGTTCCCTTGGAATTGAGTTCATTATAATTGAAATAAAGTCCCAACAGAAACACTAACAGAACCTTGAAGCGCAACCAAAATAAACACAATGGATTCCTATTTGCCAGAGAGGCTGCAAATGCAGCCTTCACCCCCTCATAGAAGGAGTTTTTACATGATCCGCCCAAGTTTTCCAACCCCAAAATCTGAATTCTCGTGACAACTCAACGTAACTCGATCGAAAAGTCAAGACTCAAAAATGGATCATATAGCCGAACACAGATCGAGTTTCACTGAGAAAAGTGACACGTATCAATACACAAAGGCTTACGTGTCAAATGACCCGAAAAGCAAGTCCCATGTCCATCCACGTTATTATCTTTCCTACCCCTGCACGGCAACTGCTTCTGAAATTCTATGCTCTTGATCCACTTTTCCATTGAGGAACTCACCATTTTGCTTTAGTACCGTGTGCAGTTCTGGGTTGCAAAAAGAGAGACAGTAAGAAATGGAGAAGAGATTGGTGTTAGTAATAGCGATATTAGTGTCCATGGTGATGGTCATGGAACAAAGTCATAGTTGTTGTTATGCAGCAGATTCAATAATAGGAAATGCGAAAGAGAAAGTTAATTTAGCGGCAGATGATGCAAAAGTGAAAGCAGGTGAGGTGAAAGAAGCAGCATCTGATACCATGAAGGGTGCTACGGATACTGGTGAATCTTGGGTTGCCTGGGCGCGAGAAAAATTAAATGAGTACTCTCTCTTTCTCTCTTTGTCTCTCGGATTAACTCATTGTTTTAACGAGGCTCCAAATAAGCCGTGTGAACCAATGTCTGTGTCGTACACATTTATCATTTTAATGCTAGGATGTCATTTTTCATTTATTTTTATTTGAATCTTTGAGGTTTTAGTGCTCTTTGTTGAGCTTACATTGGGCTCGCATTAAGATCATGACTGGTTTAATTTTTGTGGGAGTGGGATCTCTTTATTGCCATAAGCATCGAAAACACTTGATTATACATTATGACGCTGATGAGTAACTTGTGATTAGGCTGATTATTGAACTTTAGTGTGCATTTGAATTCAGGGGACTTGGAATCAAGACGGATTCGGCCAAGGAGACTGCCCAGGATATGATGAACAAAGCAGGAGATGCAGCATCTGGTACGCATACGTCAAACCCTTGGTTGGTTGCAGTTTCTGCTGATTTGGTTACTCAGGTTTCCCCACGGGAAGTCCCATGTGCTAGACAGTTAGATTGTCCGCTAGATTTTGTGTAATTTTATTTTTATACACGCCAAGGAATCCCCAAGTTTCGGTATCCCTTGAGTTTCCCATCAAGAAGTTTATAGGAAATGGTTGTACCACTTGTCAGGTAGTAGTGGTGGGCATCCATGGTCGAATCCGGTCTCTTGGCTGTTAAATCAATTTCCCAGGGAGGGTTTACTAAACTGATACATTATTACATATTATGCCTATGGCTATGATGCACCATATTTCATAGATTTCTTTTTGGAACGTCTCATTTAGCTGTGAATCAGATAGTATATAGAACTGGAGAAGGCTCAGTCTAGAACTAGTAAAACATAGATGCCTGTGCCAGGTCGAACAAGTTGAAAATTTGTTGGATTTCGCTGAATACGTGTTCATGTATGCAGGAGCAAAAGATATGGCATATGATAAAGCAGGACCAACGTTAAAAATGGCTTCACAAAAAGCCGGACAAGCATCAGACATGGCTCGTGAAAAAGCTGGTCAGGCATCAGAAATGGCTCAAGAGAAAGCTGGTCAAGCATCCGATTTAATCCGTGAGAAAACTGGCCAAGCATCAGGAATGGCTTTCGAGAAAGCTGGTCAGGCCTCGGACGTGATTCGTGAGAAAGCTGGTCAAGCATCAGAAATGGCTCGCGAGAAAGCTGGCCAAGCATCAGAAATGGCTTATGAGAAAGCTGGTCAGGCATCTGACATGATTCGTGGGAAAGCTGGCCAAGCATCAGAAATGGCTGGGGACGCTGCAAATTTAGCTGCAGGAAAAGCAGGAGAAATGAAGGAAACAATGAAAGGAAAAATGATGGATGGTAAAGATTCAGCAAATCAAGCTTACGAAGATGCAAAACAAAACGTAGGAAATATGTATGACGCTGCCGCTTCGGCTACTGGTTCCATGAGTGAGAAAGCAAAGTCTAGTTACGAAACTGCTAAAGAAAAAGCTTCTCAAGCTACCGGCGATTTAGGTGCCAAAATGAGAGCTGAACTATAAATTGTTCACCGCCTGTTCTTTGTTTACTCATTTTGCTGTCCATGTTTTTGATAGGATTGCTGCTGTTCTTTCATTATTCTTGCTTTTGATGAGTTGAAAACATGCACATTAGGGCCAAGTTTTTTATTCCCACAGTGAGATTTCTTCTTGATTTTCTTTTTGCAGTGAGCACATTAGGAGTATTGTCTTCAATAAAAAGAAATGCCATAAAAAAAAACTAGGTTCTACCGAGACTTGAACTCGGGTTACTAGATTCAGAGTCCCATGTCATTACCACTAGACCATAGAACAAATTTGACAAGGAACAAATACTTGGAAATGAAATTGGCTGCTCTGTTGAGCCCCGTAGATTTCTTATATGGAAAGTATTTTCCCGCCTCCCCAAACAACTCTTTCCCCCTGAGATCTCTGGATCCAATCCCTAATATCCTCCAGATATCTGTAGGTGATCTAGTTCGATCAATGTTGATGATCTTGATTTTGATCGCGACAGTCTCATCTCCTGTTTATCTGTTGGTTCTCTTGGGTTTCTATTCTGGATTTGACGGTGTAAATGATTTGAGATCTTTACCGCGGAAGCTTTTGGGGCATGCGGGATGAATCTCTTGCTTCTAAGCTCAACAGGTTAGTTTCGCCTTCGCTATTAGATTTTTTAACCATGAAAACCCTAATTTGTGATTTGATTTTGCAATTGATCTTTTATAATCAGTGTTTTTTTTTTAATCTTGTTTAACTGTTCAGCATTGTACAATTTGTTAGGTTGGAATAAAGTTATTTATTCATATTTAAGAGGCTTATAATCGTTTGAATAATTTGATACTGATTTTAGTGTGGAATATCCGTATGTTCTGTGATGTCATCATGAGTATTTTGGTCGAGCGTTGCGTGACTGCTTTTGGAATGATTCGATGTCCGTTTTCCCGATGATTTGCATGTGTTCTGCTGTTGTAATAGTTTTTAATGGAATAATCAGTTGATCTCAGTCATAGATAAGTAGATAATGCGTCGTATATATATATATATATATATTACAGTTACATTCGAAATGATAAAAGAAGGAGAAATCACAGCTTAGCTCGTTCTTCCGAAGCCGTTTTTCCCGTACAAGCAAAGACTTAGGTAAGAGTAGGAGGTGAAAAGAAACACACAACAAGAAATACTGGAAAATAAAATACTGGTGAACAGTATGAGAGTGATTCCCATCTTCATGCTACTCTACATGAATGTCAATATGGCATTGACAATTCTGTTGAGTGGATCTGCACTTATTTAATAATTTCTGTGGTTTGGATTTCACTGGAGCTTCAGATACTTGATAAGCCTGTGAGCAGAAAATGAGAAATAAATGTGTTAGTACATCAGGAATCATGACATGATCTGAGAGGCTTTGATATTATACGATCTGTTATCAACCTGTGCTCCAAATTGAGAACATTAGTTAATGGGAATCTAGCATAAATCTGAAATTCCCACGTCAGAATCAGGACAACTAAGATTTTATTCAGTAAATCTAGGAAGTGATTAAAGAGGAAAACTTGAATTTTGACCATTGTAAATAAAATAAGATTGTAGGTATTCTGACAAGTTTCATAAGTGGGATCAAATAGATATAGATAGCGAACTGCACTAAAAAACTCATTGTTGTTCAGGCTGCACTGGAAATCCTATAAACCTCTTATTGCTCAGTTTGGTGCATGAAATGCACGGACAGGCTGCACTTGAAGTTTATAGGATCGATTGTGTGGAACTATTTATTGGCTATCCAAACATTAGAGCAATGACTGCGTGTTAGCTGGAGTGATCATAAGATTGTGATTTGAAGTGGTTGTTTCTATAGATATCGTTAACAGGCCGCCGAGTAAGCTAGTAGCTGTCTAGGAGTAGTAACATTGCCGATGTTCTTAGATACTGTCAGTCTTTATTGTGCCCAATAATATGGCAAAATTATCATTGATGGTTATGTATTACGACCTTAAACATCAATGCAGAAAACGTAAATAGAGTTGCCGTAGGTACACGAATTAAGTAACTATGCTTCAAAAATAAAAAAAATAAAAAATAACGAATTAAGTAGCTAGCAGTAACATGTATTAGTAATAGTTAGCAGTACCTCTCCTCTTCGTCACCAAGGTTGTATCCATTGCTTGAACCAGTTGGTCTGTAATTCGGGAATGGGACTTGACCAGCCTCTATGCGCTTGAGGTCATCTAAGAGGATTCTGTAATGCCTCTCCACTTCTTCTGCAGATTTCCCTCCCACAGCATTGGCTACATTCTGCCAGCGGTCAGGTGTGTCCTTGTCATATTTAGCTAAGGCCTTCTCAAAAGATTTGTCTTGCTTCAATGTCCAAGATGAGCTTGAGCTACGTTTTGAACTAGACGCCATTGCTTACCTGATTGTTCTAATAGACAGTGGTTCTGAATCAGAATCATGCAAACAAAAATAGATTTTACAGAGTTAGACAAATTTACAGGAGAAAAAAAGTTGATATGAATATAGGATGTTTTTCGATACAATATAAGCATTACCTATTAACAGAATATATAAAGACTCGTGGCAGAGTTGAGATACAAAGAGGAAGAGCTGCACAACAAACCTAATACTCTCCAAGATTGATATGAGGAAGAGCTGGTCATATGTTCTCTTATATAAGCACAATGGAGATGGTGGGGTGGAGCCAATTGAGAATATGAATTTTGGAGAAAAGAAAGGGGTATAATTTTGTTACGTTATCCACCACAAAAAATGAAGTTCGGAAGGAGCAGCAAGAGGGGAGAGGAATCAGTATCAAAGCACTGTTCTTTTTTTTTCCTTTATATTTTTGAAGCCCCCTCTTTTTTTTCAGTATATCAGATGGTACAAAATCTGTAGCAACATACGGGCATGATATACACCCTCTTCCTACACTGCTTTTACAGCCAAAAGTCCAGCTGGTTGGTGCCAGTAGAATTGTAGAACCAAGAAATATTCACCAGTTGAACTGAACTATGATTGTCATTCAATTAGTGGACTTTGACCAATCTAACTTTTCTTCTGCTTATACAAATAAAGAAGACCACAAACCCCTATTTTATTATCTATTCCGTGGGTAAATAATCAGTTATTACTGTTTGCTAGTAAAAAGGACAGAACAGCCCAACAGAATGATCACTTATCACTGCTAGCAATGGCTTGTCCAATATTAGTTTAACTTTCTCTTTGTTACTCAAGGTTAGCTGTTTGTTTTACTTGGTGCATCGACCTCGAGGGAGTTAAAAGTTTGCTTCTGACAAGCTTTCCTTTTTGTGGATCAAACATTGTTGGCTTGTTAAGGTAGTGGAAAGTTGATAAATACTAGGTTTGTTTGCTGAATCAGCAAAGTCAACAGGTGTTTTCTCATGTAGGAAGGAGGTCCCTGTGTCAGTCATCCATTAATAGGTTTTTCCACATTTCACCAATTATTTACTCATGCTGATAACCACTTTCTGTTGGCCAGACTGTTAATGACCAAGACAACTGAGAAATAGTGGCGTAAAGTTACTTACATCAGTTGTTTGAGTTAAAATTGTTTTAGCTGGAAACATTCTTTTTTGTTGCGTTAAATGGCAAAATTAAGCCGTGGATTAGCAGATTTTAGATTCTTAATAGTGCTTCCATATGATATTATTTTCTTATACTCACTCGAGTTCTTTTTCCTGTGTGTGTATTTTCATCATCATCCATCTTTGCTTGCAGGCACTCTAGCTTAGTCTGATAAAAAAAAAAATGAAACTAAGATCTAAACAGGTATGTTGGTGTGACTAGTAGATACATAACGAAGCAAAGTCCTTTATGCTCGTAGTTGTACTATGTAGTGGCTTTCGGACCCAAATGAGGATGCAGAGGTAGCTGATTATGAGTGTGGATTTTCTGCTAATCATCCTAATCCCATAATTAGTTTATCTACAGGTTTCCTAACCTATGATGGAGAATTTAGTGATAAGATAGCTATCTCAACTGCCTTTTGGTATCCAATCACGGGATGTCGAAGCACAAGTTTTAGAATGACTGATTTTCATGAGGATGATTTACAAGTGGAGGAATCATCTTCATCCCATATAAGCCTTTGACGTGTGGCCCTGCAAACCACTTTGCAGAAGGGATGCACTCTATTTTGCATACAAGTGACACACAACTACAAGTGTGACATTGGCAGTGTCTAACTGAAAGTCCACCCCAAAGCGGAAAATACATAGTCCCATGAGAGAAGCATCTGTGAAAAGTTGTGATGAATAATCCAACCATATCATCTATAGCTGTTTGGAAGTTTGTTATAGTTGAATGGTCCAGAAAAAGATGTGTTTTGGATGGTTTCAGTATCTGATTTTGGTCTTCCTTTGACATCCCAATTATCTTGGATACTTCTTTCAGCCTAATTAATGATTTGGTTCATGTCTGCCTTGCTATACTGGAGGAATTTGTTGATATAATGAGCATCCTGAAAGTGTAGGCTTCTTTTTTATGTGTGGATTCTCTTTTACCGATGTAGCAAACACAATTGGAACATGCATATTGCGGTTTGCTCTGTGACTTGTATTTCATTATCCTTTGAACTTCTGATTCCAATTTTTCAGTTCTCACAGTGTCATCCCCAACCAGTTTACCGTCATTTACCATAAAGCTGCTTGCTTTAATTAATTGTCAGATTTTATTGGGTTTGTGGTCTGACACACAAACATGTGTTCAGTTGCTTGTTCTTTTAGAAGTTGTTTTCCTTGGGTCTGATCGTACATAAATCATTGGTATTCCTTTAAATATTTTGATATTTGATTTTCTTTATTATTTCCAGATATATAATTATGAATGATTCCCGATTTAGATTGGAAATTTCTTAAACAGTTTCTACTTCAGGAATTAACTGTTTGCTGGTCTTTGTACTGATTGGTTGACAATAGTTATCTTATCTTTTCCCATTGGTGGTAGGAGAATTTTCTGTCTATTTAAAATATATAATTGAATTTGTAGAAATTCTTGAAGAACGATAGCTGAGTTTTTGGTCTTGTAATTGTGCTGTGATTCTGATTACTATACTGAAAAAGTACTGTCACCCAATAGATATTAGAATCCTTATCATCATTATCGTAATAATCTCAAATCTCCAGCTCTGGAAAGCCAAGAAGAAGAATACTTCGAATCCCTCTCCGTGTTGAATGGCTAGTTTCTCACTAGGAGTTGGTGGTGGTCCTCCTTACAAGTTGGAAGAGTAGGGTCAGAAAGGTTCTGCTAGTGGACTGCTATATAGACGTTCAGGAAAACTACTTTTTATCAAGAATCTCACACTGTAGATACTATCATGGGATTGTTCAGCGGATAAAAAACCTCTTGTTTTTTAGTTCAGGTAAATAAGTAAGAAATAAATTAGATAACTAATGCCTTTTCACTAACACGAAGAAGTCCTTACCCCGTACCCCTGGGTCCACAAATCTTGGATCAAAAGCATGAGATCCAAGCTTTTTGTGGAAGATTCTTTTAACAAAACGAAAGTCAATTTGAAATGGAAAAAGGATGACAAAAAATCCACTTTTTTCATCTACTTGCAGAAAAGAGTAGAAAAGGATCTTATCAATGATGGTAACCTTACGTTGCTGAGGATAACAGGTTGCATAACTAGATTATGTTAGAGAATGATTCATACACCTAGCCAATAGATTAACGTATTATTCTTTGGAGATGAAATTAGTAATGTTGTTTGTGTTAAAACTGGGAACAATTTACTAAAATGGCACTGTTTACTTTTATCCTTTACTGGTAAAAGCTGATAACAACAGACTACACCATTTCGATAAGGTACAATGTAATGATAAGGTGGGCAAACAAAGGATTGCTTTACTAGAACTTTATATTAAGCTTTTTGAAATGTTACATGGATTCCCGATTGCTTTTGAGTTACCGACTGTAGTTTTAGAGATGCAGTATGTTGAGCTTGCATTGATGTGTCCCATGTTTCTTGTGCTAAGAGCTCCTTGGGTGTGTCTCATATGTGTAGGCTGTGGAACTTATTATCAAGGCATTCAAGTCAGACCTGTCTGAAGAATCTTTTTTATTGGAAAACGACAAAGATCATCACTTGTTCCGAACAAACTTTTGCATGAGTCAGATTTCCTTAATGTTGACATATCTAGATAGGTCATCACTTGTTCCGCACAAACTCTTGCATGAGTCAGATTTCCTTAATGTTGTCAAGAAAATGGGCTGAGCCTGAATCTGAAATACAGCCTTAGGCTTTGAACTTCGCCTGCCAAATCTTATTTTGTATCTCTTGAATTATGGTTCTCGAAACTCTATAATACAGGATGGAACAACTTTTTTTTTTTGTTCGGCATAATTAATCATAGACCAGTCATACTCTAACGAAGGGTTTAATTCTTGGTTTATGTATGCTCACCTGGCTTACCGTGGACATAATGTTCACTTTACTACCGTAGGGAAACCCAGACAAAAGAACAGTCTGTTTCATTGTTATCCGACCAATTCACGGTAGACTGTTGTAATATTACAATGGATGATTTCCTGCCACAGCAAATCAACCCTGGTCCAGCATGAACTTGGGTCTTGCTATGAGGTTTTAAAGACCAGGTTACAGGTACCAGCATTACCCACTATCAGGAAGAGGATTCTGGGTAAAATTAAATTTTGGCGTGTTGCATTTTTCTCTTTTGTGTGTGGGTGTCAGAATCCGTGTTTATGGGTATATGGCTTCAGTTGGCTTTTTGATGAGCCTTACAGTTAATTGCTTTAAGTTCTGGTACTGGGCTAGACCACTGAAAATGATAATTTTTTCTCTGCAAGCTCAAGAAATGGTGGGACTCCATTGTGTGAAAATATGTCACTAACCTATCTATTATTATATCTAGAAGACTAGAACAACTCATCTTAAGTGTGTTTGATATTTATGCACTCTCACTTTGGCTTTATATCAATCCAATACGGTATGTTAATGCTTAGGAAGCCAGCTAAATATTTATTTGAGGCGCATATATGGGACTAGGATTTATAATTGTGGGGGCTAAAATCATCTGCAGTACAGAAATTCCATATGGTAAAGAAAATCTATGAAAATCACATGCTAGAAGTTACCGTGTTGATTTACTCAGACCATTGCGACCGAGATCCATCTAAGGTCCTGGGATATAGGAAGTCAAGTCCATTAACAGTTCCATCCCTTGTTAGTTGTACTGATTTAACCCAATCATTGTGCTTGATAAGTTGATAGTTTTGTAAAATAGTTGGTAGAGTTTATTAGGAACGACTCGATCTTCTAGAATGCATAGACTATGGGTTTTATGTTGATCTTTGGTTGGAGTTTTCAGGTCAAATTAGTGAAAGAAATACCGCATGGAAGAAAGCTACCGTTTACCCACTACTAACCACTGCTTTCTTCTTAAAAAGTCTATGTAGTCCTTGAGATTGCCATTTAGTGGAAGAAAAACATATTGAATACAAAAGATAAGTTCAAATGTTAGGTTAGGCTAATGTATTTGTGTAAGAAATCGGCTGGGATTTGCAGGAAATAATAATATTGATATGAAAACATAACTTCTGAAATTTTGAAAGCACACAGTTGACATATTAGCCTAAAAAAGCTTTGACGTTGACACTAGTTTTTGTTTCTGTTCTGACTAATTTTTCATTCTACAATTTTAGTCTGATCTTGCCTACACAGTGTTTTCCCATTAGCCTATGGTAGACCATCTGAAGCTACTGTTATGAGTTTCTGCTGTTTAACCTGCACATAGTCAATTTTACTTTTTATCCTTTGGTTTCCATGATATGACGACCATTTGACATACAGTCAATTTTACTTTTTATCTTTTTGTTTCCATGATATGACCCTTTGTGGAAATCAACATAACACCCTTTCTTTTCACTATCTTTCACGGAGAAACTTGTTACCATTCTCTGATTATTACATTTAAATTAAAATATCTGAAGTAATTTCTAAGCATAAATTAGTGCATAAAAAAGTTGTAAGCATAAAGTAAAACTAATATAGTCATCCCACATCACCTCTTTGTTTTTGTTTTTTCTCTGTAGATATTTTATTTAGGGATTTTTGGAAAGAGATTCTGATTTTCCATCAACAAAAATTAAAAAAAGAGTTCTGCTTTGTATATTTGTAGCGGGAGAAATTGGGTCCATTACCGAGTTATTTAGCTTATTTTAAGTTTTAATAGCGCTTTGTGTTGTTAATACAGTCAATTGCACTATCTTTTGAAAGAAAGTAAATTTAACTCGGACGTTTCTGCTTTAATTGGGACCATGGACTGCGTTTGACGACGCAATACTAGTTATTGTTCATTGTTCAACAAGGACTGCTGGAAGGGAGAGAGAGAGAGCTAATGAAAGAGAGAATCTCTTTCCCTTCATTCCTCTATTCTCTCTTTATCAGTCTATCTCTTGTTTTGTTCACTTTTCCACCTGCTAAGAAATAAAATTAACTTCTTGTTCCACTCTTGTTCCTTTCTCTCTTTGGCTATACTTTTCTGCTTCTCCTTTCTGGGGTTTATTAGGAATCTTTTTGTTACTTCTGATCTTCCAAAGAAGAAAGAACAAAAGTTGAAAGAAGTTCTCTGGGTTGCTCTGTATTTTTCTGTTGTCTTCTAGCTTTGTTAGTCTTACTCGTTGGATTAACAAATGAAAACCCAAAATTGTATTCATTGAGATAGAAATTCTTGAAGGTGTATGATTAAGTGTTCGTAATATTCTATTTCAATTGTTCTCTCTGGTAAATACATCTGGAGAGAGAGAACTTTTGAAGTGCATGATCAAGATTCTGACCGCAATTATTTGGTATGTTATATGTTTGAAGCTTTGTTTCAAGTTCTGTAAATTGAAATTAGTTAACAGCTGTTTGTATAAATGACATTAAATTTGTTATCTTAATTTTCAGATCAAGGCTACTTTGTGAATGGAGAATGTGAAAGCCAAAGATGCCCAGAGGCTGCCTTATTCGTACGGCGTAAAGGTAAATATTAGATTTTGACTTTAATTCCCCTAATTCAGCACTCTCCATTGTAACTTCACAAATTTCCAGTGTTCATGGAGGATTGAATGCAATTTTTTGAGATAGATATCTATTTGATTTTCCCTTTCATTTTCATTCCTCAAACAAAACTACCTTTCAGTAGATTGGGGGTTAAGGGGATCTTAATCTTGCAAGAAATGAGATTTTAGTTTAGCTGACGTTGGAATACTATTGTTTATGTTGAATACATTATTCATGAAAATGCAAACTTTATAAGGTGGAATATATCTCACAATAAGTAGCTAGTTTAAGGTGTTCCTAAGATGTCTCATTTTTAAATGGCAGCTGTAAGATCAGCAATAACTTCAAACTATTAAAAAATGAAAAATCCCTATAACACTTTGGCCTATAATTTTGGGATAGAATTATTATTCCCATTAATTAGGTTTGGGTATCTTTGTTGAGTTGTGGGAAAGGTACAAGGAGCGTAAAAACATGAGTTCCAATCTCCATATGCACTCTGTAACCATGAAATTTGCTCTTGCACATTCTTTTTCCTATTTTTCTTTTAGATATTTTTGTATTTTCTTAGTTTCATACTCTCACTGCAGGTGCATCGTACTATGTGCTTTGAGCTCTCGAAATATGTTGATAGAATCTCAAAAATATTTCCAGCCATAGAATCAGCTCAGCCACGATGTGCATCAGGAATAGAAGCCCTATGCTCTCTAAACGTTGCTATGGAAAAAGCCAGTTTAATTATTCAGCATTGCGCCGAATGTAGCAAGCTTTACTTGGTATGTATTTGAATAATTATGGGTTAGAGGCATTTATATTAGCTTTTTATGCTGTTAGGCTTTATCATGTAGCTGTCAAAAAAAAATGATTTAAGTGTTCTCTTTGCAGTGAAGTTGGACGAGGAATTATTCCAGATGATTTATCTGTTTAGATACTTGAACTTGTTAGAAAACCCTGTATACCCACAACAAACAAATAGGAGTGTAGCTGGAGAACACAGTCGATTTTCATTAAAATAGCTGCAACTGTTCTATTATTTATTCCTTACTGATCATGGGGATCTTGGAAGAACTTTTTAAATGCGTTTATCTATATTTTGGATCAAATAGTATGATATGTACTGATTTACTTTTTCGATAAATTAGTATTAATATGCAGTGACTATACTTTTGGACCGTCACAAAGCCGTTCACCTATTTCATGAAGGAAAAATTTACTCGATTAATTTAGGAGCAACTAGACGGTAGGAAGGAAGCTCAAAATTTGTGGTGGTCACTTGCATTAAATTCTGGAGGCTCTGTTGTTTAGTATAATTTACTAGTTGGTTATGCTCCATTCATGCAAATCAGTTTCTAATAATTTAATAACATTGTTTCCATAAATTATTCAGGCAATCACGGGAAATACAGTACTTTTGAGATGTGAGAGAGTACGAAAAGCTCTAGAGCAAAGTTTATGCAACATTCAGAATATGGTTCCAATGCTTCTGGCTGCAAAGGTTTGTGACGTTTGTTCATACCTCCTTATTGTCATCCTTCTAAGTAGAGTTAGTTCCGGGCACTTGCTAGTATGTCATCTGAGAGTTGATAATGAAATATTTGACAGATCTCTAGAATTGTTGTTGACCTGAGGGATGCAAAATTTGTCATGGAATCTTCTGATGAAATGGCTGGTAAGGTTGTCTTATCATTGATCCGCCAAGAATCAAACTCAAGCGAGGCTTCTGAATTTGAGGCTTTTCAAACTGCAGCCTTAAAATTGCATCTTAGGTCTCCTAAGGATCTTTTGATAGAGAAAAGATCTATTAGAAAGTTGCTTGATAAAGTCCGTAATATTGATCAAACAAAGGAGAGAATTCTCGAGTTCCTCCTTTACCTGCTTAGGAAGTATGGGAGCTTAATTAAGGTTGAGCAGACAGGGAGTGACAATGCTCAGTATGAAGATTCCTGTTCAAGAACAAACTGTATTCCAAATTATAGTGTGTGCGATGAGTCAGTTGAACCAGGAATAGGGGAACAGCTCAGGCAGAATGAAGATCAAACTGATGGTGCTAGTGAAGTCACTCCTCCTGAGGAATTCAGGTGTCCCATTTCTGGGAGACTCATGTATGATCCCGTAGTCATAGCTTCTGGGCAAACATTTGAAAGGATGTGGATAGAGAAGTGGTTTAGTGAGGGTCATGATCTGTGCCCAAAGACTGAACAGCAGCTTCCCCACTTTTCTATAGTTCCAAATTCTGCTATGAAGGATCTTATTTCGAAGTGGTGCATGAAACATGAGATCAGTATTCAAAATCCATGCTCAGACCCAATTCCTTCACCACTACTCTCCTGGAATTCGTCATCTTCCTGTTCCATCACTAGCTTAGGTGGTTCTTTCAGTGATGTGCAAATGCCTACTCCAAATGATTTAAGCTGTGTCTCCATTGGCTCTTCAGATGTTAGTTGGGTATCAGATTTGCCCCGGTTTAAGATTGTAGATAGTGTAAGTTCGGGTTCAGCACAGACGAATGATGATTCTCATACATATCAATCATCTGCAGCAATTAGCAATGCCATGCATTCAGACAGTCTCTTTGAAAAATTCACGGCACTCCCTTGGGAACTACTTTGCAAAGCAATGGGAGATATAAAAAACCAACTGGTGGAAAATAATGAAGCATGCCACTCGATGCTGAATGATAATTTTGGTGAGTTGCTGATTCAATTTTTGAAAGAGGCATGTGAACTGTGTGATGTGGAAGCACAGCGAGATGGAGCTCAGGTGTTCTTGGCATTCATGAGAAAAAGCGGGTAATTATTTCATGTTTTCCGTTGAGCCTTTTTGGGTCACCATGTTGTGTCGTGGTTCTTTCTTTACCTTTTCATATTTTGTCGAGAAAGTACTCTATCTTAAAGCCAGTAATAACTAAATCACCTTGTCTTGTGCAATGCAGAACTGGAATTCCATCCTTATCTGAAGATCTATTTCATGTTCTGGCCTCAGTTGTTGATTCCGAAATCGCTGAGGAAGCGCTGGCAATCATGGAAGTTTTGTCTGCTGACGAGTATTGTAATTCCAAAATTGTGGCCTCTGGAGCTCTTCCTACCATCCTACAGATTCTTGACTCAGATATGGCAGAATATTATGCTCCTACTGTGAGAATTCTTCATAATCTATCCTTGTATGGAGACATCAGGTTCCACATACTACAGACAGCACGCCTATCGAAGGTTATTTCATTTTTGTCTGATAGTTCACTGGCAGAGCATTGTCTTAAAATTTTGAACTATTTATGCGAGACTGAAGAGGGTAGGATTGCGGTGGCCGAAGCCAAGGGTTGTATCACTTCTATAGCAGAACTACTTGAAATTGGCACTCATGAGCAACAAGAACAAGCATTGTCTGTTCTTTTGTCCTTATGCTCTCACCATTTTAAGAATTCTCAATTGGTGCTGAAAGAAGGTGTTATACCATCACTTGTAAACATATCTATCAATGGAAATTCCCAAGGGAAGGAGACTGCTATGAAATTACTCCAACTTTTCAGAGACATCTTACATAATGATACAATGGAAAAAACTACGCCCCTTTCTACTGGAGGGCAACCTGAATATCAAGCAGGTTCGAGCACTTGTTCTGCAGAAAAGCGGTCATCTTCAAAGACTCCTGGATATTTTGGAAGGAAAATCATGAGATTCAGGAAACCTAAATCTGTAGCCCTTGATTGAGACGGCAAGAATTCGAATTACTTGCATTTTTGCAGCTGGCAGGTATTCTATGTGTATATGTACCTAGTCTGATCACTGATAGATTAATGTAGTTTGTATTTTTATCACTATGTTGGGCAGCAGTTTACTGCTCCCGCCATATTGATGGATTTTGCTGAAATATTCATGATTTTTTAGCTAGTTTCCTGGTTTCTCTGTGGCTTATTTGGTTGGTTGTATAGTGCAATGCATTAAGCTTCTCCTGCTCCGAAGTCCGTACCCTCTGTTGTGTTTATAATTGTTTATTATTTTTTATCTGTATATTCTGAAACCAATTTTTAAAAAGATGCAGAAAAGAAAATCTTAGACAGCGACTTTTTAGAGGGTTTTTCTAATATTCGTCAAATAGCATTAGTGGTAGTGGGAGGTTTGATTTTGAAGGGTATCTTGTCATTTTCATCTATGAGTGACAGTGTCCTTTTCGAGTTGGGCTAATTTTTTGGAAAACTTCAGAACTTTTTGAATTAGGCAGAACTTGGAAAATTTCCTCACGGAGTCACAATTATAAGACTTATCTTAAGAAGCCTATTATTGGGGCATCACATTCCAATAGAGGGTTTCATCCATAATTCTAATGTCTATTTAGTTGGTTAGGGATGTCCTAAAGGTATTTAAAAAGTCTAAATTACCCTTTCATCTATTTAAACCTAATCAATAAAAAAACTAAAATCAAAATCATTTTTTTTTCCATCTCTTCTCCTAATAGTGATAATCAACAACCCAATTAAACATTGATAATCAATTCAAGAAAAAGCTATACGTAAATATACATGATTAACAACAATTTAAAGTTTTTATGAATTAGTTACGATTTGGTTTGAGTTTGTTACGGTTGGGTTGTAGTTGCTTTAGGGTTTTAATGATGTTTGGGTTTTAGCTACGGTTAGGTTTATGTTATTTTTGGGTTCTGGTTACTGTTAGGTTTTAGTTACGGTTGGGTTTTAGTTACGGTTGAGTTTTTGTTACGGCTGGGTTCTGGTTACTGTTAAGTTTAGTTACGGTTGGGTTTTTGTTACTTTTAGGTTTAGTTACGGTTGGGTTTTAGTTACGGTTAGGTTTTAGTTACGGTTGGATACGAGAAATGAAAACTTCATCCGTAACTTGTCTACGGTTGACTTGAGAAAACTAAAACCCAACCGTAACTGGTTTATGATTAGGTTCTTCCCAATTTTAACCAGTTACGGCTAGGATTTCATCATAACCTAACCGTAAATCGCCCCAAGAAGCTTAAAAATCCAAAATTTTGACGTATTTCTACCAATTTTTGGCAATAAAAACGACAATGGAGCTGAGTTGGATGTATACCTAATTATTTCCAATCACTAATTTCTTCACTTTGATGAATCGAAATCTAGGGTTTTGAAAAGAAATCCCCAAAAGAATAATATTCCCTCTACTTTTCTTCCACAAAAACTAACATCTTATTTGATTTAGTTTATTCACTAAGTATATAAGAAATTCATGATCTAATAGCTAATTAAATAATTAACATTAACTAATCAAGGGTAATTTAGCCATTATAAAAATACTTTAGATAAGAGTTTTTTTTTTAATTATTAACGGGTGACCTGTTTTTGTCCTATTAGTGAAGCTCTATTGGAATGTGACGCCCCAATAATAGGCTTCTATCTTAATGGGTGCCCGAAGCCCAGGAATGCAAGGTAAGATAAAAATACCTCCCTAATTGGTTTATTTGAGGCTTATCAATTTCTTATCCCAATTTGTGTAAATGGCTATGGGGTGTTTAAAGGGGGCAAAACGACCAAACTGTCCTCAAATTAACCCAAATCCTAACTCATATCAATGCAATTCATTACTATTTTCGGTTAAAAACTAAAAACCTAAAAAAGAAAAAAAAAACTTTCCATATTCTTCTAATCTTACCAAATCTATAAACCTTAAAGTATATTATTTATTTTTATCTTTTTGTTCAACTATCGCCGATCCAACAAAGCTTAGGTGAATTTCCACGAATCCGTCCTACTAAACTGATTTATTCATTGATTTACATATTTAAAACCAATTTTTGAAAATCAAATCTCTGATTTCTACCCAGAATCGGTTTTTGTGAATCCATACCGATTCTGGGTTATTTCTTCTCCTCCATGAAGTACATACAGCAAAATCAGTTTATAAGATGGTTATCATTGACCGATTCTGGGTAGAAATCAGAATATATAAAGACATCACCAGAATCGGTTTTTAAGTGCATGAACATAAACTGATTCTGGTTACTATTTTTTTTTTTTGAACTTTGTGCTCTTACAATCGGTTTTTATTTGCGTGGTTCATGTGTCGATTATGTCACTTGTCTGTTGAGATTCCTATACAAGAATCGGTTTTTATTTATATGTCTTATCCACCGATTCCTAGAGATTCATTTCCCTGTGTATTTTTTTAGACAGAATCAGATTACATGTATGTGTTTTATGCATAGATTGTTTCACTTAATTTTTGTCTTGATTGTACGTTTTGTAGATATGGATTTCAGCCACCTGAAATTTTACAACCGACAAATCCAAGTAAGCGATCTTAAGAGGGAGCCAGAGAAAATCTTTGTCAATAAACAATGTTTCATTTTATCGAGAGACCAAGCTAAAGAAGGCTTTGGAAATTGCAGATCAGCTTTCATATGAGGAAATTGGGGTGCTCGGCAGCTTTGCAGAAAGGAGGAGACAAGAAATTATAGATCGGTTGGAGATTGAGGAGATGTTTACAGAAATGGATGAAGCTTTAGCAAAAGTTGTTGCTGATGATGCTGCCAATACTGGTGCTGCTGCCGATGGTGTCGCTGGTGCTCCTGAGGCTGGTGCTTCAAATGCTGCATCTCCCAGATGCTTTGTGATGCTAGCTAATTATAAGTTTAAGTTTTTAAGACTTTTAATAGTTTGTAATTATCCCTTACCCGCCTTCTTTCAAAACCATATTCAAAATTAACGGCAGGAATCGTAGCATGTTTACTTGTTTTCTACAGCTTAACCTCTGGATATACCATCTTACCCTTCGCATTCTTTACTCTTGTTGCATTATGGGTACTTCCTGGAGAACCATTTGGAGAAAAATGCTCCAAGACTCGCATCTCATCATCATCTCCAGTCACGTCTATAATGAGAGGTATAGGAAAATATGCACTGAAGAGGAAAGGGGATGTAGGTTCAATTATCTCCACATTATCCATGTAATCGGAAATGAAGTGGCGTCTGAACCCAATCTTCCTGATATTCATCTGCAGTCTCCGACTAAGAATCATCTTCTGGAACCATTTCTATAAAAAAATCAGCCTCATCCAACAATTCTGGACTCCCATACCACACCATGATGATCCATGAAGAGTATCCTTGTCAATTGTCTAAGATGGATGCTAATTTTCCGATGCTCAATAATCTTAATATATATGTTGTCTAACTCTCTCTCTATTTTAGTTGGAGTTGGGGAGGAGATGAACATGATGGAATTGGATAAAAATGGAGTGTTAGACCAAGGCTTATTTTAATACCCAACCACCATAATTAACACTCTTTGGTAACTGTCCCATCGGTTTAGACCTCCTTTCACCCGTAAAAAGATAACGCATACTCTAATTAGGCCTATAAAACCTATATGTGAATGGTCTTGTATGTTCAGGTTCCCAAGAAGGATAGTTATGTTCTCTCAAAAGATGAATGCTCCACTGATGAAAGACATGAAACCTCCCTCTCCCAGTGCAAGGTGGGTACCATATCATTATTCCATAATATATGTAATATAGACAGTCTTAACTTCAACTAAAAATCCTTCATTGGATTAAGGTCACTACTTTCTTTAAACCCCCTGAGGAAGCCCCCTTATCTGATCATACATGGACTCATCCCTTTATGGTTATGTCCGAAAGATTACTACAATTACCTTACTAGATATTAGCAAAAAAATTATCTTTGAACATAAGCAAAAAAAATTGCCGCTAATTCTAGGAATGATATTTTCTTCATATCTCCAAAAAGATGCATATGGCGCTCCATGGCTTTTAAATTGGGCCACATCTTTCACTTTTATATAAAATCCCATCTTACATTGGGCCAATTTTTTTATTTATTTTTCTGTGCATTTTTATAGAACGATGTTTTGGGGACTACCCCAAAACAGTGGGGACTACTTTGTGATAGAAATGTCTACCCTATATTTATAAGGGGTGTCCTAAAGTATGGAAATGACTAACCTACCCTTAACCTAATTTAATTTAAAACAAACCTAATAACCACCTATATATATATAACCACCACCTCCTCCCACCACCGCCCAGCACCTACCACCTCCAACTACTACCACCACCAACCACCACAACCTCTATGTATATAGCTTAATTTAAATTATTAACGAAGATATTCTCACAAACCCATTACTTGTCATTCATTTTTGGTTGAAGAAATGAGAAGTAATCATCAAAATGAGTTGAAAATGAAAGTTGCAGAGAGAAGTTCGGCTAGGAATTATGTGAAACAGTTTGTCGAACTAGCCGAACTCAGCTTTAATGGAGTTTTTTCTTTCAGAAAAAAGTTCGGTTACCTCGCAAAAAAAATATTCCTAGTCGAACTTTTAGTTCGGTTACGTCGCTACTTTTTTTCGTTTTTTTCCTAGCCGAATTTTTAGTTCTGTTTTGTCTCAATTTTTTTCTACTAACCGAACTTTTTTCTGAAAACCAATATATTGAGTTCGGTTACGTCGAGAAAAAAAATTCCCAGCCGAACTTTTAGTTCGGTTACGTCGCAACTTTCTTTTTCCTAGCCGAACTTTTCTCTGAAAGCAAAAACTCCATTAAAGCTGAGTTCGGCTACCTGTGTCTTCAGAACCATTAGCCGAACTACACTTGCAGATGAGTTCGGCTACCTGTTCTTCAGATGTCGTAGCCGAACTTCATTTCCATGGTCGAAATCAGTTTATAAATTTCTCATTTTTTCGAAAGTTATTGTCAATTCAAGCAACATTAACTAAATTTGAAGTATACCTAAGTACCCAAAATCCTCATTTCGAAATCAACCATCTTAAAAACCGAACTACAAGTTTGGTGTTGACAGATCAAAGTTCGGTTACCACATAGAAACTGCGAAGTAACCGAACTATATTTTATCAAAGTTCGGTTACCTATATAAATTTATCGACTAAACCGAACTCAAATTTTTCATATAAATAAGGAGTTCGGTTACGTTTTTTTTTTTGCGAGCTTACCGAACTACATAGTTCGGTTACCTAAAAAATCCTAATTGGCCGAACTGTTCTTCATATTGAAAGTTCGGTTACCAAAATCTAGGGTTTTCAAAATTTCTCCTAGCCGAAATCTCTACTGTAACGACCATTTTCAATGGTTTTTGATGATTTCTAATCGATTTCTTCAACAAAAAACGATTCAAAGGAATGGGTATGAAGGAAATTACCTACGGAATTTCATTTTAATCGAATCGGACTTCTTGGTTGATGTTGGAGAAGAAGAAGAAGAAGATGATGAAGAAGAAGAAGAAGGAAATTAACTAATTTAATTACCAAGGGTAAATTTGGTATTAATTTTTTTTTTGGATAAGGGATAACCCAAAACTACTTCAAATGTCATACCAAAAATGAATGAGTAGTCCCCCACCTATTTTGATTAGTCCCCAAAACATCATTCTTTTTATATTGGTAGCTCTAGGCATTACGCACTATTATAACCTGACGAGATAGATCTTTCTTTATAAGTCCGGCTAGAAATCCCACTTTTCATAACTATGACCACGTCAACACACAGTCAATGGAAAAGGCCTACCCAAACTCGTGACAACTCTACTGCTATTTGTTGGAAACTCACTATTGGTTTGCTAAATGGTCTGATAGACATCAACTGTCTCTATTTTCTTACTTTGCAGCCATACCAGTCTGGTCATCCCATGATATATTTTCAAATTAAACTCCCTTTCTCAAACAAAACCTTTATTTTATATTTTATTAACACAAACCATCATTCAACATTCCTTTGGACTAGTACAACCCTCTCCATGGCTTCTACCTCAAATTCAAAACACCCTCATGAGTCTCCATCCAGTGAAAGCCTTGTTAACCAAATGACCTCCTCTCTCTATCCCAGAAGACCTCTACTCATGGCTAGAAATGTTGTTTTATCAGGAGGCTCTGCAGAAACACATCTTATGAAACCAACAGAGTTAGTATGTTCATTAATGAATACTAGGAGCTAAACAAAAGGGTTGAGATTGACATATGGAACATATGAAGAAACTTATACCCAATAAGACTAATTGATGAAGGAAATTACAGAGTCCCGGTTGAAGTGCCTGATGCTTGACCTGATCTCATTGATAAGGAACTCTTTTATCAAGTGATGGTGTCGCTTCTAATTAAAAGGATTCCAAGGCACATAATATATGACATTAGGGGAATCCTCAAACCAGCTAGAATACTTCTGAAAAGTAAAAACCCTTAAGGAAGAGAAAGGGAGGGAAACAATCATGGAAGTCAAAATGACAATAAATGTAACCAAATCCCCTAGTTCGGGATAGATGCTTATGAAATACCAACAATTCTCTTAGTGACTGGAGTTTTCTTATGCCCTGAATGGTATTTGGTTCTGCAAGGTTTGTAAAATCCTGGATTATTCCCAAAAAAATTGTGATGTTCCCACTACATCTCACACTCCTGTTGAGACTCCCTCAAGACTACCCAAACTGCTGCTATACCTGAACCAAATTTTTTCTTCAAAGGAAAAAACGTTGTTATCAGACAATATTCTAAAAAAAAACGTTTTTATTAAATTTGAAGCTAAAATGAAACACGCTCAGATTATGGAAATGGCTTGGGAAATTGCTGACAGAATTGGATCTTATGAAATACAAAGTGAAATCCACGTCATGTTAAAAGATGGTGAGTCAAATGACTCTTCTTCTGGGAAAGTAACACCAAATCCTGATATTGTTTCTTGCTAACAAATAATAAAAAAGGGTCTAGTGGGAAAAGATTGTGGAAGCTACCAAGAAAAGATACCACAACCTCAAAGCCGCTGCTAGAAACATCAAGAGCACTACAACAACCAAATCATCTAGCCCTGATGTAGCCATAATATTCCCACCTGTCGAACCATATATACAGACCAAATCCTCTTAGCTCTCTCCCCAGTTTATCTGAAATCAAAAAGAGAATGAAGTTGGAAACTAAGATAATCAAACAAGAAAATTGGACCAAGAGGAAGCAACAATCTATGGTAAACAAAGTAAAACAAGACTCTAATAAGAAGAAAAAAATTGAGCATGGACACCAAAAGAAAGAATCCATAACACCTAGAAGAACCTGACATTAAAAAAATTAATAATAAAATAAAAAATGCACTGCTCTGGATAGTGATACTCAATTCGTTGTAACTAGTTGCTATACAGGTTTGTCTAATGGTGGTTTAGTGGAGCAGCTTCTCCACAATGCTCACAATCTCTTGGAGGAAGTTATTCCTTCCTCCTACTTAATTTCGTTACGTTATTCAAAATTAGTATTGTGTGACCAATGCCTATACCAATATCCATGTTTGTCCAAACCAAGATTAGGATATATTTAGTTATCCTTGTGTCTCATATTTCCGGCAATTCTTTACCACTTTAGCCTGGAATTTTTAGGGACTTGGACACAAAGATATTAAAAAACATCTAAATGATATGCTCAATAAAGTTAACCCTTGTATAACCTTCTTATGTGAAACAAAACAGAAATCAAATGGCATATTTAAAATTATGAGAGATATTGATGTAAGAAATTTCTGGTTCCTTGAAACTGAAAACGCGGGGTACCAAAATACACCGCCACTTTTTTCTTAGGCAATCTATATGGACAAACTCAATACAACTCCGAGAATTAAACTCAATCAAGGAATAGTATCTTAGAGTTATATCTCTATCTCTTGCGATTAGAACGTTTACATAATCGAATCCGTGAACCTAATCACAAAGAGATAACTTAGACGGTACCAAAGACCAATATCCAAGAATCAATCAATTCGTATCTAACAAACTAGGACGGATGTCTCTACTATGATTGATCAACGCACAACCTGTGATATTTCAATTATAAAGATAACAATATAATGCGGAAAAAGAAATAACACAGACACCAGAAGTTTTGTTAACGAGGAAACCGCAAATGCGGAAAACCCCCGGGACCTAGTCCAGATTGAACACCAAACTGTATTAAGCCGCTACAGACACTAGCCTACTACAAATTAACTTTGAACTGGAATGTAGTTGAGCCCTAAAAGGTATCCTATCGATTAAGGTACAGTCACGCTCCTTACGCCTCTTGAATCCCAGCAGGACTCTGCGCAATTTATTCCCTTAGATGACGTCACACCAACTAAGAGTTGCTTCAACTCAATTGAAGACTTTAAACCAAATCTGCCTCCCACGGATTAAGCTTATATAATTGATTTCCAGATTACGATCGAAACATATGATAAAAATCAAACGTAGGATCGGGGTGATGGAAATCGATAGCAATTTGAAAAAGTCTAGCTATCCTCAAAATCCGGACTTATGCAACCCGAAGTGCAGCGTAGATTATTATTCACCTCACAAGTATATTACTTGTGGAATCAACAAAGTTTGAGACGAAATGAACTTTGATGATTTCTTCTATCTTGATCGTTGGAGCAAGCTCTACAAAAAATCAAGATCAGGATACTCGAGTTATCAAGGAAACATAACTGGACTTGGCTTCATGAATCCCTATGAAGACTTTGTAGTCGGTAAACCCTAAAAGGGTTTCTGGAGAGGACGACTCTAGATATAACTACGACACACCAAAAAGTAGTGTCGGGATTCAAAGATCCCAGTTGCTTGGAGTTACCATTTTATATACATTCAAAGCGTAGGTTGCTTTAGGTTTAAGCTAAGATAGCTTTGGAACCAAGCAAACAATATCCACTGTTAGATGAATCTTTGAATCTGATTTACATAAACAAGATATACACTCTGGTTAGGTGAAACCGTAACCGAACCATGTACAAATACTATGTTCAACATGGTTAGCCGAAACTAGACGGTTTGAACTTAAAAGCTTAATCTTCATTTTCATGAACACTTAACTAAGACATTAACTCTGAGTCACAAACATGTGATCAAATAAGTCTAGTGTTTATAGAGAATTAATCAAATGCTAATCATCTCATAAAATAATTTAAACACACTTGAAAATATAATCGACATGGTTAGTAGGTGTACAAGGTACAAATACCATTGTCGTTCATGAGTCGGTTCAGTCACAGTATGTATACCGGTTTGGAAACTTTAAACCAAAACCAAGTTCCGGATTTCACATAACTTTTAGGTTTGCGTACCAGTTTGCAAACTTTCCAACAAACCTAAGTTTTGGAGTTCACAGAACTTTTAAGGTTTGCGTACCAATTTGGAAACTTTAAAACTGTCGCCGGTTCCGGAGTTCACAGAACTAAATCGGTTTGTGTACTGGTTTGGAAACGCTACCGAATTCAGGAACACAAAACTGTTTAAGTTTGCGTACCGGTTTGGATACTCACCCCGGTTCCTTAACCACAGTTCAAAAATAGTTTGCATACGAGTATGCATACCGATCTGGTTCACGAGTCACACAGATTTTCATATGATATGCATAAGAATATGCGTACCACGAATCTGTAAGTCGATATATATATAGCTGCTCCGCTACGTGTACGAGTACATGTAATACGAGTTCAGACATATAACAGTTTTCCCAGTAAAACTGATACCACTGTCTTGTATCCGAATCAATAGTAGTTATATATTTCTCTAAATCGATTAGAAACATTCATGAATAACATCAATGACACATATCACTGTTCAAGGCTATTTTCGAATGATAAACTTGAATCATGATTTTGATTCCGAACAATAAATTGTCCTTAACCTAAATTCATAAAGTATGAACAAATGTTGATTAAGCTTAGCTAAAAAAACGGGGGTCTAACAACCACACCCAACAATTCGTTTGGCAATCTGAGAGGACTTACTCCAATATACTTTCTAGAGAATCAACTAGACAGTCAGACTCAATCTAGAGTAAAATATATCAAAGAGTTTAATATCTCTGTTTCACAATGTAATCAGCAAATAAAACAAATAGAAATCCGCGAGCCTGATTATTATGTGAAACAACTTGAACGGTACCAAAGACCAATGTTCAAGTGTCAATCAATTTAAATCAACAACCAAAGGTTGGATATTCTAATTAATTGATCTAAACGCACAACCTGTGATATTTCAATTATATAACAAAATATATATAATGCGGAAAAGAAATAACACAGACACCAGAAGTTTTATTAACGAGGAAACCGCAAATGCAGAAAAACCTCGGGACCTAGTCCAGATTGAACACACACTGTATTAAGCCGCTACAGACACTAGCCTACTACAAACTAACTTCGGTCTGGATTGTAGCTGAACCCCAATCAATCTCACACTGATCCAAGGTACAGTTACGCTCCTTATGTCTCTGATCCCAGCAGGATACTACGCACTTGATTCCCTTAGCTGATCTCACCCACAACTAAGAGTTGCTACGACCCAAAGTCGAAGACTTTAATAAACAAATCTGTATCACACAGAAAATTCTACTGGAATAGATAAATCTGTCTCCCACAGAAATACCTACAAGTTTTGTTCCGTCTTTTGATAAATCAAGGTGAACAGAAACCAATTGATATACCGGACTTATATTCCCGAAGAACAGCTTAGAAATATTAATCACCTCATAATAATCTTAATCGACAAGCGAAACAAGATATGGTAGAATCACAAATGATGAGACGAAGATGTTTGTGACTACTTCTATATCTTGCCTATCGGAGAAATTATTCTCGAGCCAATTTTACAATTGTACTCAATACGATAGAAATAGCAAGATCAAATCACACAACTACAGAGCAAATAATTGGGTCTGGCTTCACAATCCCAATGAAGTCTTTAAGTCGTTAACCTACCGGGTCTCGGTAGAAACCTAAGGTTAAAGGAGAATCGACTCTAGCTTATACAACAAGTATGGATTAGCTTTCCCAGTTTCTAGAGTTCTCCTTTATATAGTCTCCAAATCAGGGTTTGCAATCTAGGTTACCTTGGTAACAAAGCATTCAATATTCACCGTTAGATGAAAACCTGATTAGATTCAAGCTAATATCTTTCAAACGTTAGATCAAACTTAGCTTCTTATACACAAATGAAATGCACGTCCATTTAGGTTTGTGTAACCGTACCTAAACGTGTACACCTAGTTGGTTCAACAGTAGTTAACCAAATGGTTAGCCATATGAGCACTTTCATATCAACCTTATTCATCTTCACCATAACTAGTTCAAATGACTCAAAAGAACTAGTTAGAGAGTTGTTCAATTGCTGAGATCTCATAGAAGTATATAAGACACAATCGAAACAAAAACGATTTTGATTCACTCGAATCGATTCATGAACTTTATAGCCACGCATTGCAAATATGCATTCCTTAGTTTATATAAGTTTAAGTTCACGAATAAACCGTTTTTAGAAAATAACCCACTCAAGTATGCATACCGGTACGCATACTTAAGTACCCGGTTTAAGTTTGTTTTCAGTTCACAAACTCCAACAGAAATTCACGGGACGTGAACTTCTGGCAGTACGCGAACTTTAGTTCCGGTTATCCTGAGCAGCAAAGTACGCATACTTTGGTTCAAAGATTTTGGACTTACACACGTATGAGTTCACATACAATGTTTATATCCATTCAAGGTTATGTATTCTAAACTCTCATTTCAATCATTGAAACATTCTTAGAGGATGTTAAATAGAGGTTATTCACACACTATTCTCCATCAAAGCAATTTTCAAGATATTGAAATAACCAACATGACTTTCGTCACTTGTAAAGATGAACTTGGCCAAAGCGAAAGCTTACCAACACATATTTCGAGAAATAAATAGGCGAGATAAACTCGGCTCGAAATAGCAAATGTGTATAATCGAAGTCTATATAGCGACTTTTGTCTCAAGATAGGAGATAGAGTAGATAGACTTTTTAGTGATAGATAAGTTCAAGTCTCCACATACCTTTTAGTCAATGAAGATCCACCAGTTCCTTGAGTAGTTCTTCGTCTTTGCATGATGAACGCCGTGGAGTCTAGAGCTCAACTACACTTTTTATCCTAGTCCGGGACTTGGCTATAAGTAGACTAGAAATCAAGACTTATAGTTTTGGTAACTAAACTTGACAAACAAGCTTGAGATAGAAACGCTTGCGAGTTCGACCGAGAAGTGCTCTAACATTAGCCATTATATTTCGAGAAATTATCAAGATAAACTTGACTCGAAATTCTTGTCTATGCATACTAGTCTAATTAGTTATGCGACATCGTCTCAGATGATAGAAAAGTAAATATAACTTTAGATATAGGTGGTTCAGTCTTCACTTACCTTTTGTTGATGAAGTTCTCCAAAAGCTTTGGTTGATCTTCGCCTTCAAACAGTAGAACGCAATGATGACTATCGTGTTCCTCTGTTTCTCAACTATATTTCTATCCTAGTCCGAGACTTAACTAATTGTAGACTAGAAATCAAGATATAGTTTTGACAACTAAATTTGAGAACAAGCTTGAGATATCAACACTTGTGAGTTCTACCGAGCAATGCTCTAACAATCCCCCCCTTTGTCAATTTTAGTGACAAAACTATCAATACATATGAATAAAAAATAAAGCTTCGACAACTTCTTGAATCCAACATGTCTTTATTTCCTTGGCATCTTCAACTCCTTGAACTCTTTGTAATTTCAAGATGCAATGATTCTGAACGTGTTCAACTCAACATCGTTGTTGTTGAAGAACCGATTCCATAACGATAACAACTTTAGAAAACAAATGTTCTCAATCGTCGTTATACAAAAGCATAGTATTATTCCTTTTTCCAAAGTTCAATTGTATCTCAACTCTGAAGTAATACTACGGTGATATGTTTCTCCCCCTTAATCAATACTTACATTTATTGCATAATAGGTAAAACCTATAGATTATTGATTCACTCCCCCTTACATAATGATCCGTAAACCATATGTATGTAGTATGAAACTACTAAATAATTCCCCCCCTTTTTGTCCATAAAATTAACAAAGGTACGAAAATTGCGGGATCGTAATGAATATAATCAAAAGATATGTCAAGTCTTAAGGAAGTTTTGAGATTCCACATTATAACATAGTTAAAATGCAACTCCTTATATCAACTTTTTAAATGATATCACAAAGTAATAAATACTTAGCGCTCATCTAGGAGATTAAAAAGATACAAGCATTCCCTTTCAAATTCCACACCCACACTCCCCACAAATATATTGCAATTAAGCACAAGTTCATTTAAGAACTCTCCCCCATTTGATGTCATTCCCAAGAGAACAACATGAGTGACCTTGCTTTATAAAAAGAAGGATTTTGTTGGAATTTACAAATCACATGGATTTGTATCCGAAAATCGAATTGAAATAATCTCTACGCCAGTTACGGACAAAAATATAATTTTTGATCAATATGACTCAACATAAGAAAATCTTACGGAGTGTTCCAAGCAGTAATAACACAAAAGTGTGATCACAAGTAGATCAATACTGCGAGAAAATTCTCAAAGAGTTTGTTATATTCTCCGTTTATTAAAAACATAATAGATTTAACTTCTGAGCATATATGAAATATAAGCAGATTCACGAAAACGTAAAAGCACAAATATTTCATAAGACTTTTGCAATAATTAAACCAATAATGATTACATACTGCAAGTTCATCTTCCAACAACTCTAGAATTTAAATAAATAAATCTAAAAACATGCAAGATTAAAACGTTGTAGCTTTGTGAAATCATAATTTTTGCTATACCAAACCCTAGTTATCCTTATCAAAATAAGAATAAATTCTTACAAGAAGTTTCCTAGTATTTAAAATCTTTGAAAAATTATTTATCATCTCCAAACATCTTATCAACAACTATCATAAGAACATACGGTTCATGAATGAAAAAGTTAGTTCCTGCAAACCTGGTGGGTTGTTGATTGACAAGAGCTTCTTGTAGTTTGAGAGATTTCGGTAGAATCTTCTTTAGTCCCTGCACCTCCTTCTTGGTTTTATTAAGTTCTACAAGAATATTTTCAAACCTTTTCTGATTGGAGTAATCCGCTCTAGGTTTCTTCTGATTCTTCCTTTTCCTCTTAAGAGATGAGAAAGGACATCTCTTCTTCCTTTTTGGTTGGAAAAGTATCAACAACCATTGAAGCATAGGTTTCACGAGAAGATGTTGTGCTTGGAGCCTCCATGATTCATAAAAATGGATTTGTGAAACACAAATATATGGCTCAACAAGAGAAGCTTCTTGTGAAAGAGATATGAGTCTTGAAGAAAACGATATTTATCATGCAGGATTTCGGAACCATAAGAAGTTAACGCACTAGTATACATAAAACCTAAAATGGAATGAAAATGTCATTTTTATCCTCCTATAGGTTTCGTGGATCAATATTTACAATACCATTACTTGAAATAGATCCAAGCAATAATATTCAAATTTTGATCAAAGCCCTGATGTGCACAGTTCTTTTCTCTTCTAAGGGCACATGAGATAAGATGCACATTTCAACAAAATTAAATTGTGTTGAGGTGAGCGATAGGTTGCTCACCACTATATTCCTGCATGGCATTAATATCCTTCAATACAGAACGTTTAGTCCGAACTCTTCTCTTTAACTGAGATTTTACCTTTTCCTTTGAATCAATCAATCTTTTAGAAGAATAAGAGTTAACTTTGAGTACCTCAGGATTGGACTTTTGAACAAGTTTCAGAACATTTTCCAAACGACTAGCCCTCCGTTGCAGTTTATTAACATACCTTAGTTTGTGTTTGTACTTGAAACATTATGTGATTCCGTGACCCTCACTAAAACAATAAGGACATGTCAATTCGGAGATTGATTCAGGAACAACATTAGCAGCTAGACACAAAGTACCTGAAACATTAACAGAGTTTCATTAGTATACGAAAAATCCATTATATCCTCCAGTGATTTTGATGAAGAGTTATCAAAATTATCATCAAGATTGATATGAGTATTGCTACACTTATCAAAATTGACAATTGCTTCCAAGAGCGCTAAACTTGAACCATCTTCCTTTTCGGAATCATGATGATCAGATGTTTCATCAAGTGTTGAACCAAGACTCTTGTTGCCAGTGTATTTTTTACGATTTGGACACTCATTAGCAAAGTGACCGAACCCTTTACACTTGAATCAATGTGGCATATCCTCATCGTCAGTATCATTAGTATCTCTGTTTTTGACAGAAATACGATTATGTAGCTTAGATGACGTTGGAGGTTTTTCTCTGGAGAATCGTGTACTTCTCTTCCTAAGAAGTTCTCTAAACTATCTTGTGATCAATGATACTGAGTTATCAAGATCTTCATCTGAAAAATCAGGATCAACAAGATCATCTCCAGAGTTGTCAACACTTTTACTTTTAGGAGTTTTAGTGTTTTTCAGTGCCTTGAACACAATATCTTTTCTGGCTTTGGATTGCAGTTCATGATCAAAGATTCTTAACTTTCCAACAAGAGTGTTTCTGGAAAGTGTATCAAGGTTATTCACTTCTATGATGGCATGTTTTTTAGACTCGTATCTTGCTGGTAAAGATCATAGAATTTTCATCACAATGTCCTTTTGGGGATTGGTCTTCCATAACGCATAAGATGCATTAACAATTTCAGACACCTTTTGATTAAATTCATCAAACGAATCTTCATCAGTCATACGAAGATTTTCCTAGTCAGAATTTAGGTTTTGAAGCCTAGCTTCTTTCTCTGAGGTATCTCCTTCAAATACGGCTTCAAAGATATCCTAAGCATCTTTAGACTTAGTGCAAGAAGTCACATGGTGCTGAAGATCTGGGATTATAGCGTGGTTAATAACGTTTAACCTGTGTGAATTATGCTTTGCAGCACTTATCTCGGATTCATATATTGTATCAATGGCTTTGCAACAATTGCTCCATCTACAACAACTGTTGGAGCGTTGTATCCATTAACTACAAGTTTACATGTCTCAAAGTCACGAGCTTGCAAAAAGGAACACATAACAATTTTCCACCTGTTGATGGGAGAAAACGATTTGCTGGTTTTCTAGGAAAGTGAAGAGACGACCGTGTGGAGGAGACTCCTCGACCGAGCAAATTACTTTAACCTTTTTCCAACAGATACACTACACGGGAGTGCTTTGAGTTTGAGAAATAAATCTGTATGACTCCGGCCTAAACCAAGACAATGGTCGTTCCAGAGTCAATTCGGTCACAAGAGAGGATGGGTCGATCTGTAGGAGGGAAGCCGAGAAATGTGTGAGATCAATGATGATCAAGGATTGTGGATGTGTTGTGTATTTTGCGTGAAGAAATAAGATAAGCTCTGATTGATTGAATTTGCTCTGTTGAGAGTGATTGCCAAGACGGGAATTCTTGTGCGGATGAGAATTCTTTCCTTAGACGAGCGTTCTTGTTTTTTCAACCATGAATTCAGAAACTCATTTATATTGCAAAAATAGTAGACACATTGATCCCATGAAGTGTGACAGTTGCTGGAGTGAAAGAGTGGGAAAGTGGGAAATCTTGGTTAAACCAGTTCCACGTTATGCGGAGACTTGGTTGATTGTCCACCCACTACTTTGCTAAATCCTATATCTGCTTGCACGCCTTACTCACATTTCTCATCGTGGGTGAACACACGTGCCATAGGCCGCCAGACCAAAACCCTAGTTAATATCCCCCATGTGACGTGATTGATGTCTCATGAATGTGGAGTCTGCAAAGCAAACGTGTATTTAGTCAGTTGTTGACTTGACTAGACGATGAGTGTTAGTACTGTTGAGTCGAGCATGATGGACGAATGCTCTAAGACTCATGAATTGAGCATGTCTGCTGGGACAGATGTATAGTTCTCGAATGAATGTTAATAGTTGAATCAACATGATGAATATTGATAGGCTGAGCAAATATTACTCGTATGATGAATTGCTGAATATTGATAGTTGAATCGATATTATTAGTTTGAGAAAATATTGCTCGTCTGAGAAAATACTGCTAGTTGAATCAATATTGATAAACTGAGCAAATATTTCTCGTCTGATGATTATTGGTAACATGACCAAATAAAATATTAATTTAAAATATTGGTAGCTGGACCGAATATTATATCATAAAATATCAACATGAAAATAGTGGTGTTTGAACCTGTTCAAAATTATGCTTTGCAGAGCATTCGGTTTGAAACCCTAATTTGATCGATTGTTGATCCATTGATGATTTACTGAAAATCAACCAATGAGCGAGAGAGAGACCAGCTACATGGGATGATGGGACGACCATGTAGCTCCCAGGTGCTTAAATGAGCATGTACCAAATCCTTTGAAGACCAGTTGGTGAAAGGATGATTAAATGTTGGTTTAATCATTTATTGAAATAGTGCTCGTCTGAGCATTAGGCAACAAAACCTAATTATGGAGAGATGAGGGACCGGCCAAGAGGGCATGGAACCGGCCCTTGGTGGTCGTGGGACCAACTGACGGTCATTTGATGAAATTCCAAATTATTTGGAAAGAGTTTGAACCCAATATGAACAAATTAGGTCAAATTATGAAGATGTGTGGGACCGGCTCCTTGCAAGCCAAAGGGCCGACCCTGGTCGATCAAGGTGACATGCCCGTGTCACCATAGTGTCCGTGTTTCAGTCCTGAGAATTTTGGTATTTTCTTGTGTGCGTTTGAGCAATATTTTGGATTTTCAGAAGAGTTTGATCTTGACTGAAACTCTCAATTTTGCTCGAATGAGCATGTAGAACTTTGCTCGCGCGACCAATATTTTGAGAATATTAAAATAATAATATTTTAATATTTTCTGTGAGGAGCCTAGTCGGTCATGTGACCATTTGACTTTTTGGATTTTGACCGTTTGAGCAATATTTGAGAAAATATGGAAAAACCAGGGTTTTACTCAAACGAAGGAGTTTCATGAGATGAAGGAAATAATAATGATTATAAAATAAGGGATCATAAGGTGTGGGACCGGACACGGCTAGGGAATGTTCGTCCGGCTAGTAGGCCCGATCCCGTGTCACCTTTCCCTATTTTTTAATTATTTTTCATCATGTGAAGGAAAATGGAGAAACTGAGAGTTTTGCTCAAATGAGGGAGTTTGCTCAAATGAAGGAGTTTTCATGAGATTAGGAAAAATAATAAAAAATAATAAAATAAAAGGGAAAGGCATGGGACCGTCCATGACGGCATGACCGGCCGGCCGGTAGGCTCGGTCCCCTTAGGCGCCTCTTTATTATTATTATTATTATTTTTCTTCCCTATTTTGCATAGGTTTCTTCGTTCGTCCATATTTTTTAGGGTTCGTTTGTGCACTCAGGTGTTCGTTCGTGCATTATTGCTAAGTACACTCACACCATTTTCTAGGGGCTTATTCGGTGGTAGCACAGATTCCCGTATGTTGAATATTTATTACTAACCCATGGAATTCTACTGGGAAAAGCCGTGAATTGAAGTAACGGAATATTATGATTAACTTAGAATTATTTCTAGGAATTCAATTGATGAATCTTGCGACTAGAAATAATAAATTAATTATTTGATGGCTCTATACTAGCAGGCAAGCTGTCTAGGAGCATTATGATTATTCGAGAATTGAGCGATATGAGCTAATTGAAGCGTCATATTTATTTTGTATAGTCAGGGAAAACATTGTTACATCCTGAAGACGTTATCGCTCTATACTAGCAGGCAAGATGTCTAGGAGCCGTCCAATCATTAAGATTCTATACATACGTCTTTTATATAATCAGGGAAAACATTGTTACATCCTGAAGACGTTATCGCTCTATACTAGCAGGCAAGATGTCTAGGAGTCGTCCAATCATTTTTCGATTCTATATAAAAGTGATTACTGAAATTGTTCAGTATTGATGAAATATGCCGTGGTCTCAATTGAGAGACTGCATATTCATCTATGCTCTGAGAGGCAATATACTCAGTCAGAGATCATCGTGGCATGAGCTTTCATGCTTAAACGAGAGACATGAGTCTCCATACTCGTCTGATTACTGGATCAGAAATATGCAAGGATATGATTTTAAGATTTTAGCCTTTGTCAAAAATCCACCATCAATATTAAGTCCCTGCTTAGTAAGGGACAGTCATGTTCCTCAGTCAGCACTGGATGGTGATTTTTTAGCCGTATACGAAATAAGTAATTGAACTTAGTCGTAAAAAGAATGTTACTGGATTTTTGATTTGCTCAGATGATGTCACGTCCGAGCGAGTTTTTGCTTGAATGAAGGCCCCAGTAGCATGATAGAGCATCGTCTAACGAGCATAAATTGGTGTGGCACTGCTAATTTGGGTGATGGAACACTCAATCTTGGTCGATTTAACATATGGGCCCGGCCAAAGAAAGGAAATCCTTGTGGATTTAGGTTTTGGAAATAAAATTTGATATAAAATGGATAAACACTTTTTTTTTTTAATTATTTCTCCCAACGACCGACCACCACCTTCATCTCTTCATCCTCCTTTACGTCCGAGCAGCAGAGGAGAAGAGCAAAAAATTTGTCGGAGCTCGTCGCCGCCATCGTCCGACCAGTTTCCGACCGGCACCGACCAGGTACGTGAATATTATTATTATTATTATTGTTGTGTTCATGAGTTTTTCATGCTTTATTCATGTTAAAAAATTATATATGTATATACATATATGTGGACGTGAGTTTTTCACAAAAAACCCTTGTTTTAAGAACGGACGTTCGTTCGTTCGTTAGTTTAAGAAACGAACAATAATCCCTAACTTAGGAGAGATTTTTTGAAATAGACCAGTGTCTAGTGATAAATTTTTTGTTTATGAGCTTTCATGAAAACCAAAATTTTATTTTGATGTGAAAATTTTCATAAAATTGGAATAAACCCTCGTTTGAAAGACGAATGCTCATATGAGGGAAAAGTTTTTTTTGTAATCAAAATACGTGACATATTCACGAGTTTTTTATTTAAAAAAAAGAAAAAGAAATATGTGAGTAATTCACGTTTTATATATTATTTGTTTGAAATCAAAAACTGATTTTGTATAATCATTAAAAGTAGACAATTATTTATGATGAAATACTGTCTTGGCGTGAGCTTTCACAATTCGATAGTGGTTATTCACACAATAAAAATTACTGGATGTTCACATAGTGAAAACTATGTTCACGGTTATATGAAAAATCAATTTTTGATTTTTGAATAATGAGTTTTGCTCGTGTTTGCAGGTTCGAAGAAACGAGCAAGTTTTGAAGTAATAACTCTTGTATCGCAATCACTATTGTTAGTGGAATCGTAAACATGTAAGAGTTGGAAAGTTACCATTTTGTAGACGTTGATGTGAGCATCCTTATTATTTCGTTGTGTTTGAATTCCACTGCTTTGATGAAATTTGCACCTACGAATGGCATATTGAAGTAGAAATGTTGTATGGATGTCACAACTACTTTGCAGAGATGTCAAACAATGGTTATGAAACTCCTTTAATTGACGAAGAGGAAGAAGCCGTGACTAAGAGCACTCCAAACACAGATGTCGCTGCTTCAATCGATGAATAGGAAGAATCGGTGATCAAGAATACCCCAAACGCGAATGACGAATTTTTTGTAGTTGAATATAGACCCGAAAAATGTCTTCCAGGCTCTTTATTTCGTCTTCTGGTCAATCCCAGGGACATTACTCAGAAGAAATTAGTATCTCCTCGAGCGATAATTCGATTCTGTCTACAAGGAGGACATTATTCTGTTTCACTTAAAGAGTTTAAGCTTTCTCGCAGACCTTTAGCAGAATTTTATGGATGGGCGAGACATATGCTAGGTTACAATCATGTCCGAGCCATGTTGGATCGTGCACCAGTGACAAGGGCTATCCAAGCAGCTGGAGACTTGTTTATTTATCACGATGTGAGAGGTATGGTAGCTTTGCTCGCTCGCTGGTGCGTTCCTACTCACACTTTTATATGAAGATGGGGAGAGTTTACCATCACTTTGGAGGATGTGGTTGCTTTGTTGAACCTTCCAATTACGGGTAATCTTCCTGAACGACTTTTAGCAGATGAGACTGCAATGTCTAACATCTTAACAGCTAACATGGACGACCTTAATCAATTATCCAGCAAATTTTGTTATGCTCAATGGTTAAGGTATTGGTGGCCGAGAGATAGAATTCTTGACTGGCCCGTCGATGGTACATTAACCATTGCGGCTTTCTTGTGCTTGTGGCTGTTCAGAGATGTACTTGAAGATAGTGGAAACTTACTGAAGCCATTTGTGATTCCTTTTGCTATTAAGATGGCTCAAGGTGAGAGAATTCCCATCGGTAGTCTGTTCTTGGGGTTCGCTATACTCCAATTTAGACTCCTTAGTTGTAGACTCCAGCATCTCCAATAGTTTTATGAAAATTGAATTTTATGTCGATTCAATGTTTCTCCAAGCCTTAATATGGGAACGCTTCAAGAATTATCCACCAATTCCTCGTATCATCTTGCAAGGACCGAATGTTGATTCTCGTCATGCTCTCTCTAGGATTATGCGTTGGTCCACAAAACAGCTTCGGCTCAAGATACGCCTCATTGATATGTTAGATAACGAGTCTGAGTTTAATTTTCATCCGTGGATATCGATACCTCCTCATGTTTATCAGTTGATTACTTCCAATGTTGCTGGAGAAAATACTACTTTGGTGTCTGGTACAGACCTGAGTATTGGTGAGAGATCTTTCATGCTGAGTTGCACTCCTGGTTATTTAGTATCGGTAATACATGGAGAGTTCCTTATGGAAGAATATAATATTGACAGAGCAGCACGCCAAATGGGTCTTGACCAGTGTGTTCCAAACATTCGAAAGAATAAACCATCAGTTGAACAACTTAAAACTCGTTTGGATTGCACGTACTTGAATGGACGTGAGTATTTGTTTCCTTGCTCTGACCGAGCCACATATGGAACTCCGGGTTATATAGGCTTCTGGACCGAGCAACTTGAGCGCCTCCATGACTTTGTAATAGATGCTCAGATCCCCGCACAAGAACCTCCTACTGCTGAGATGATCTCCGCTCGGCCGAGATTGAAATATCCTTCTGGCGGCGATAAACGAAAAACACTTCCAGGATGTTCACCAGTAAGTATTCTTCTTATGATTTTGTAAGGACATAATAATTATATCTTAATCATTTCATTAACTTTACCACAGGATGGTCGTACTGTGAGACATCGGATTGATATGGATTTCTCGGAAATAGCAGTAAGCTTTCGGGGTGGAGAATCCAGAAGTAAGGATTACAGGATGATACCAAACACTGTAAAGTCCCCAGCTCTCTCGTTGGTGAGTTGTTAGCGCTTTTTTCACCATGAATTTTTCTTGTCTGCTTAATTAGGATCAAAACAAATATTTGTTAATTTGTTTCAGAGTTTTGCTCCATCCAGCGTTGACGGTCTTCGACTCGTTCCTGGGCAAGCAACTCATGAATCTAGTACCACCGATGAGGAAGAAGTTGATGTAAGTATTTTCCTTGTACGATCAATTATGGTATTTCTCGAATGAGGTAATAATGATCGTTGTTGATATATCCAAGAGGATATTACCATGGAAAATGAAAGCACCGGTGATGCCCATTCATCTTCGGAAGGTGGTGATGAAGAAAATTCTCAAGGGGCGGAACCGAATGAAGATAATAACGCTCTTAATGGTGACGCCGGCAATATCGACCCCTCGAACAATTTAGAGACCATTCAAGTAAGTTTCCATCTTGAACTTTCTTCATAGAAGTATAAAATTTCTGATTTGTGAATGATTTAATGCAAATCCATGTGAATAAATGAAAAGTTTTGCCGAAATACGTCACCAGAAAATTCAGAATTCGGCCTTTTGGTAAAAACGTTGTAGAATCTTCATCTGACATCAGATTTTCGTGATCTACCCCAGTTTTATGATGCCCGGAAAATTTCCTAGCTTTAGTGAAGAAGCTTTTTGAGTTCTAAGCATGTTTATGGGTTGAAATTAATGAAACAGTAGACTTCTAGAAAGTTTTCAGCTGTCATGTTGCTCGATGTTTTGTTCACATCGTTTTGCTCGTTTATCCAATCGCTATGAGTTTTGGATATGTTGTAGAGGACATCCATACGAAGAGAATGAAATATGACTCAACCTTATATTCCTTACCAATTGCTCCCAGATCATCGTATTATACATTGAAGTGTAAAATCACTTCAGGCCGCTTGTTGTAAAATGTCTTTTTTTGTACCTTTACGCTATTTGCTTGCGTATTGGATGCATAATAAAGAACTTAGATAGTGTTAGTTCACTTACATGCTGGATTTTATGATTGCCATTTGAATTCCGTGATTGAAACACTCTGACTCGTATATTTTCCCTATTAGGTGCGAAACAATGATGTTGAGGATAACGGAGCTAATAATTATGATACAAGCAATGTTGTGGATCAAAGTGGAGACGAAATCATCTCTACACCTCAAGATCGTGAGGATATTATTACTGAAACTATTGAAGAGACTGAAGTTCAAGTCACCATTGCTCCAGAGATAGAAGAGACTGTTCCAGAGATAGTAGAAACTGTTCCCACGATTGAGACTCGTATAGTGGTGCACAAATACCCTAATGTAGGGGTTGTTCTCGTTCCTCCATTTAGCGAGACACTCCCATATCATGAACTAGTTGGTAGATTCAGCATCCCCATTGGATATGCTAGTTTATATCAGAAAATATGGGAACGATATGGTCACATCATTGTCACCAAAGATCCCGATCGTGTTTATTTCTTGATAATGCAGAGGTAGCCATCTTGCGTGTTATAGATGATATTCGAACCAGAGCTAGAAATATTGTGACCAAAGATTTACTCTTTGATTGGGGGTACAACTTGGACCATTCCGAGAAACTGGATTTCAATGTGGGATGGCTTAGTGAAAGAATTGAAGCCATTAAAGAAGCAGTCGAGAAGAATGTACCCTTGACAAATGATGTTGTAATGGAGAAGGAGGCTAAGATCGCCCAGTTGATTGAAGAATTGAGGTTGGAGAAAGCAGCCTTGCGAGACCTGAAGATTACAGAGGGGCGAAAATCTTTCTTTGCTGATTTCCTATAGTTTCTTTTTCATGATTCCTTGAACCTTGAACTTCTGAGAGACAAGAGGTTTTATTTTTTGGTTGTTTTTGGATAAGTGAATGGTTGTGTGGATTTTCTTTTGGGTTTGATAGAGATTTTCTTTAAGTAAATGAACTTTAATTAATTACTGAATTCAAGCATTGAATGCAAGTATTGCATATGTTTTGGAGGAATTGAAAATACAGTGAAAGAAAATCCTAAATGCCAAATCCAAACGTCCTGAGTGTTCATGTCTCAAACACCCAATACCTTAAACGTCCAGTATTCTCAGGCGTCAAAAACCTTGAGCCGATTCTCGTGTATTACTGCCACGTTCGCCTTGCCATCCATGTTGACTAATTTGTAGTATCCTCCTGCCACGGACTTAGTGATCATGAAAGGTCCTTCCCAGTTGAAGTTTCTTGCAGAATGAAGATTGCGCTTAGTTGCTTTGAGAACTAGATTTCCTTCATGAAACTTGTTAGGCTTTATTGTTCGTGCTCTGAATATCTTTTGCTGGTTTGGAATTCCTTTTACAGTGGGATTCCATGCTTGTGCAGGCGTTTGAGCTTTCCAATTCTGTGGCACATGTGGACACTCGCGCAAAAGATAATACCCAAGATATTCCTTGTTGTGTTTGGACATTGTTTCAGCAATAAATATCTCAGATACGTGCTCAATCCGGAGAGGTTCCATATTTAACCACTTAGTAAAATATTGTTGTGGTGAGGCTACCCATTCATAGCGTCTTACAACAGCAGAGTTGCTAGCAGGATTGAGTCCCCAGACTAGGAGAGCATGTTTGAAAACAGATGACATGGACGTATGAGGAGGAATGAGACTTGCCTGAGTGTAGAATCTCCTGATAAATGTTAGTGCATCTTCTTCAGGGTCCTATTTCAACTGCATTAGAGTTTGGAATTGCTCCAAATTCTTTGTTGATGGAACATCCGTTGAATCTTCTGAATCAGAGTTTTTCTCGCCTGAGAGGGGTGTAAGCGCCTCATCAGTAGTCGTCTTTTCAGCGTGAATCCAGGTTCATCCGAGAACCATGTCGTAGCCTGGATCTTCCCGGATTCCGTAAAATTTGGTTTCTGTCCAGGATGAATTTGCTTTCATGTTGAGAGTAATGTAACCATAAGCATCTTTAAGCGTTCTTTCATGATCCGTGATTGAAATGGGAACATGAGTAGTTTCTTGTCGAGTGATACCAGCGGCTCTGAGAGTTTTCAACGGGATGACATTGACAGCAGTGCCAACATCAATCAATTCTCGCTTGAATTCGTTTCCTTTGAGATGGACTGTGGTGAGAAGTTCTCAGTCATACATCTCCTTGTCTGTGACTGGAGGTTCAGGGAGTGTCTCCTTAATTGATAAACGCTTCCCTGACACAATGTGATTCAGTTCAGCGAACATGTCTTTCCTTTGAGATTTTGATAGATACAACAATTCACATGCATGCTCGATTAAAGATTGAACTGCTTCTTTGATAGGTGGTTCAGAGAGAGTGAAAGTCCTGACTGGGAGAGGGTCTCTGTATACTCTTTCAGTCCCCAGGTTAAGCTCTCCTAATTCGACCTTTCATTTGAATATGCGCTTCAAAATCCTGCAGTTACTTGTGGGATGATTGACGAACCTATGAAAGCGGCAATAACGAGGATTCTCCATGTCCTCTTCAATTGGTTCTTTCCTGACATATGGTAATTTGATTGCACCATCTTGGATCCAGACCTCTAGTAGTTCGATCACCTCTTCAATGGGAAAAGGAAAGCCAGGCTCTGCTTGATCAGCTTCCGTGCGCTTAATTGGGGCTTGTGCGTTCCGGGTTTGATCATCCTTCCTTGTGCTTTTGGAGGGGCTGGAGAAGCTCGCTTGTGTTGTTCCCCATCTTTCCGTTTGCTCCCTTCTACAACAACATTCGTGGAAGGTTGGAGGTTATATTGCTTGTTGATCAAGCGTCTGCTACCTCGCATTTCCCGTGGTTCTTCAGCTTTTATATCCTTTGCCCTTTCCAGTAAAGTAGGTGCGGTAGTTTCCGATCACTTGGCCGCTTCATGAAGCTCTGAAAAAGTCTGGAACCGTAGATTTTCCAGTAAATCTCTGTAGACCGGGATCATTCCGTTTATGCACAAGTCTACAAGTTGTTGTTTTGTGACATTTGGATCATGACAGTCCAAAGCCTGGACTCTGAACCTTTTCACATAATCATTTGGATGTTCATTGCTCCTTTGAAACATCCTTCCTAGATCAGAGAGAGTAACTTGTTCTGAGACGAAGAAGTACTTTCTGTAGAAAGCGTTGATCATCTCTCCCCAACTGGCAATGCTTCCTGGTGCGATATTATTATACCAGGTGTATGCTCTGCCTGTCAGAGACTTTGAAAATTCCTTTAGATGAACGATATGATTGTGCTCATGATCACCCAATGACTCCAAAAATCGAGAAACGTGTTCTCGAGCATTGCCTGTTCCATTATAAAGTGTGAACGTTGGAGAAGTGTAACCTTTCAGAAGAGGTATTCTCTGTGTAGCAACAGGGTATGAAGGTTGGTGACGATGGACAGATGATGTCTTGTCTTTTCCTCCAAAAAGCGTTCCAGGTCTTCACGAGTGATGAAACTTGCTGACTCCTTCGCTGGTGGGTTATTTGCAGCTTTGCGGACTTCATCATCATCTACCACGTGAATTGGAGAGATTTCAGGGTCAGCAGCCGGGGATGTTTCTTTGGCTTTTCCTTTCTCCGACTCGTCCTTAGCTTTCTATGAAATTTCGTATGTGAGAGTCTTGAGATAATTGCAAAACTCCTTCTGTGTTGCATCCATGTCGATCTGATTTTTGGCGAGAGTCTCTTGCACCTTCATGAGATCAACTATGGTTGGCGGATTTTCTCTGATTTCTTCGGGTGCCCGGCCGAAGAGAGGATTGTTGATGGTGCCAGTACCATCACTTGTAGGAGTGATCACTCGATCACCGGCACTGGGAGGAGTAGTAATTACTTCTGGTATGAGATTGTTGGCCGGAGGAGTGGTGTTAGCAGTACCACTAGAGCCTATAACGTTGAGAGAAGTAGTACCGACAGTGGCAGTACCACTAGAACTTGCAATGTTAGGATTGGGTGTTGAACCCGGGTTGGTAACTGAACCAGATCTAAGACCGACCATCTTTGTGAAAGTTGGGATTGCAACCGAGAGATTAATCTCCCACTGTGGTCGCCAATCTGTTGATGGGAGAAAACGATTTAGTTTTATAGGAAAGTGAAGAGACGACCGTGTGGAGGAGACTCATCGACCGAGCAAATTGCTTTAACCTTTTGCCAAAAGATGCACTGCACGGGAGTGCTTTGAGTTCGAGAGATCAATCTGTATGACTCCGGCCTAAACCAAGGCAATGGCCGTTCAAGAGTCAATTCAGTCACAAGAGAGGATGGGTCGATCTTTAGGAGGGAAGCCGAGAAGTGTGTGAGATCAATGATGATCAAGGATTGTGGATGTGTTGTGTATTCTGCGTGAAGAAATAAGATAAGCTATGATTGATTGAATTTTCTATGTTGAGAGTGATTGCCAAGATGAGAATTCTTGTGCGGATGAGAATTCTTTCCTTAGACGAGCGTTCTTGTATTTTAAACCATGGATTCAAAGACTCATTTATATTGCAAGAATAGTAGACAAACTGATCCCATGAAGTGTGACAGTTGCTGGAGTGAAAGAGCGGGAAAGTGGGAAATCGTGGTTAAACCAGTTCCACATTGTGCGAAGACTTGGTTGATTGTCCAACCACTACTTTTCTAAATCCTCTAACTGCTTACACGACTTACTCACATTTCTCATCGTGGGTGAACACACGTGCCGTAGGCCACCATACCAAAACCCTAGTTAATATCCCCCATGTGACGTGATTGATGTCTTATGAATGTGGAGTCTGCAAAGCAGACGTGTATTTAGTTTTATTGACTTGACTAGACGATAAGTCTTAGTACTGTTGAGTCGAGCATGATGGACGAATGCTCTAAGACTCATGAATTGAGCATGTCTGCTGGGACAGATGTATAGTTCTCGAATGAATGTTAATAATTGAATCAACAAGATGAACTTTGACAGGCTGAGCAAATATTGCTCGTCTAAGAAAATATTGCTCGTATGATGAATTGCTGAATATTGATAGTTGAATCAATATTATTAGTTTGAGAAAATATTGCTCGTTTGAGGAATTATTAAATATTTATAGTTGAATCAATATTGATAAACTGAGCAAATATTGCTTGTGTGATGATTATTGGTAACACGACCAAATAAAATATTAATTTAAAATATTGGTAGTTGCACCGAATATTATATCATAAAATATCAACATGAAAATAGTGGTGTTTGAACCTGTTCAAAATTATGCTTTGCAGAGCATTCAGTTTGAAACCCTAATTTTGATCGATTGCTGATCCATTGATGATTTACTGAAAATCAACCAATGAGTGAGAGAGGGACCAGCTACATGGGATGATGGGCCGACCATGTAGAGCCCAGGTGCTTAAATGAGCATGCACCAAAGTTCTTTGAAGACCAGTTGGTGAAAGGATGATTAAATGTTGGTTTAATCATTTATTGAAATAGTGCTTGTCTGAGCATTAGGCAACAAAACCTAATTATGGAGAGATGAGGGACCGACCAAGAGTGCATGGAACTGGCCCTTTGTGGTCGTGGGACCGACTGACGGTCATTTAATGAAATTCCAAATTATTTGGAAAGAGTATGAACCCAATATGAACAAATTAGGTCAAATTATGAAGATGTGTGGGATCAACTCCTTGCAAGCCAAAGGGACGACCCTGGTCGGTCAAGGTGACATGCCTGTGTCACCATAGTGTCCGTGTTTCAGTCCTGAGAATTTTGGTATTTTCTGGTTTGCGTTTGTGCAATATTTTTGATTTTCAGAAGAGTTTGATCTTGACTGAAACTCTCAATTTTGCTCGAATGAGCAAGTACAACTTTGCTCGCACGACCAATATTTTGAGAATATTAAAATAATAATATTTTAATATTTGCCGTGAGGAGCCTAGTCGGTCATGTGACCATTTGACTTTTTAGCTTTTGACCACTTGAGCAATATTTGAGAAAATATGGAAAAACTAGGGTTTTGCTCAAACGAAGGAGTTTCATGAGATGAAGGAAATAATAATGATAATAAAATAAGGGATCATAAGGTGTGGGACCGGCCACGGCTAGGGCATGGCCGGCTGGCTAGTAGGCCCGGTCCCGTGACACCTTTCCCTATTTTTTAATTATTTTTCATCATGTGAAGGAAACATGGAGAAACTGAGAGTTTTGCTCAAACGAGGGAGTTTGCTCAAATGAAGGAGTTTTCATGAGATTAGGAAAAATAATAAAATAAAAGGGAGAGGCTGGGACCGGCCACGACGGCATGACTAGCCGGCCGGTGGGCCCGGTTTCTTTAGGCGCCTCTTTATTATTATTATTATTATTATTATTATTATTATTATTATTATTATTCCCTATTTTGCATAGGTTTCCTCGTTCGTCCATATTTTTTAGTGTTCGTTCGTGCACTCAGGTGTTCGTTCGTGCATTATAACTAAGTACACTCACACCATTTTCTAGGGGCTTATTCGGTGGTAGCACAGATGCCCGGACGTTGAATATTTATTACTAACCCATGGAATTCTACTGGGAAAAGCCATGAATTGAAGTAACGAAATATTATGATTAACGTAGAATTCTTTCTAGGAATTCAATTAATGAATTTTGCGACTAGAAATAATTAATTGATTAATTGATGGCTCTATACTAGCAAGCAAGCTGTCTATGAGCATTATGATTATTCGAGAATTGAGCGATATGAGCTAATTGAAGCGTCATATTTATTCTGTATAGTCAGGGAAAACATTGTTACATCATGAAGACGTTATCGCTCTATACTAGCAGGCAAGATGTCTAGGAGTCGTCCAATCATTAAGATTCTATACATACGTCTTTTATATAATCAGGGAAAACATTGTTACATCCTGAAGACGTTATCGCTCTATACTAGCAGGCAAGATGTCTAGGAGTCGTCCAATCATTTTTCGATTCTATATAAAAGTGATTACTGAAATTGTTCAGTATTGATGAAATATGCCGTGTTCTCAATTGAGAGACTGCATATTCATCTATGCTCTGAGAGGCAATACACTCAGTCATAGATTCTGATGGATGATCTGGGAGGCAATACACTCAATCAGAGATCATCGTGGCATGAACTTTCATGCTTAAACGAGAGACATGAGTCTCCATACTCGTTTGATTACTGGATCAGGAATATGCAAGGATATGATTTTATGATTTTAGCCTTTGTCAAAAATCCACCATCAACACCACCATAAGTAATTTGTGCCATCAAATGTTGGCGGTATGTTTATCGAGATTGCACTCCTGTCCATATAGTAAGACTGCTTCAAACACAGATTTATTAGGTCTTAGCGTGTTTGCCTGCTCAGATACCAATTGAAAACGCGTAAGTACCAAAATACACCACCATTTTTTTCTTAGGCAATTTGTATGGACAAACTCAGTACAACTCTTAGAGTTAAACTCAATCAAGGAATAGTATCTTAGAGTTATATCTCTATCTCTTGCGATTATAACGTTTACAGAATCTGAACCTAACCACAAAGAGATAACTTGGATGGTACCAAATACCAATGTCCAAGAATCAATAAAGTTGTATCCAACAAACCAGGTCGGATGTCTCCGCTATGATTGATCAACACAACCTATGATATTTTAATTATAAAGATAAATAATATAATACGGAAAAAGAAATAACACATACACCCGAATTTTTTTTAACGAGGAAACCGCAAATGCAGAAAACCCCCGGACCTAGTCCAGATTGAACACCATACTGTATTAAGCCGCTACAGACACTAGCCTACTACCAATTAACTTCGTACTGGAATGTAGTTGGGCCCTAAAAGGTATCCTACCGATTAAGGTACAATCGCTCTCATTACGCCTCTTTAATCCCAGCAGTACTCTGCGCAATTGATTCCCTTAGATAAATTCACACCAACTAAGAGTTGCTTCAACTCAATTGAAGAATTTAAACCAAATTTGCCTCCCACAGATGAAGCCTATATAATTGATTTCCTGATTACGATCGAAATATATGATCAAAATCAAACGTGGGATCAGGGTGATGGAAATCGATAGAAATTTGACAAATCTAGCTATCCTCAAGATCCGAACTTATGCAACCCGAAGTGTAGCCTAGATTAACAAAGTATAAAACTTGTGGAATCAACAAAGTTTGAGACGAAGAGAACTTTGATGATTTCTATCTATCTTGATCGTTGGAGCAAGCTCTACAAACAATCAATATCAGGATACTCGAGTTATCAAAGAAACATATATAACTGGACTTGTCTTCACGAATCCCAATGAAGACTTTGTAGTCGCTAAACCCTAAAAGGGTTTCTGGAGAGGATGACTCTAGATACAACTAGGACACACCAAAAAGTAGCGTCGGGATTCAAAGATCCCAGTTGCTTGAAGTTCCCCTTTTATATACATTCAAAGCATAGGTTGCTTTAGGTTTAAGCTAAGATAGCTTTGGAACCAAGCAAACAATATCCACCGTTGGATGAATCTTTGAATCTGATTTACATAACCAAGAAAAATACTCTGGTTAGGTGAAACCGTAACCGAACCATGTACAAAGACTATGTTCAACATGGTTTGCCGAAACTAGCAGGTTTGAACTTAAAAGCTTAATCTTCATTTTCATGAACACTTAATTAAGACATTAACTCTGAGTCACAAACATGTGATCAAATAAGTCTAGTGTTTATAGAGAATTAATCAAATGCTAATTATCTCGTAGAAATAATTTAAACACACTTGAAAATATCATCGACATGGTTAGTAGGTGTACAAGGTACAAATACCATTGTCGTTCATGAGTTGGTTAAGTCACAGTACACATACCGGTTTGGAAACTTTAAACTAAAACCAAGTTCCGGAGTTCACAGAACCTTCTAGGTTTGCGTACCAGTTTACAAACTTTCCACGAAACCTAAGTTTCGGAGATCACTGAACTTTTAAGGTTTGCGTACCGGTTTGGAAACTTTTAAACTGTCGCCGGTTCAGGAGTTCACAGAACTAAATCGGTTTGTGTACTGGTTTGGAAACGCTACCGAGTTCAGGAACACAAAACTGTTTATGTCTACGTATTGGTTTGGATACTCACCCCGGTTTCGTAACCACAGTTCAAGAATGGTTTGCATACGAGTATGCATACCTATCCGGTTCACGAGTCACACAGATTTTCATATGATATGCATAAGAATATGCGTACCACTAATCTGTAAGTTGATATATATATATATAGCTACTCCGCTACGTCTAATACGGGTTCAGACATATAACAGTTTTCCCAGTAAAACTGATACCACTGTCTTGTATCCGAATCAATAGTAGTTCTATATTTCTCTAAATAGATTCGTAACATTCCTAAATAACATCAATGACACATATCACTATTCCAAGCTATTTCCGAATGATAAACTTGAATCATAATTTTGATTTCGAATAATAAATTGTCCTTAACCGAAATTCATCAAGTATGAAAAAATGTTCATTAAGCTTAGCCATTATATTTCGAGAAATTATCAAGATAAACTTGACTCGAAATTCTTGTCTATGCATACTAGTCTAATTAGTTATGCGATATCGTCTCAGATGATAGAAAAGTGAATATAACTTGAGATATAGGTGGTTCAGTCTTCACTTACCTTTTGTTGATGAAGTTCTCCAAAATCTTCGGTTGATCATCGCCTTCAAACGGTAGAACGCAATGATGACTGTCGTGATCCTCTGTTTCTCAACTACATTTCTATCCTAGTCCGAGACATAACTAATTGTAGACTAGAAATCAAGACATAGTTTTGGCAACTAAATTTGACAACAATCTTGAGATAGCAACACTAGTGAGTTCGACCGAGCAATATTTAACAGAAACCAATGGGGTTGTTAGTACAACTAGTGGCCTTTTTATGATATGGAAAGAAACATATTTGTTGATGTAATTGACGTTTAAGTAATTATATAAATATCATTTTATCTAATGTCAATAGCCAAGATTGGGTTATTACTGGTTACCATGGTAACTCATATGATATCCATAAGAAAATTGACACATGGAAAAGAATTGAGCAAACTGCCATCTCCAATAAGCTTCATTGGCTTGTCATTGGTGATTTTAACTTTATTTTGAATGAGTTTGATAAATTCATCTTTTATCCCATTTATCATATCGAAGTTAATTAAACGGTTTCAAACTAAGATCGGTGAAATTGATCTCACTGGCTTAGGTTTTATTGGATGCCCCTTTACCATGTCAAATAGAAGATCTGGCTCTGCTTTAACTAAGTAAAGACTAAATAGAGGGTTGACTTCTGATTCTTAGATTCAACTTTATCCTAACTCCACCATTTATAATCTTCTCGTCATTTGCTATGACCACCATCCCGTTCTCCTAAACTCTAACCCCAACTAGAAAAGTGGTTCAATCCCCTTTAACTTCTTTGGTCTGTGGTTGGACCATGAGGATCGTGTGAAAATTATTATTGAATGTTGGAGGACGGATCTGCATGGGTCATCTTCTTTCATCATTGCTAGGAAACTGAAGGAAGTTAATATCAATCTCAAACTTTGGAATAAAGAAGTCTATGACAAGATTTGGAATCATTTTATTGTTAAGAACTACTTCAACCATGACAGGGGAAAGCTATCAATTCTGCAAGAAAGAAAGTTAAATATTGGGATAACATTGAGAAAATTTCCGGAAAATCCAAAGTAGAGATCAAACCATCAAACTAGGAGATGGAAAGACAAATTTCTTTCACGGAACCACCAAAACCAGAATAAAGAGAAACAAAATTGAAAGTATTCAAGATACTGATGAAAGTTGGCTGGAAGATAAAGATATAGGTTTCCAACACTTCACCAACCACTTCAAGACTATGTCCACTGTTAAAAACAACAACCTTGAAGATAAATTTCTGATAACATTGCCATTGCTTATGATATCATTTATAGAATGAATACAATAAATGGAAATTAAAGGGAATAAGGCTCTATGGAAATCAAGATTGACATTCCAATGCTTTGACATGATGGACTGGGATTTTTTGATATCCATAAGGCATAGGATGGGTTTTAACGCTAAATGGTGTCAATTAGTTCAATAATGCATATCCACTACCAGTCTGGCTGTCTTGGAGGTGAATTCGTAAGCCCCTCTAGAGGTTTCATACAAAGGGATTCTCTTTCTCCATACCTTTTTCTTTTGTGTATGGAAGCCCTATCAAGAACTCTTACTCATGGTAAAAATAATGGGCTCATATCTGGTATTAAAATTTGTAAGAATGCTTCATCCATAAATCATTTACTCTTTGTTGATAACTGCATGGCCTTGTGTAAATCAAATATGATAGACAGAAACAATCTGGTAGACATCTTCAAGATCTTCAGCAGTACCTCAAGCCAACTTATCAACTAACAAATTGGCATTTTGTTTAACAAGAATGTTGATGAAGACTTGGGTATCAAAATAAGTAACTTCATGGGAGTGCAAACGATAGAATCCATGACAAATATCTGATTTTTTTTTTCACTAATAGAATCAAGATTACTTCCTTCAAACCTTCTGCGTAAAAATCAGACAAAAATCGGCTGGCTGGAAAAACAAGCTCATAAACCCAGCAGGAAAAGCTACTCTTATCAATATTGTCATTTTTACTTATAGTATCCATCAGATGAATTGCTTCAAAATACCAACAACAACAAAAATTTGTCAGGAGTTAACAAAACTCAAAGGGGTTTCTTTTGGGGGAAAGTATAGACAATCCAAAAGGTTACTATCCAAAGGATTGGGATTCCATCTGCATACCAAAAGATCTGTTAGGCTTCATCAATATGGAATTACTCAACAGCTCTATGATTAAAAAACTAGGCCGAAGACTAGCACAAGACAAGATTTCACTGTGGTACCACATCATGTCTGCAAAATATATAAAAGACAAGAATATCCTGAATATGAACATTATACCAAATGAAGAAGACCTTTGGATATGAAAAGGTATACTGGAAGGTATTGGAAACATTCAAAAACATAGCAAATGGAAGGTTGGAAATGAAAATCGCATTAGTCTATGAGAGTACAAGTGGATTTCTGACCGAAACACCTAACTCAACAAACCATCTGAATGCCCAAAAGATCTGATGCTTCAATCATATCATTGACGATAAAGGGGAATTGGATATTAACAAGATAAATGAATGGTTCAGTCAGGAGGAAATACTAGCTATACTCAACACATATATACAACTACAGAAAGAAGATCAAATCATTTGGAACCTAACTGGGAGTGGGGATGTTATTGTAAAACCCTTTACAGAACAAAAATTGATTAAAAGTACAAAAATGATGCTCAGACTGGTGACCGGAGAAGAATTTTGAAAATGGATGTATCTCTAGTTATAAAATATTTATATGGAAATGTGTTCATGGCATCTTCCCAATAAATGCAAAAACTGTTAACATATTGATTACATTGATCCTATATGCAATTCTTGCAAAAATGAGGAGGATATTATGACACATTATCTCTTCATGAGTTTCCCTTTTGCTATAAAAACCTAGAAATGTTTGTGTGGTCCAAATCATACCGAATTCCAAAACATCAACAATTTCGGAGAATGGATAAACAATTGGTTTCATTCCAATAACACTAGAAGACATGGGATAAATAACATGGGATAACTACATATTAGCTGTTGTTCATTTGGAAAGCAAAATATGACTATATCTTTCAGAAAACTAAGATGGGTGCCCATCATACTGTCAAACGCATAAAACATCACCTCTGTGACCACCACAGAGTTCATATATACTCTTCAGAATCACGTTTTGAACAATATGCATTATAGAAGAACTGATAACTTTTGGATAAATTAATGACCTCTCTTTTTCTAGTATAAGAACTTTTGAGATTACTATTAAAAGTATGTACCCTTAAGCATCTAATGACCTTTGACTTTATAGGGAACTGCATCAGGTCTAGAGGATATCCCGGACACCATGGACATGATGGAATACTCTGGACAGGAGCTAATCGAGCATCCCGCCGGGCTAAGGAGATAAAGCATATGAACATTGTCAATGAAGCTGAATACATTACAACTCTCAGAAATTTCAAATCCTTTTATCAAGATACAGTTCAAGGAAGGTTGCCAGTTTGCTATCAAGCTTATTATAAAGGAGAAAGTAAAGACAAAACAGAGTTGGTTTCTAATATTTTAGTTAATCTTTAGATCACAAACAAGAGTCAAAACATACAAACTTACAATTTATTTGTACTACATAAAAACTATGACCTGCAGGGCTCTGCTAATTGAATTGAATTGAGAAGTCATAACAAGCATAACTTATAACTTGAATCCCCGCCCAGCATTTTGCTCTCTTTAAGTCTAGCCAGAGCATTCAAAACATCCTCTCTCTATTCGGATCATTCTTCAAAACATCCTCATGTAAGGCCTACATTCCTTCAAAACATCCGCCCAGCATTTTTTTCCAGAGTGCCCTAACGGGAAAGCTACCGTATTACTTAGGTATTTAAAATCAACAAATATAACTGCTGGAATAGCTCAGATGGTTAGATAGTGTGGCTGTTAACCACAAGGTCGGAGGTTCGAGCCCTCCTTCTAGCGCTACTTTTTTTTTCCTTTTTAATTTTTTTTTTTACGTTTGGCTTTCAAGTTCAAATTGAAAAACTCTTGTAAATTCGTTCTCTCCGCATAATTATTTTTTGTATACTCCTGGTAGAATATTGTGACTGACTGAGGCTGTGAGAGATGGCGACTGAATCAGACGGAGAAGAAGAAGGAAAGCTTATCGGTGGAAATCAACATCTAGTTGTAGATGATGACCTTCGTGAGATGGCTAAAAAAGCTGCTTGGAGTGTCAGTTCTTGCAAGTCTGGTAATGGTGTTCAATCCATTCGAGACGACAATCTCGATACCTACTGGCAGTAATCTCTCTCTCCCTCGCTCCCTGTATCTCTCTGTCTTATTTCGAGTTAGGGTTTCCTAAGTTTCCATTTATTTATTTTTGATTTCTGTGTAATGATTATCCACCCTTGATTTCATTTCGTTGTTGTTGTTGTTGTTGTTATAATTCAGATCAGATGGTGCTCAACCTCACTTAGTTAACATCCAATTCCAGAAAAAAGTCAAATTACAAGTGAGTAATTTACTTGTTATTTGTTATTTCAGTTGTTAGTAGACTACAAATGAATTTGATGAAAAAAAAATCTTGTGGGTTTTAGTTAGTTGTCATGTATGTTGATTTCAAGCTTGATGAAAGTTACACACCTAGCAAGGTATCTATTCGGGCTGGGGATGGTTTTCATAATTTGAAGGTTAGCGCTTTAGTAAATCGAGTTGATTTTTCATTTAGTTTTTGGAACACCATGATTCTAGTTGGTTTCTTAACTATATGTGTGTGTATGTATGTTTTGATTGTTTGTTTCAGGAGATAAAAACTGTGGAACTGGTGAAGCCGGTTGGATGGATGTATATACCCTTGTCTGGTACAGAGCCTCGGTGAGTTCCCATTTTGTTTACTTGTATTGCAGATTACACATATTGCAAATATAGTTATATTCAGGCTGTATAGTTGTCTTGTTTGCATTGAAAACTATATAAAAAGCTCAATTGGAAATGTTACATTAGACCCTTGTTGATTTCATATGTTATTTTAGAATGTCAGAACTATATTAGACTAGTATGCACGCAAGACAGAAATGCTACAGTAGTCCCTTGTTGATTTCATATGTGATTTCAGAATGTTAGAACTACATTAAAGTGGTATGCGCGTAAGACAGAAATGTCTTAAGTAATAAACTTAATGACTATTTATTTGTTACTGTATAAGAAGGGATGAATTAGTATATCCATAAATATTTTAGGCGTGCAATTTCTTAGAATAAGCTCCCTAGGCGTTCTTCTTCTTCCAAGTGTTTAGTCCCAAACAAGTTGGGGTAGGCTAGAAAGGAAACACAAGGGCTTCCCAAGCGGTTACCCATCTTGGTACTGCTCTCGTCCTTTCTTAAGGAAATGGCTGGTTTTCAACCAAACAAAGGTACACGAGGACTTCCCAAGCGGTCACCCATCTCGGTACTGCTCTCACCCTCTTCTGGTCTATTGCTGGCTCGCCACGCCTATCACGATCCTATTTTCATAGGGAAATGGCTGTGTTTTTTACCGTTGGCAATTTCTTAAAATGAGCTCCCTAGGCTTTCTGGTAAGTAAATGGTAGTTAGTCCTGTAAGATACTTATTCTGGCTTTTATCTCTTTGGTACGACTTTGGGTGGAGAATTCAGTTGACGTTTAAGTATAACTCCTAAGGATGCATAGTCCAAAACGGATTTGCAGCTTGTGGGACATAAGATTCTTATTCTGCTTGTGCACTCTTTTGTGGTGTCAATTTGTAATTTCTTCCATGAAATGTGTAGTATGGGTGAGTTAACTGCGTATTTGAGTATCCTTGTTCTGTGTTTGGTACCAGTAAGTCAGATTGCCGCTGATGAGCAATTTCAAGTTACAAAAATGTCATAACTTAGTGTTTTCCCTGAATTATTGTTAATCAACATTGTTTATATTACAGGGATGCCTTTCTCAACACTTTCATGTTACAAATTGCAATCATCTCCAATCACCTCAATGGAAGGGATACCCATGTACGCCAGATAAAGGTTTATGGACCTCGACCGTACGTTACCATGACCCTCCTAATATTTTCTTGCCTTCTCATGTTTTATATTCTTTAGATTTTTCAGTTGTTGTCAAGGCAAGACGTCTTAACTGAGCATAGTTTTCCATGTTCTCCTTTGTCAATTTTGCAGGAATCCAATTCCCCACCAACCCTTTCAGTTCACTTCAAGGGAGTTCATCACTTACTCTTCTATCAGATAAGGAAACAAGACCGTTCTTTGTAAATCATCTTTTAGCGGGGTGAAAGACTAAGAGCATAATGGAGCCTTTTCAGTTCAGAACAGGGGTAACATGAAAAAAGTAAAAGTTATCTGTTGTTGATAAAAAAGAAATCTTTCTAAACTATTTGCTTTTGGTTTTTGATAAACCATGGAGCTTCTTGGCTGAGCACTTGTCTCACCTCCTCCAGACCATTCTCATGTGGTCCTGTAACTAACATTTGAAAAATGTTTCCCGAGAAAGCTTGTTATTTGCTCCAACTCCAAATTTGGCAAGCTTTAACTCAGTCCTGACTCCTAAGTTGATGCTTTTGCTCTCCAAAAGAAATTTGTTGCTCTTTTGGTCCTTTATATGTGTATATAAAACATCATACACGAACTGCAAGTGCTTAAGTAGATTTACTAGCTTGCGTCTCGCTGAAGTAATGTTTCGCTCTGAGTCAAAAAAATCTAGGGAAAATGAAATGAAATGACAGGGTCAAGATAAATCTGGGAGAAAAGAAACATCAAATGTAACTCCTTTATATGTCCTTTGCTGTTACACTAGGGAGTCTAAAGAACAGATTCGAAAGACAAGGGAATGCTTATCACACCGGTGCCAGAAACACATGCATCACAAGAAGAGTTATTTGTAAAAGAAGCCTTGAAATGGTCCCTCATACTAGTGTTCCAAATTGCTATAGGCCAAAAGCTTACATGAAAAGAAGAGGGTCTCTTTCTTGAAACCTTTTCTCATAGATGAACATAAAGATCATAAAAAGATTTGCCTGGATTTATACGTAAAGTGCTCGAAACCATAATCCTTCATTTAAAAAGTAAAATACTTTAGTTGGAGAATGCTATGTCCTTGATTATATCCTGAATCTAAAATTGGATTTCCTTGTCTGGAGTTACCATCATTAGTTCTTTTCTCAATTGCTCTCCCCAAATAATTTTTGTCTTCAAGATGTTTTGGTTCTGGTGGAAAATATCATCTAAAAATGAGGTTCATTTCATGAAGAAAGTTTTTTTTGAAGTTCAAAGAATGTTCATCTTGGTTTGATAATTACTGTCTGTTGACAAGGACAATGTCTTGCATCCACCACCCTCCTCGGTACACACCTGACCTAGTTGTGCAAAACAAGTAAGCAGAGCAGATCCCAAACTTTGTAAACAGGAATTATGCTTAGACAAACCTAAGAAGGCAAGAAGCTACTGTTTATTGTTAAAGGTTTAGAGGGGGTGGCAAGCAATGTTAGGTGTAACACCAAAGGTTTAATGAAAAGATTCCAATCCCCTTCTGTGCCATGACCTCTGAAGATTTTAAAGTATCTTTTTTACCAAAGCCTATTAATACTACTACCTTCTCATTATTTTACTTGTTTTTTATTTGATATATGAATGTACATAAATCATAACCAGAGCCAATTCAATCAAAACTGTTTCAAATTATCTTTGTTTTCCAGTCATGACAGAACCATCATACTCATATGGACGGCAAATGTTCCGTTTCAGACTTCCTTGGATGTACAACCCAACACAGGCTGCTATCCGTGCTCCTTCTGAACCCCAAACAACAGCACCATCAGAACCACTACCACGCACTAACACCACTACAATCCCCATTCAGCAACGTCCTTCTGGAACTCCAGTTCCCCCGCCTTCACTACCACCGACTCGATCCCAACTTAATCCTCCAGCAGCTTCGCCAATCAGGACTGTGCCTCAGCCTCCACCACCATCACCAATGAGGAGAGTGCCCCAGCCTCCACCACCATCACCAATGAGGACTGTGCCTCAGCCTCCACCACCATCACCATCCCCATCCCCATCCCCATCCCAATCTAGAGCAACACAAATGTCTTCTCAATCAGGTGTCCAACCTCAGACTGCCTCATCATCATCCCAGTCACAATCAGAATTACAGACTCAAACAACCCCTCCTCGGCCACAAGCAGCCGCATTTCAGCCACCAACCCCATCTAGGACTCCAGTTTCCGCGCCTTCACTAGCTCCACCTCAACCCCAACTAAAACCTCCAGCAGCTTCACCAATGAGGACTCAGCCTCAGCCTCCATCGCCATCACCATCCACGACCCCATCGAAAACAACACAAATGTCTCCTCAACCACTCGTTCAACCTCAGACCACCTCGTCATCATTATCCCAGTCACGATCAGATATACAATCTCAAACAACCCCTCCTCGACCACAAGCAGCCACATCTCAGCCAGCAACCCCATCTAGAACAACAATTCAACCACGAATACCAACAGCACTCACTTCTCAACAACCTTCTTCACCAAAAACAAAGCCTTCATCACCCTCTCCAACTACCAGCCCTCCTAAAACACCCAAAACCCCACCTAGGACAGAATCTTCTTCTAAACCATTTCAATCTCCAACATCAAAAGTGGTCTCTCAGCCGCCACCCTCTCGAACACCCACAACTAAGACACAATCCTCATTAACATCTCCAACACCTGCCCAGCGCTCAATAGCATCAACTCGAGTAGCCTCAAAACCTCAGTCTCCTGCAAGGTTAGCCTCTCAACCACCTGCAAAGACATCTTCACCTCCAACAACTTCTCAAGGAGCAACTCTTCAAGCCTCCTCCCACGTCTCACCATCTCCAGTGAAGCAAAAAAACCTTCAGTCACAAGCTCAAGTCTCCTCTCAGTCCCCATCACTATCCAAATCATCATCCAGCAAGGCCGCTAAATATGAACCAGCACTCTCTGTGCCGCTTGCAATGAAATCTCAGCCTCTGGCAGAAGTTTCTTCGGTTCCTGCCTCTCAACCCCAAAGTCAAACCCATAAACAAGCAAGCTCTGGACAGAATAAGACACAATCTCCACGATTTTCAACTCTGCCTGCTATAGTTGCACCCACGTCTCCAGAGAAACCTGCCACACAACTACCAAAGTCTTCTCTTATTCCAGCTGATCTTAAAGAGCAACCAAAATTTAAAACAGAAACCGAAGAAGAGAAGCAAAAGACAGAATCATCCACAGGTGAAAAGAAAACCATCACTGAGGATGTAGAGGAACCAAAGGTAAAGAGCAGTATTGAGTTCCCCAACACGGCAACAGATTACGATGAACAGCATCGTGGCTTACCCAGAGCAGCTGCATCTCAAGTAAGCTCAACCCAGTTAAGTAAACAAGCACATGGAGATGAAAATGGAAAGACACAGTCTAGCAAATTGTCATCTGTTATCTCAGGAAAGGGCATGAACACAACCAATGAACCTCACCCAAGACCTTCAGTATCCCAAGGAGAAAAAAATTCGCTGCAGAAAGAGATCAAGGACGACATTTCAAGGTTTGTCCACAAGCTTGGTTCTGGTCATCAAATGCAACCTACGGAGCCTGTAAGTGTTATAACTCTAACTGGTGAAAACAAAGGAGCTTCAATGCATGTAGGTGCTGGATTGGAAAGAAAAGAAAGCTCTGTCCCCATTAACAGGGGATATAAGCTGAACCATGATGACAGCACCGATTTGACCACTGATGGGGAGGGCAGCTCCAGAGGAAGAAAAACAAGTAATTCAAAAGAAAATACTGAGAGTTTAGCATATATCAACAGCAATGTTCAGAGTATCAACAACTCACTTATTTTTAACAGTTCAATTAGTGAGAGGAACCCTGGAGTTAAGCTTGTCTCCGAAAGCAGTAATATTGATCCCGTCAAAACAAATGGTAAAGAGAAGTCAGTTGAAGCACACAAAGCAGATTTTAATGTAACACAGTCTCAGAAGCTCACATATGAGCCTACAATAAGAAGAAGATGTCTAAGAGGCCTCTTTTTGGAACCAGAGTCTGATCCAGACAACCCTGACAAACCTCGGCGTCATGGTTGTCGTTACAACTGCAAAGAGAACGAAAAGTGCAATGACAACAAGAATGGAGGTTCTGAGATTTGGTGAAAAAAAAAGGCTACAGCTGAAGTTTGCAGTCTACTATCTGCACGAGTACTAGAAACATAAATTTGTACCTAATAATATTCTTAATAAATTACAATAATCTAAACATGATGAATGCCTATCAAAATCTATTCAATCATGTGATATTTGGTGTCTGGCAAATGCCAAGGATTAGAGAAGCATATTTTGGCACCCAACTTGTAACATTCCAGATAAATATTAACTATGGTAAACCAAGAAGAAAAAATCGTGACAGTAAGTAAAGATGAGAGGATTTCGGATAAGAGAAAGTAACCACATCTTCTGATAAAGAGAAATGTAACTTACAGGACACTTTGTGGGTAAGACTGCTCAAACAAATAAACGCCTGCACAGCTAAGAAACTTAGTGATGACAAATAACATACATGGAAGAGCTTCTGCGGAAACGTATATCTACAATAAACTATCTTGTAGAAGAAAATGTGTATGCTGAGCTATGACTCTCATTCGCAGGCAGGTTTGGTGTCGAAACTGCTCAAGCAGATTGCAAAAGCTTGAAATGCAGAAAGTGGGTAACGGTAATCCATGGTGAAGATGTCTTTCCCTATCTTTCCAAACTGAAGTATAACTTTTTCTTGCTCTGCCGCTGAAACCTGATGGGAAGCCTCCACAGCAGCCACTAGCTGGAAATTCTTAACTGATGCCACTGTTACACGTCCCCTAAAGTTAAGGCACCAACACTGTAGCTGCTCATGCCATCTAGGGGCTTTGTTCTTTAACACCAGCGGGTCTCCAGCGCCTGGTAGTGTTGGGGTCTCTGATAGGCTGGTGGAGCTGAATGGGATGAGAGGCTCCTTGGGTTTTGAAGTTGATGGGACAGAAATATGATCCTCGAGTGAGTGGGGGAATGAGGTCGGTGTTGGGGCAGTACCCCCTTCCTGAATTGCAGAGATGGGAATCGAATGCATTGTGCATTGCATTCGACGGGGTCCTCTTGAACGGAGAACATTAAGCTCATAAGAGATGGTAGCTACATTGTAATTCCCAGCTGGAACTCTGGGAGATACTTGCTTGGCATGGATTCTTCGATTTGATCGACAATTCGATTGGACTGCTGCGTCACACGGAGGTTGGCTGTCATAAACCGTAAACTTGGTTCCGAGAAAATTGGACCTGGTGAAAGTTTACCACAGTTAAACATCATGATCTGAAATGAAAAACCTTTAGTCCAAACATATGAAGCATAGGTGAAAACTGTATCTTACCTCAGTTTTCCAATGTAGGTGTTGCTTGCCCGAGAGAAATCATCAGACACCAAAGATATCACAAAATCAGTGCTTGTTGCTCTTCTAACTTTTCTAGCAGCAAACAACAATTTCCCATTCTCCCCCAACAATGCTGCAATTCGAGTAACATAATTACTAATTAGGATCATACATCTCTTTCCTTATCACTTAACAAAGGATTAAGATAACACTCTAGTCTCTTACTCATTCGTTACACTTCAGCAATCAATTTCAACCAAACACAAGTCATCTCAAGTCCTAAGACTCCTTAACAGTATCAACATTCTGAAAACTACAAAACTTACCAGGGGTTAAACCCAGATACAAATGATAAGTAGAAGTTGCTCTTTCCCTTTTGATGAAGCATTGTATTGGCGATTCTCGAGGACCCGGCTACACAAATGAAAATCAAATTCAACCCTTTAGAGTCTCACAAAAATCAACCAGAGAAACTTAATTTAACACAGAAATGTATAAAAAAGAAAGGAGTGAAGAATCAAACCTGTTTTAATGAGATAGGGAAAGTGAGTCTACCAGACTGTTCAGGTGTTTTAACAACTTCTTTAGTAATATCTCTCCAAGACCTACAAACTGAACCACAAGCAACAACATGTTGTCTAGCAGGCCATGAAGTTTCACTTGCTTCTAATCTTTGAATCACATCAAGTAACAATTCTGGTGGTAGATTTGCCCATCTACCCTGTTGAATAACATCAGTTGATCTTAACAACAATGATGAAGATGATGATCCAGATTGTTGTTGTTCTGTATTTCCATCCACCATTAAATGATGAACATGAGATTTATTTGTATTCTTATGAACATTTCTTTTCCCTTCTCCCCCACTTCTTTTAGAACCTATCCCATCTCTAATTTCCTTCAGCTCTCTCACAATACTCTTGAATGACATTGAAAAAACAAAGAAGAAAAACCTCAAACTGTTGCAGAAAAAATGAGAGCTTTTTGGAGAGGAGAAAAGAAAAAACCTCAACTTTATGAATTAAGAGAGAGGAAAGTGAGAAATTATGGATCTGGGGTTAGCTGGGCAGATGTATTTTTGTAAAATTTAGGTTCAGAAAATGTGACAGAAGCTGAATTGATTCTGATAAACTTTTTTGGAAATGAAATTGGATAAGGTTTTTTTTTAATTAGATCTAAAAGAGTACGGTTCAAATTCAGCCGTTAGATTCTCATCAAGGAAATCTCTCTGAATCTTCTCACGAGATAACAAATTGCATTAAAAACTCTGTACCTGAGAAAACGTTGGTGGTGGGAGGAGAAGGAAGGAAGAAGAGAAAATTGAATGAATAAACGATAAAAATAAAAAAAAATTCAAAACTTTGTTTTCTGGATTCATTCATTCAACTGGAGGCACCTTGAAACAGGAGAAAGAAACCATTTATCGATAACTCCAAAAACCCATTACGATTTACTCGAGAAAAATTGAAGGAAAAAAAAATCTTGAGATCCTCAAATTTCTTCAGATGATAATATTAGTAATTTCCTCTTTACTGATAAAATTAAAATATATAAAATTACAGAACCAATATTGATCTTCTTCTTCCTTCTACAACTCAATAATCCTCGAAAACAAACCTCCAAAACTCCACAATTTTGATCAAAAATGATGTGTGTTCTTCCCCAATGGCATTAAAATAACAGAATTGAAAAAAAGAAAACCCTAGACTCTGTTTATGTTTTGTTTTTTCGCTGTTAGACGGCGAGTACAACCCACCACCAACCGTCTCCTCCGCCAACAAATTTCAGCTACATTCACTCAATATGACATTTCCTTTCCTTCTTTTCCCACCCTCCAACTTTTTAAGGCGGATTTTAAATTTCCTTTCATTTCTCATTTCTTTCTTTAAATAAATATAATTAATTGATTACTAATATATTAAATTTAGCAATTTCGTTTTTTGATTTCACCCCAGCAGACCAGAAATAATGGTTTCTTTTAATGAGCGTGGTATTTTGGCGCGCGGGAGGGATGCCTCGGGATTCCCTCCCTCCTCTTTCTTCTTTTTTAAAAGACTCTTTACTTTTTACGATGATGATATCCTACAACTGTTCGTAATTTAAGGGCAGTGGTGAATTTCGAGTTTTACCCCCTCAGATACTTTTATTTGTCATCATCTTTACAGCATGCGCCGTTCTCGGGTTTATTTCCTAGGTGGGCCCCACCGTGATCACCGTTTTGCTTTAAAATAGACGACTGAGATCTCATCTCACTTGTGGATGACCAAAAAAAACCCATCATGGAAGGTACTATTTACAGTTTATGCCACTTGGTTTGTTACGTTACCCTTGGGCCTTTGCGAATTTTGAGAGATCATTTTCTGTTTTCATGCATATGCAAATGTCGGTTAAACTAATCAGATCACTAAAGAGTACTAACCTAGCTCAAACACTTGATGTATGCGGAAACTCTACTACGAGGAAGCAGATAATTACTAGGGGTGCAAGATAGCGAAAATGGGGTTAAAAACCCAAAATATTTGAAATTTTAGTCTCGGGAGTTAGTTTGGCAGGATGCTCAGTTGCACAGCCTTGCTTTCAATTAGCCCTACACACCCTTGCTTTAAACTAGCTCCGCCCCTTGTGTGGAACATCAATCTGTATGCTCAATCTTCTTGTGTGTAGAAGCTTAATTAGTTCTGTTCATGGAACAACCAGTTATGCATGAGTAATGGTTTAGGAGGAAACATGAATTTGCTATAGACATAAATTTGGTAGGACCGTTTAAGATAAAGACTTGACCGAAGTTTGAATGCTTGATAGTTGATATAGACATGGATATTTCCCCATAGGGTGTTAAGTTATTAAGCATCATATAAGGCACCTTTGTAGTTTCTTTGTTGGCAATTAGCTTTCGTTACAAGAGGTTTCTTAGTACACGATAAAACTCATACTACTTGGATCATGTTTTGCGGATTAAGTTATAGTAGCTGGCTAGCTTACTTAATCTCCATCACTTCTTTTCTATCATAATTCATACACCCACCTAACTTATATGGAGACAGACACGATTATGAATCTGATTTGGACGAGGCAACAAAAATAACTCCACATATCGTCACCTAGCTCACTGATCATAATGGATAACATGGCAGTCAATCAATGGAAAACAAGGAAGTATGATAATATAGTATGTATGTACAAATAGCTAGATACACCTCGTTGTATATTATTCTTCTTTAATAAATGGTATAGATTTGGAACCCATATGATCTGTTCTGGATTATTTATTGGCCATGCATGTATATTGTTGTTTGTTTTCTGGTCTTTAAATTTTAATATTTAAGATCACTATATATTCGATCTGGACTGCAGATATATGATTAATTATTACTCGGGGACTGTGTGTTCAAAGTTGTGGGTGTATTATTTTTCGGAAGGAATTGGGTATGGCATCTTAAAAAGATAGACAGACTTCATAAAAATAGTAAAAGAAAAAGAGAAAGAGGAGTTTGGAAGAGACTTCGATCATGTTAAGTCTAGAAAAGGTCGGATACTAAGACTTATCTGAATCTTTCCCCCCAGAAATGTCGTTTAAGTGTCTCAGTTTCCTTGAATTCACAGAGTTTCCTTGAAGTTGAACTCTGTTCTTAACATCACATTGTTTTGGAGACATCTAGTTGTCTGATACTCGGAGGGGATATATGCCACTGCCAGCTTTATATGTCCTACCTATACAGCTACGACCAACAACTAAAGGGTACATATCCCATCCGTATGGGAGCTACTTTGGGCCCCGGTTTTATGGATACAAGTAGGGGCCAGTCTCGAGGATCCTCGGGTTTTTTTCCTTTTCTTTTATAAGGCCGAGCACTATGGTGCCCCTTTTTCCATCCCTATCTCTCATATGTAGGGAAAAAACTGATTTGCCAATTGCTATGATCTCCCGTATCCCTACTAGTCAAAGAATCAAATCTGATCCACCTTGTAGGAAGGGGAAATCACACGGAAACTGAGTTTATGTGTAAAATCCTACTTTACGGATACTCAATTTCCGTTTTTAGTAGAAACGGATACTGAGTATCCGTGACTTTTTTTCACGGAAACTAAGTATCCGTTTGTGGTTTTTGAAGTTTTACCCTAAAACTTTCTTTTTCACATTTTTTTTTAACTAAAACTCCTTTTTTTACATATTATAACTCCTTTATACCTATTATATCTATTTTTTTTACTATAAATTATCTTTTTTTTACTATAAATTATCTTTTTTTTACTTATACAAATATTTCAACGGAAAAAAAAATTGGGAAAAAAAAACGGATACTGAGTTTCTGTTTGACACTATTCACAATGTAGGGAAGGGATAAAAGTTTACCATAGTGAAGCTTCCTTGTGACCCATATCCCTTCCCTACATATGAGGGATAGGGAAGGGATGCCCTCTCCCATAGTGCTTGGCCTAAGGATTTTCGGGTTCAATGGTGTCTTGGGGTAAAAACTGATTCTGCTGGAAATGGTAAATTTGGATGTGCCGCCAAGAAACGAATCTAAACCCTAAACAAATGCACTGCACGGGAGTACTTTAGATTCGAGAGATCAATCTATACAATTCTTTCCTAAACCAAGAAATGGTCGTTCCAGTCTTGCTTCGGTCACAAAATGAAGGAGAAGGGTTGATCTTAGGGAGGGAAGCGAAGAAAGTGTTGAGATCAGAATGGTTAACTCTGAAGGTGTGGTTGTTTTATGACTTGTATCAGAATGTGGAACTCTCCTGCGGGATGCAAGCTATGAGTTCTTTGGTGCTTTTCTGGATACTGTATATGATAACCCTTGTTGGTTGAAATAGGTTGAAAACCTATTTATATCGTCATAGATGCACGCACCCTGATCTCATAGGAAATGGGAGTAGTTGAGTGATGGAGAAGCGGGATCGTGTGAAAATATTGAAAACCACGTCTTTCAATGAGGGAAGACAGGTCGGTACACACCCACTACTTCTCTGCTGCCACTAACTGTCCGCTTTTCCTGACACTTTCTCATAATGGGCGTGTTGCACGCCGCACGATGTAAACCACCAGACCAATACCTTGATGAACATCCCCCAGTTTGTGACATGCTTGATGTCTCGAGTATTTTATAGAAAATATGTAGCAAGTTGCTGAGTGGGTCTTGCCTAATTATTCTGACCAATCACGCGCAAGCTAGGCGGCGGGTAGTCATGTGTGACGAGCCAAGTTATGAGACTTGTCGTAAAGAATAACATGTAACGCCATTAGGTTAAATAACTAAGTAATTTGTGAAGCCGATACTCATAAAATACCGCATGTATTCGATGCATGTAAAGCATCGCTTTTAAGCAAGCATCTCAAAATAATCGATGAATGTGAAGCATCGGTGTATTACGCCTGTCTTGGTTGGTCGCGGAACCTAGTGTCTTAAAAGGAGCATGACCGGCCACTTTCAGGAAGCTGCTGGGAGCTATTTATGTATGCCAATGGTAGGCTGGTTGATGTAATTTTGAAGTTGTAGTAAAAATGATTCGAACTCTAAGAC